>CM076851.1:98255023-98738273 GCA_039519185.1 Astragalus membranaceus
GAGAGACATTGAAAGAAGATTCAAATTGAATTTGTGAGAATCTTCTTAAAGCAGTCTTCTTTCAATTGTGAAGTAAAGGTTTTCGTTTAAAACAGAGAGTGCTTTTTAAAGGAAATTATGGAAAAACAGTAAATGACACATGTAACGCCCTAATAATTTAATTATTTATTTAATTAAATTATTTAGGTATTTTAATAGTATAGTCATTTTAAAATAATAATATGGTGTTTTATTTAAATCAGGGAGTGGTGTTTAGTAATTAAGTTGAGTAGTCGAAGGAGGCCCGTGATCCAAGGGCCCAAGGGCCGCATGAAGGAGATCATTAGCTAGGGTTTGGCTCATTTGCGCATTTTTGAGAAAAAGAAAGAGAGATTGCGAAGAGAGAAGAGAAAGGGTGGAGGCGTGTTATGTGAAAACGTAGATAGTGCAAGTATACACTGTCAACAAGTAATATAGAGTAAGTGAGATCGTTCCCACGACGAATTATGCTAAATAACGAGAGTTTAATTTAATTAACAATTTAGTGAGGAAAGTAAACGACACACAAGTTTTGGGCAACATAAACAGTAGTAAAAAGTAAAGGGTAATGGAAATCAGTGATGAGAACAAGTCAAGATGCATTCACTTCAGTAGCTTCATTAAAATGTGATTAAGGGTACGTTCAATGCTGCAGCAATAAGACGTTATTCTCTCGAATACTTCACACTAGGTTTCCTTGCAAGAGTTTATCTCTAAACCTTAAAGAAGTACCTCCTAGGCTGCTTGAGCACCGGCAGTGTTCACCTTATGGGTTATGCCCTCCTATCTCTAGGGTTAAGCAAGGAACATCAAGATCTCTCGTTAATGTTCACTACCCATATTACCTTGTGAGATAAATTTACAAACCATCTCTGAATTTATAAATGCTATTTAGAATAGGCGGACCATTCCTACTCTAAAATGGAAATATTTTCACACACAAGATAAAATGCATAACATTGAACATACTTCATTAATCACATAGTAATTTAGCTACATCAGATCCAGCATCTCAACTATGAGTATTTAGCTCATATTGAGCTTGGAAAACATGGAAAATAACTTAAACAAAATAGTAGAAGTCATATTACAAATTTCAAGGGAAGAAATGATACTACGAAGAGAGAACAGTAGGAGAGCTCCAAGGATGACAATGGAGGACTGATCCAGCTCGTCCAAGTAGAATCCATCGAGAAAAATGTAACTCCAGTGATGCTGCAGCAAGAGTCTCAGCAATGGAAGTGTTTGGTAGTGAGGGGTGAGCTTTTGCACGCAAGAGGAGCTATCTCTAAACTTCCTTTGACGGCCGAGCCTACTAATGAAGAAAGGGAAACGTCCTTATATAGTGTCTCCTTGCACACAACCCTAAAATGATGTCCTTTTTGGGAAAATGCGTCCTATTAAAGGGAAATTGTGGGAAACCCACATTAGGTCATATCTTTCCGTGCCATACAGCTCTGACACCTGTCCTTGCCTTGATTTCCGTGTTCTCCGCACTCCCCTTGAGCTTTCTCTCTCATCTTCCGCATTTCCACTATTGTGCACGCACCTGTTGCTGCAGCACTTACACAAGACACAATTAAATGCACAAAGGGCATCAAAATGCCCAATTAAAACCAAATCATTCCTGCACCAATATTTCTAACCAAAACACTTATTTACACACTAATTAACACAACAAGTTTATAAATCTCCTAAAATCAAGCTTAGAAAGCAAGTAATAACCATCATAAAAGATGGTTATCAAGGCGCAACCAAGGAGAAAGAGGAGAGGAGCTCTTGTTGCTTCGTTCAAGGGGATCTCGTAGTCGGCAAATCTAAGGTAAGGGTGGGTTCTACCTTTATAATAGGGTGTATGATGGGTGTTATGTGGGAGATAGGCTCTATGTTGTCCCTTTGATTTTGTTTGGTGTTTATTTGGTGATGTTTGAATGTATTCATGTTGATTTCAATTGGTGTTTGGTGATGGATCATGGTGAAAATCAAAAAAAAAATTGATTCCTAGGCACCATGGGCGCCATTGATGTTGTCGCATGTTGCTGCCTTGGTTGCTGGGAGTGGCACCCTAGGGCCCAGTGTTGTTTCGGTGTTGCTAAGAAAGGCGCCTTAGGCGCCCAGTATTGTTCCTGTTGCTGAAACTGGCGCCCTAGGCGCCTAGTCATGGTGTTCTGTTTTGTTTGTTGCAGGGAGTGGCGCCTTAGGCGCCCAGGGTGTTTTCTGGGTTGCTGAAAGTGGCGCCTTAGGCGCCCAGTGTTGTGTTGTGTGGTTCTGTGTTGCTGTGAAGGGCGCCCTAGGCGCCCAGTATTTTCTGGTTTTGCTGGGAGAGGCGTCCTAGGCGCACAGTAGCGTTTCTGTGTTGTTGGGGAAGGCGCCCTAGGCGCCCAGTGATGTTCCCATGTTCTGTTGTGCTAGGCGCCCTGCTCCTGGGCACCAAGTCAGTTGGTGCCACTGTTGTGCTAGGCACCCTGCTCCTGGGCGCCATGTCTGTCTGTGTTGCTATTGGGCTAGGCGCCCTGCTCCTGGGCGCCATGTCTGCCTGTGTTGCTATTGTGCTAGGCGCCTTGCTCCTGGGCGCCATGTCAGTTTGTGTTGCTGTTGTGCTAGGCGCCCTGCTCCTGGGCGCCATGTCAGTTTGTGTTGCTGTTGTGCTAGGTGCCCTACTCCTAGGCGCCGTGTCAGTTTGTGTTGCTGTTGTGCTAGGCGCCCTGCTCCTGGGCGCCATGTCTGTTGTTGCTGCTGTTGCCTATTGGCGCCCTGTTGCTGGGCGCCAGTTCCTGCTGGATGATGTTGCCTCTTGGCGCCCTGTTGCTGGGCGCCAGTTACCGTTGGTTGCTGTTGCCTCTTGGCGCCCTGTTGCTGGGCGCCAGTTTCTGGTTGTTGCTGTTGCCTCTTGGCGCCCTGTTGCTGGGCGCCAGTTTCTGTCTGCTGCTTTTGCTGTTGGCGCCCTGTTGCTGGGCGCCGGTTCCTGCCATGTCTTATTTGGTTGTTGGTGGCTGGGCGCCTGGGTGGCTATCCCGGTGGTTGTTGGCATTGGTGTTGTAAAATCGTTGTGTTTCCAGGTGATGTAAATTGTCGGTTTTCTCGGTGTCGTATAATTGTTGTTGCCATTGATGTTGTAAATCAATTGGTGTCTTTGGTGTCGGTGGTTGTTGATCAAGTTGTTAGATTGTCCTACAGGTGTTGGTGTTATTGGTGATGATATCAGAGGTGATGTGCCTATTTTATTGGCTAAGGTGATAGGTGATGGGTCTATGACCATTTGTTGATATTGGTGTTGTTGTGTCACTTACATGACCATTGTTGTTGATTGTCTCTGGTGCATTGTTCATGGTGTCGCATACATTTCATATGTATTATTTTGGTGATGAAGGCTTCGACATTGGAGCTATAGGTGATGACGCCCTTATTGGCTATTTTATTGGTGATGATTGGTACCACATGCATATACCCGTTGGTGTGGGTTGCATCTCATTCATTTACTCATGATATTGGTGATGATTCTTGGTGATTGCGATTTGATGTTGTTGTGAAGCGATAGATATAGTTGTCATAACTCTAGCATATTGCCTATCATATTTGCAATTATAATGTTAGATATCTCACCCCTTCTGTTTGAATGTTACCCGTATGCTGGTAACGTGCTGGTGATTGCGAGTGAAGGCATGTCTACCTTCGCTAGTCGAGTCGGTGTCGTCGCTCTGATACGTAGCACTCGGGGGGATGAACGCTAGTTTTATTAGATGTCTCTATTATTTAAATTTCTGAAGTTTTATGGTGATGTTATGATTATTCGTTGAATCCTTTATTTTTATTCCGCTGCGTGCTGATGGGGTTACTGTCATGTAGAATGAACAGGTGTTTTGGGGGTTCGTCCCATTTACGACGTGTTATGTACCATACTATTTTAATGGTGGATTTTACAATTGGCGTGTGATGTTTTAATGGTGTAAATGTGGCATCCCTTGTGGGTGTAGTGAAAAATGTTTTTGAAACTCTGATTTTTGTCAAAATTTACCGGGTAGAAAAGGGGTGTTACATTAGTGGTATCAGAGCAGTTTCGGTCTGTCCGGCCAAGTTGTCAAGTTATTGTGTCATTGACGATCAAGTATTGTCAATTAGTTCTAACTGTTGCTTATGATTGTAGTGATTAGTTGAGATGGCTGGAAGGAACGATGCTGCTATTGCTGCTGCGTTGGCTGCTATGGCTCAGGCCGTGGAGGGTCAGCAGAATGCTGGTGAGAATGCTGTGTCTCGTAGTCTGGCTACCTTTCAGAGAGAGAATCCGCCTACCTTCAAGGGGAGGTATGATCCCGATGGGCCTTTAGCTTGGTTGAAAGAGATGGAGAGGATCTTTCGTGTGATGGACTGCACTCAAGCACAGAAGGTCCGTTATGGTACGCATATGCTGGCAGAGGAGGCCGATGACTGGTGGTTAGAGGCTAGGCAGAGGTTGGAGACTGCAAACGAAGAGATCACTTGGGCTGTGTTCCGCAGGGAGTTTATGAGAAAATATTATCCGAAGGATGTCCGAGGTAAGAAAGAGATTGAGTTCCTTGAGCTGAAACAAGGGAATATGTCCGTGACTGAGTATGCTGCTAAGTTCGTGGAATTAGCAAAGTTTTACCCGCATTACAGCGAGGCTACTGCTGAGTTTTCCAAGTGCATTAAGTTTGAGAATGGGCTGCGTCCTGAGATTAAGAAGGCGATTGGTTACCAGAAGATCCGTGTTTTCTCCGACTTGATTGATAGCTGCAGAATTTATGAGGAAGACAACAATGCTCACTACAAGATTATGAATGAGAAGAGGAGCAAATTTCAAAGTCGTGGTAAGCCGTATGATGTTCCTGCTGATAAGGGTAAATAGAAAGCTGCTGTTGGCAAGAAGACTAGTGGGGGAGATGCTCCTGCTAGCATTGTATGTTACAAATGTGGCAGAGCTGGTCACAAGAGTAACGTGTGCAAAGCTGAAGTGAAGAAGTGTTACCGTTGTGGTAAGGAGGGTCATGTGGTGGCTGAGTGTGAGCGTAAGGAGGTGGTCTGCTACAACTGTGGAGAAGGAGGGCACATTAGTACGCAGTGTCCGAAGCCGAAGAAAGAAAGGTCCAGTGGAAAAGTGTTCGCTTTAGCAGGTGAAGAGCCTACTGAAGATGATGGACTTATTAGAGGTACGTGCTTCATTAATGGTACTCCTTTAAAATCTATTGTTGATACTGGTGCTACTCATTGCTTTATTGCTGCTGATTGTTGTAAGAGATTGGGTCTTGTATTGTCTGCTAGGAATGGAGAGATGGTTGTCGACACTCCAGCTAAGGGGTCGGTAACTACTTCTCTAGTGTGTTCTCAGTGTCCCTTGTCGATCTTCGACAGAGACTTTGTTGTGGATTTTATTTGTTTGCCGTTGAGCGGATTGGATGTAATCTTGGGTATGAACTGGTTAGAGCATAACCATGTCCATATTAATTGTCGTAGCAAGTCGGTGAGTTTTGAAGGAGAGGAGTCTGGTCTGTTATCCGCTAGTCAGTTGCGGAAGTTGATGAAGGAAGGAGTTCAGTTATTCTCGCTGATGGCATCGTTGTCTGTTGCAAATCAAGCTATCATTGAAGAGTTGCAGGTGGTGCGCGAGTTTCCTGATGTTTTCCCTGATGAGATTCCAAGTGTACCGCCAGAGAGGGAAGTTGAATTCTCTATTGATCTTGTACCTGGTACCAGACCTGTTTCTATGGCACCGTAAGGATGTCCGCATCCGAATTGTCTGAGTTGAAGAAGCAACTTGAGGACCTGCTCGAGGATAGACGATTTGATGGATCAGTTGGTGGGTGCTCAAGTATTCAGTAAGATTGATTTGAGATCGGGTTATCATCAGATCAAGGTGAAGGACGAAGATATTCAGAAGACGGCTTTCAGAACCCGTTATGGTCATTACGAGGTGTTTAGTGACTGTCATACCCCAATTTTGTCCGGCTTAGGTCAAAACCCTAATTTTCAATCAAAAATAAATAAATCAAGTCTTAGCATTCATCCTAGGGGTTAGGAAGAGCATCATGCTTGCATCTTAGAGGTTCCCGAATGCATTTTAGGGTTAGAAAAGCATTGCATGGCATTTTAGAGCACTTTAGAGCATTTCTAGGGTTTCTAGGGTTTTTCCTAGGTCAAAGGGTATTTTGGTAATTTCACCAAAAAGACTTATTTTCTCATCATGCATGCATTTCTAGAGTTTTAGAGTCATCCAAAGGGTCTCAGGATCATTGTTAGAGTGGAAATGAAGTTTAGAGCAAAATCAGGGTTTTTGGGACCAAAAGGGCATTTTGGTCATTTCACTAAAATAAATATTTTCTCAGTAAAAACCACTATGCATCTCTTGAGGAATTTATGTGGGTCCAAGTGAGTGGAGTTGTGCATTTTTTTATGCATCATAGGAGTATTTTTGGCATGAAATTCGGTTTTTGAACAAAAGGGCAAAATGGTCATTTCCTTTGGAGTGGGGTCAATAAATCAATTTTGTTATTGGTGAGATCATGAAATTCAGAGCCCAATTATTGAATCATGGGACATAGCCCAAAATGGCAAGAATTTAGAAGAATTATCTAGAAGGGAATAAGGAATATCCCTTTGAATTTTGAAAGGTCAAATGTAGTACAATAGTACAAGTTGCAATTCCACTCACTCTCTCTCCTTGGCTGCGAATTCCAGCCCCTTTTCCCCCATTTTGATTTATTTTATTGGTTGCAAATTGTGTTTAAATCATGGCCTTCCATTCAAGTGCTAAATGCAATCCTCACCCTTCATTTGAATTAAAATGGCACTCTTGTAATAAGCTTCATGGAAAAATACATTTTTGTAATTAAACTTATCCTTCACTCACCTCCTTAAGCTGCGCCCCTCAGCCCTCTCTCTCCTCACTTTGTGCTTTCTAATTGCCCCTAATCCATGTGACATTTGATCTTGACCCTTGGTTCAAAACTAAAATGCAATCCTAGAGCACAAGTGAGATGGAGTGACATAGTTACCCTCAACTTTGAGTGGCCTCTATAAATACCATTTTGTGCTCAGCTCACAAGGACCTTTTTTGGCTGATCATTCACTCCTCAAAAAACCCTAGCACACTCCCTCAAAAGAGCCTCCAAACCGTGAGCATACTCACCATCATCCACCCATTGTTCCTTTGATTTTTCTTCACCAAATCACTTCCAATCCACTCCCATTTCGCATATCTTCTTCCTACCATTTTCAAGTTCAGATTCATACCCTCAAGAGCTTAGGATTTCGAAGGTTTTCAAGGGCTTGGTTGGTGTTCTTTTGAAGATTTGGTTGATTGGTTCACTAGCTCTCCATTTTTGCATAGTTTAGTGAAGGCTCAAGGTAAACTCTTAGAACTCTTTGCATTCATAAACTTTTTGCATCAAAAAATACTTATCTCTTTTGCACATTCATCAAAATGTAGATTAGGGGGCTGTTGGGGGAGATTTGGTATCTCACCCCTTTTGAATAAGTTGTGTTATGTGATCTTTGCATATCATCATCTTTGCATCTTTGTTTCATGAATAAAATGCTCTTTTCTCTTTGATTTGGTTTCGGCCTCATGTTAGATCTTAGGGATCTTGTTTCTTCTAGTTCATTTCATGTCCAAAATTTGAATAATGGTTGGATTTCAAGCATGTGTAGCTTCGAGTTCAACTTGTAGAAATTAAGGTTTTGATGTTTGTTTCATTTCCTTAATTTTTGTGTAAATAGATGTATGTGATACTTGATCTTTATCTTATAATCTCATGTGCTATGTTATGTTTGTGTTTGATGTCATTTTTATGCATCAATTTATGTCATGTTTGGCATGAAATTTGTTGGTGAATGTTGCTTGCAAGCATTCGGCCAAGGCCATTTTTATGACCTAGTTTTGTTGCAATTTGCTTTGTTGATTTGGTGTGTGCAAATAATTTTGTGTAAATGTTTTTTTTAACCATTTACCAATGTATCTTACTATTCACTTAAAAAATTACCAAAAGTTAAAAACATTTTCATTCTTACTTTTCACTTCTTACCACAAGTTTTTACCTCATTCATTAACTCTTTACTCAAAAATACAAAAAGATTTTACCATTCACTTTTTACCATTTACCTTTTGCCTCTCATTAAAATATTTTCACTTGCATTCACACTTGTTTCACTATTTGCATATCACATCATGTTTAATCACTTACCTCTTGTTGATGATTGGGTGATGTGATCCCAAATACTTATGCCTAGTGCATATCCCAAGTAGGGGAGATCACCCAAAGTGAATCAATCTCTTTGTGTTTCATTTGCATAGTTAATTACTTGTCTCTTGTTGATGATTTAGTAACGTGATTCAACACTAATGCCTAGTGCATGCCCCAAGTGTTGAAGATTACTTAAAAGTGATTCAACTACTTGTGTCATTTACTTACATGCTTTGCATTCATTACTGTGTGCTCGTTGTACTTGAAAGTGTTGAATTGGTGTTCACAACTTGGTTGTTTTGATTTTCTCAAAGACTTTGTAAAGTCATAGACTTATTGCTGCTCGATAGTGACACTTCAAACCTCAAAACCATGTTGTATGTGAAAGACAATTCGTTACTCGTTAGTAACATCTACAGTTTCAAAACTTTTAGCACTCAAGTTCAAAAACAAGTTTGTCACTCATTAGTAACAACTTCAATTTTCAAAAACCTTTTGCATCAATAATTAAAAACAGTTTTTGCATTTGCACTCAATCAATTTCAAACTCATAAAAACAATGTGAGCAAGTAATGATCACCCATAGCCTTAGCTAGTTTGATCATGAAAGCTCTCCCTTTTTCAAAAGCCATGTGAACTAGTAAGGATCACCCATAGCCTTAGCTAGTTTGATCATGAAAGTTCCTTCCTTTTTCAAACACCTTCTTCAAGGCTTCTTTTTCTCGCTCCAAGAACTACGTTGCTTTGATTCCCACTTGGGATACGTAGGAGCGAGACTTGTTCTCGTCAAGCACATCAAAAAAAAATCTTCACTTTCACAACAATTAAAAAACCTCCATTTTCAAAACAAACAAAAATGTTTTCAAACCCATTGTCGTTAGTAGCTAATCAGAACCGTAGTTCGTCTAGCTATTGACATCAATCTCCTTTCTCCAAAAAGAACAATAAGTGATGACCACCCATAGCCTCTGCTAGTTTGGTCATCAAACAAATCAATCCTTTTCAAAAAAAGCTTTCAAAAAGAGAATAAAAACAAGTTGTTACCAACGGTCACCCAGAACCTTAGTTCGTTTGACTAGCAGTAGCGACTCCTTTTGAGTACTTAGCGGTGATTACCCATAGCCTTAGCTAGTTTAGTCACTTGCTAGTACTCGTCCTATTTCGAAAACTCACCTAAAAAGTAAAAAAACAAAAACCAAGGTAGAACTACGTAGCTCTGAATTCTCCATTGTACCGGGAGATACGTAGGAGCGGGTCGTTACCCCCATCGAGCTCTTTTCTAAAAAACTCTCTTTTTCCCCCTCTTTACATAAGTTTTCCATTAATTTCCCATCCATCTTCAAATAAGGATAAAATAGGCAAATCTAAGTGTTCTTCAAATCAAACATTAAAACCACACAATTTAATTAGAGGTTCCCTTTCAGTAGAAAGGAGGAATGGGGTGCTAATACCTTCCCCATTCCTAACCGACCCCCGAACCCATATCTCTATTTTTCAAAAGACCACCCGCCTTTTTGTAAAAGACTTTTTTCTAATGTTTTGGTCTAAAAACTAAAATATTGGTGGCGGCTTCACAATTTTCTACGTTGTACATTGAAGAACCCTAAACGGGATTTTTCGGGGTACAACAGCTGGCGACTTCACTGGGGACATTTTTTTTTTTTTAAAAAAAAAACGTGGGTCAAACCTAACTAATTAAATATGTGGTTCAAAAGTAAATTGATTTGACTAAATACTTAGTTTGCCTTCATTCTCTTTCTTTCTTATCATTGATTGTGGGCATACTCCTTTCCTTTTATTGCTTATGCCCATGCATTCTCCCAATCCCCATGATCCCTTCTTCTTCGTTCCCTTTCTTGGGTAAGTGCATGCATTTCCCCATATTCTCTCATGTCCCCTCTCCTTGGCTCCTCTTCTAAAGGTAAGCAATATTCTTGTTTATAGATATCTTAGGAATGAAACCCTAGGGTAGATAACTTGATATTGATTGCTGTTTTTTGGACTGGTCTGGTTTTCATTTGCAGGTGGGGTAGCGCTAGGGAAAATGCCCTTGACACACACTACACTTGTACCTTGTGATTACATACTTTGAGTGGGACCATAACCCAGGTCTGCAAAAACTTAGGAGAGTGGATTCGAGTAGTGAGAGCCCATCAGGACCTTTGTCCGTTTGGCTACTTGCGAAAGTTTCAACCAGAGTTGTGCTCTTTCATGATGCCTCACACCTAGCAGTTTGCTGCATTTGTGGGGAATTTTGTGAAAGAGACTGTGGCTCTGGTGGCCTTGTGGGGGAGTGAATAGAGCCATGTGGAAGGATTACCCCATAGATTGCCCTAGATCGTAGGTCTCACCTCTTTTTAGGTCACAAGGGCTTTTCCAAATTGGTGTGTTGCATTATCACATTTAGCTAAGTTCTTTTCTTTCAATGATTTTCGAAAAAAAAAAACAACAAAATATTTTTCCTCTCTTTCATAAATACCTATATGAGGTGGCATATAGGGTATATTTCCAAACCACCACTTGTAAATATTTTTCTTTATGTAAATAAATGAAAAAGCATCCTCATCATCCGCACTTTGCATCATAACATCATGCATCACATAAGCAAAATTCTAAAAAAGTAGGGCTTCATGTAGCATTCTTCATGCATTTAATTTGTTTGCTGGTAATCTTGGAATAACTTGGATCTTGTCATAGGCGTGAAAAACATGGGATCAAGGGGAGAAGGTATACTGAACTCGAGGTTCCCAGTGGTGAAGAAAGCGAATGTGGCTAATCTGATAGAGTGCGCCTCTTTAATGGGACTGGAGGAGCGTGGGTTATTTGAAAGGGTCTATGGAAACATTCTCAGTTGCTCCAGTTAGACATTCAAGAAGACGCTGTGAAGGCCCTCAGCCAGTTCTACGACCCTGATATCCGTTGCTTTATCTTCGAGGATTTCCAGCTTTCTCCAACCTTAGAGGAGTATGAGCAAATCTTAGGCTTCTCTAGGTCAGAATCAGTGCCATATCAGTGCCGGGGACGTTACTACTCAGATCAAAGATTATCTTTGTTACTGCAAGTGGGTGTTGGGGACTTAAAAGTTCAAAAAGAAGAAAAAACCGCATAATGGGGTTTCCGCTGAGCTACTTTGAAGCCTTGATGAAGTCCCATGCTCAAGCTGATAGATGGGGTCCTTTCAAACAGTTGCTAGCTCTAACCGTCTTCGGGATTGTCCTGTTCCCGCAAGTTGAGAATTTTATTGATGAGACTGCCATCGGAGTATTCTTGGCATTTATCAGCAAGGATAATCCAATCAACCCAGTACCAGCCGTCCTCGCGGACACTTACTACTCCTTTACTCATCACCGGGTATTGGGGAAAAAGAAAATTGCTTGTTCCCTTCATGTGTTGTATGCCTGGTTTCTCAACCACTTCATCGCCCACAAAAATCAAGCTACAAACCTGTTGGAGTATGCCATGGGTTGCGAAGTGGAGGTCAAGAGTGCTCAAGAGTGGGTGCATACCCTAGGGAGTTTCAATGCCCTCAAGGTCCGTTGGTACACCCATTCATGTTGGAAGGACAGGCCCTCCATTGTGTTTCAGTGCGGGGATTTTCAGAATGTTCCCCTAATGGGTACTCAAGGTTGTGTTAATTATAACCCCTCTTGACTATCCGACAGCTTGGGTACCCCATGAGAAATATGCCTACCAAGGACATGTTGGCTACCATCTTCCTCAGCAAAGAAGATCCAAAGAATGAGGGTGTGCTTCGAAAGATCTCGAAGGCTTGGGAAAATGTGGTCCGGAAGGATAAGGATGAGCTCATGAAGAAGATTGGTAATGTTACTTTCTATCAGTGGTTGCATGAAAGGATCCAGAGTACCCGTCCACCGTCCCAAGAGGCAAGGCCAGTTGAGAGAGAGATGCCAGAGATCCGCCTTCCTACTACGGAGGAATTGAACGAGGCTAAGTCTGCTTTAGCTAAAGCAGAGGAAGAGAAAAGGGCATTGCAAGCGGAATTAGAAAAGGTAATTCTCCAAAAGAAGAAGTTAGAAGAAGAGAATGAGATTAAGACAACGGCTATCGAGGAGAGTGTTCAGCAATTCAAGGCAGAAAAGAAGAGTAAGCTAGAGACTCAAAAACATCTGCAGGGAGCTAGAGATGAACTTCAGAAATACAAGCAAAGAACGAGGAAAGCCCTTGAGGAAGCCAGAGGGTGGAAGTTGGCGGCAGGTGAGCCCAAACAAGAATCTCGCTTGGTGGTGGAGTTGAAGAATCAGCTAAAGAGCCTTGAACACGAAAGAAACTCCATTGGGTATGCTCTTAAGGAATATAAGAAATGCTGGGATATGAGCAAGAACGATCTGACGAGCTGAAAAGGCACTGCCTGTACTTAGAAGAGTCCTATAGGCGGATGCAAGTTGAGAGTCGGCACTGGGAGCAGCGTTTCTTAGCATTAATCGGCAAAATAGAAGAACAAGAGATTGTTAGAGAGCTAAGAGACGAGATTCAGCTGTGGAAGGGTAAGTTCTCAAGATTGGCATGGCTAGCTAATCAGGCTGTAAAAAATGTCCCCAGAAGACTAAGAAGGGCTGAAGCCGAGATGTTTCCCTTCAACACCCCAGTGCATGTGTATGAATTTGTTAATTTCTGCAAAACCCTGACTGAGGAGCTCATGGAGAAGGCTGAAGGAGCTGCTGCTGCAAGCAAGGAAAGAAAGAAGAAAAGGAAGTTGAAGGCCATATGTTACTAAATTTCAGTGCTTTGTAATTTTTCTTGTTAGAATGTTCTCTAGGAAGTTGTAATTTTTCTTTGGGAATATTGTAATTTTCTAAGAGCATCGTACTTTTCTTTGAAAGATATTGCATTACACCCTTGATGGTATTGTACTCTCTTTTCTCTCTTATGGATGATTATAATCCGAAGGAAGTATGCCCTATCGCTTGTTGATCCCAATCTTCGTCATGTTCTTAAAACGTTTCGATATTTGCTTATGACAAGAGCGAGTTATTTCACGATTCCCGGCGCTAAAACAAAATAATGCAAAGTCATATGCATATGCATTGCATTCATTTATGCATTTCATATTTGTACTCATGAAAACGTTCTACCCACAGAAAGAAGGCAAGCTGGTTAATCATCGTTACTGGACGCGCCTGCAAGCTAGAAACATGGAGAACAATGAAGGCAACGCCGGTCAGGGCGATCTACCGCCCCCTCAGAATAATGAAGTTCCAGTTGTTCAGAATCTTAACGGTCAGGGTCCGCAGGGGGAGAATCAAGCGAATCAAGCTGTTCAGGCTGAGTTGGAAGTCTTGAAAGCCCAGATGGCTGAAGTTATAAGAGTGATTAGTGCCTTGAGGGATGTTGGCACCGCTGAAGCTACTGCTGCCGGGATAAACAATCCCCCTCCACCTCCTGGGTCCGGGGTCTCCCAGGCCCTTCAGGCTGTACAATGGCCTCTTTATGGTCTCCCACTAGGATATGTGCCTCCAGTTGTTGATGCGAATACTCCTTCAGGGACTGCAGAACAGGCTCAGCCCGATGCTGTCGTGAATGAAGGGGGACAGGGACTCCTCAAACTCCGGTTCAGATCCCAATCCCTGCAACTGCTTCAAGAACCCCAGTGGGTTTCAATTCGCTGATGACTGTTTACCCGCAAATGCAGGGCTCTATCCCTCAGAATGCTGTTCATCCGCATATGACTCCGGCTGTGGTATCTGTGAATAATCCTCAGTACGGTGCTGTTGGTTTCCCGCAAAATTACCCAGTTGCAACTAAAAGCCAGTATCAGATGTTGGAGGAAAGGTTAAGGGTTGTTGAAGGAGTGGGTTTCCGGGCCAGAAATGCCCATGAGCTGTGCTTGGTTCCCGATTGGTCGCCCCCCAAATTTAAAGCACCCACCTTCGATAAGTACAGAGGAACACTTGTCCCGTTAGTCACGTAACAATGTATTGCCGAAAAATGACTGCTCATGCTCGCAATGATGACTTGATGGTGCATTGCTTCCAGGAAAGCCTAGCTGGGGCGCCTTTGGATTGGTACATGCAATTGGAACCGACTCATGTCGATGTTGGAAAGATCTGGCGGATGCTTTCATTCGTCAATATCAGTATAACAATGATCTGGCTCCAGATAGAACTCAGCTGCAATGTATGACCAAGAAAGATAACGAGTCGTTCAAAGAGTATGCCCAGAGATGGAGAAATCTTGCTGCTCAGGTGAAACCCCTTTGCTGGACAAGGAAATGGTTCACATGTTCATGGAAACTCTTCCTCCGGCGTACTATGATAGGTTGGTCGGTAGTGTGGCCTCGAATTTCTCTGAGATGGTCGTCACGGGAGAAAGAGTAGAGAATGGTATGCGTAGTGGAAGGATAGCTCATGGTTCAACACCTTCCTCCAGTCAGAAAAAGCCTTTTTCTGGATTCAACAAGAAGAAGGAAGGAGAAACTAATGCAATCATCGGAGCCAGTGGCCATCCCACAACAACTCTCCGCAAGCTGTTCCTGTCCCCTCTCAGGCACCACCTGCACAGCATTTCCAATCCAACTATCAGTACCGGAATTACAATGAAAGAAAACCTGTTGTTTTTGATCCCATTCCCATGTCCTATACGGACCTGTTTAATTATCTCATCACTAATAAGATAATTAACACTCGTCAAATGAAGCCGTACCAGCCTCCTTACCCAAGAGGGTATAATGCAAATGCTACCTGCGCCTTTCATTGGGGCAGTGGGTCATGTGGTAGAAGATTGTAAAGCATTCAAGTACGTAGTGCAGGAATTGCTTGACGCAAGGACCATATCATTTCAGCAACCCAATGTGACCACAAATCCATTATCGGGACATGGAGGGCCTTCTGTTAATGCTGTTGAGGATTTGGGTGGCCAGTGTTTGGTTAGAAAGGTTGATCGCATCAAAATGCCTTTGGACTTTATCCATGCTGAATTATGCCGTCTCGGCGTCATTAAAGAAGGGTGTGCTAGGAAAGACACCTGTGGTAATCTTCGTTGCATTGGGGCGTGTGAGGGTTTTAAGCCAGTCCTCCAGGATCTTTTAGACAGACACCTGGTCCAAGTAGGGGTCCAGGAGAAAGAAGAAAATGTATCTACCTTGCAGTCTGGTAATAGAGGCTCCAGAAGGCCGTTTGAGATTCCTTGCAATTTGAATTCCAGCCCAGCTGCGACAAGGCCTTCAACAATCATTATTCCAGTGCCCGCTGCCACCCCTAGTGGAGAGGCTAGGTTGGTCCCATGGAGTTGCAATGTACGAATGCAGGCGGAGGCCCCCAAGAGCACTGTGGACGTAACCAACATTGCTGGGAATAGCGGTATTACAAGGAGCGGAAGGTTGTATGCTCCTGAAAACCTCAGGGGAGAGCCACCCAAATCAGGAGAAGAAGGAGCCTGTAAAGGAAAAGGCAAAGAAACTGCAGAAGTTAGAAAGGTATCAGATAAGGAGGCTCAAGAATTCTTGAAGGTGATGAGGCAGAGTGAATATCAGGTGATAGACCAGCTGAGTCAAACCCCATCTAAAATTTCAATGCTTTCTTTGCTACTCAGTTCGGAGGCACATCGTGCAACACTGCTAAAGATTCTGAATGAAGCTCATGTCTCCCAGGACATTACAGTGGGTCAGCTTGATGGGATTGTCGGCAATATTGTGGCATCCAATTATTTGACCTTTTCAGACACTGAACTTCCTCCGGCAGGGAAAAATCATAATCAAGCTCTCCACATCTCAGTCAAGTGTGGAGATTATATACTTGCCAGGGTGCTCGTCGATAATGGTTCATCCTTGAATGTGCTGCCTAAGTCTACCATGGATAAGTTGAATGTAGATTGTTCATACCTGAAACCGAGTTCTACTCTGGTCAGAGCATTTGATGGGTCGGTTAAGGAAGTTTATGGAGAAGTAGAAGTGTGTTGCAAGTGGGTCCCGAAGTGTTTTATGTTGTCTTCCAAGTGATGGACATCAGGTCCTCCTACAGTTGCCTACTAGGACGACCTTGGATACATGCTGCTGGGGCAGTGCCATCTTCGCTCCACCAGAAGCTCAAGTTTGTGGCTGAGGGGAAGCTGATAGTGATCCATGGGGAAGAGGAAACATTGATAAACAGATCACCACCTGAATACTATGTGGAAGCAGCAGAAGAATCCTTTGAGACCGCCTTCCAAGGATTGGAAATTTCCAACGCTGTTTTTGTTGAAAGTAAGCCTCCGTGGGAGCCTAGGTGGTCCAGAGCTGATATGATGGTAGCGAAGGTGATGCTAGGACAGGGATATCAGGTTGGTAAAGGCCTAGGAAAATCTGCTCAGGGAATTGTGAGACCCGTCCAGTTAAGGGGAAATATTGAAAGATTCGGTGTTGGGTATGTCCCAAGTCTTGCTGATAGGGAGAGGCTGGCCAAGCTCAAAGGAAGGGTACCCAATCAGGGGAAGATGGTCATCACTAACCTCGAGAACAATTTCCAGAGTGCCGGTATGCTAAACCCTGACCAGGTCAATGTGATTGAAGAAGGATCAAGCTCGAGTGGCCGTGCTGTCGGCTTGGTGCGCTGCTGTGCTGCTGGAGAGAAGCTGCAAAACTGGGAGATCATGGATTTCCCCGTGTTTTTCAATTTAAAGTAATTATCGTTGTAATGCAAATCCCTCGGCTCTGCCCAAGGCCCTGGGATATTTCATTCGGGCACGTATGTTTTATCAAAACTCATCAATCAATAAAATGTTATTTTGAATAAAATTTTTGTCTTCATCTTTTATTTGTGTGTCTTTTCTTCGTTTTTATTTTCTGTTCCACTTTAATGCAGATCGAAAATAATCTCTGAAAATAATAATGCCCATAATTCATACTGTGATTTTGATTACCCGGTTAACCAAGCCGAGGAAGATGCTGAGGATGATTGGGATGCTCCTCCGGAAATCATGAGAATGGTAGAACAAGAAGAAAAAGTCATTGAGCCCCATGAGGAGTCTACAGAAATGATCAACTTGGGTACTGGAGAGAATAAGAAAGAAGTCAAGGTCGGTACTGCAATGAATAAAAATAATCGCACAAAGTTGATTCAGCTTTTGCGTGATTATGTTGACATCTTCGCATGGTCGTATCAAGATATGCCTGGCTTGGATACTAACATTGTAGTACACAAGTTGCCCATCAAACCGGAATGTCCGCCAGTCAAGCAGAAGTTAAGGCGGATGAAGCCTGAAATGTCTCTAAAGATTAGAGATGAGGTCAAGAAGCAGTTCGATGCAGGATTCTTAGCTGTGACAAAATATCCTGAGTGGGTAGCCAATATTGTCCCGGTTCCTAAGAAAGATGGGAAGGTTCGAATGTGTGTTGATTACCGTGACTTGAATAGGGCAAGCCCTAAAGATGATTTCCCTCTACCTCATATCGATGTCTTGGTGACAGCACTGCTCGGCATTCAATGTTCTCCTTCATGGATGGATATTCAGGCTATAACCAAATCAAAATGGCTCCAGAGGATATGGAGAAGACCACTTTTATAACTCCTTGGGGAACTTTCTGTTACAAGGTTATGCCTTTCGGGTTGAAGAACGCCGGGGCAACCTACCAAAGAGCAATGGTAGCCTTATTCCATGACATGATGCATAAGGAGATTGAGGTCTATGTGGATGATATGATTGCCAAATCAAAGACTGATGAAGAGCATGTGGTTAACCTACAGAAGCTATTCGAACGTCTCAGAAAATACAAACTCAGGTTGAATCCAGCCAAGTGCACCTTCGGGGTTAGGTCAGGAAAGTTGTTGGGTTTCATCGTTAGCCAGAAAGGAATTGAGGTAGACCCGGGCAAAGTGCGAGCAATTCTGGAGATGCCAGTTCCTAAGACAGAAAAAGAAGTCCGTGGTTTCTTGGGAAGACTGAATTACATCTCTCGATTCATCTTCCAGTTGACTGCAACTTGCGAACCAATTTTCAAGCTACTGTGCAAAGACCAAGAGGTAAAGTGGAATGATAAATGTCAAGAAGCATTTGAGAAAATCAAAGTGTACCTGCAAAATCCACCAGTCCTAATGCCACCTGTGCCTGGAAGGCCTCTCATTCTATACCTCACTGTACTAGATAGTTCTATGGGTTGCGTGCTGGGGCAACAGGATGAGTCAGGAAAGAAAGAGCATGCGATCTACTACTTGAGCAAGAAATTCACAGACTGTGAGACAAGGTATTCACCATTGGAGAAAACTTGTTGTGCTTTAGCTTGGGCTGCGCATCGGTTGAGACAATATATGCTGAGTCACACTACCTGGTTGGTATCCAAAATGGATCCGATCAAGTACATATTCGAGAAACCTGCGCTTACCGGTAGAATTGCTCGTTGGCAGATGCTTCTGTCGGAGTATGACCTTGTATATGTAACACAGAAGGCAATCAAAGGTAGTACACTAGCAGACTACTTGGCACACCAACCGGTTGATGATTACCAATCAATGCAATGTGAATTCCCAGATGAGGACATTATGGCATTATTTGACGAAGGAAAATCTCAAGATGATGAAAGGTGGAGGTGTTGTTCGATGGTGCCTCTAACATGTGGGGGCACGGGTCGGAGCAGTACTGATCTCTCCAGACAACCGCTTCATACCGTTTACTGCCAGACTAAGCTTCTACGTCACAAACAATATTGCAGAATATGAGGCGTGTATCCTAGGTATTCAAGCAGCCCTCGATTGGAAAGTCAAAAGGCTCGACGTGTATGGAGATTCAGCTCTGGTTGTCCACCAGGTGAAAGGAGATTGGGAAACAAGAAATCCTGATTTGATTCCTTACCGTGACTATATTCAAGAATTAATCAAGCCTTTTGAGGAAATCACTTTCCAGCACATACCTCGCAGTGAGAATCAGTTGGCAGATGCTTTGGCAACCTTATCATCAATGTTCAACGTCAGCTGTGACAAAAGCCTGACGACTGTTAGAATTCAGCACAGAGGTCTACCGGCATATCATTACTGTATGGCGGTCGAAGAGGAATCAGATAATAAGCCTTGGTACCATGACATCAAGCAGTACATCACAAACAGAGAGTACCCTCCCGGAATTACAGAAAATGACAAGAGAACACTTAGGAGGCTGTCAGCAGGTTTCTTCTTGAGTGGAGACGTCCTTTATAAGAGAAATCATGACTTGGTACTCCTCAGATGTGTGACAGCAGAAGAGTCTGTAAAGATTATGAGGGAGGTACATGAAGGCTCATTCGGAACTCATTCAAATGCGCCTACCTTGGCTAGAAAAATCTTGAGAGCTGGCTATTACTGGTTGCAGATGGAAAGTGATTGCTACAGTTTTGTTCGAAAGTGCCATAAATGCCAAATTTATGCTGATCATGTCCATGTGCCGCCTGCCAAGTTGAATGTTATGACTGCGTCCTGGCCATTTTCAATGTGGGGAATGGATGTCATTGGTCCCATTGAACCCAAAGCATCAAACGGGCATCGCTTTATCTTGGTCGCCATTGACTATTTCACGAAGTGGGTTGAAGCTGCCTCATATTCTAGTGTAACTAGCGCAGTGATTGCCAAGTTTGTGAAGAGAGATCTGATTTGCCGTTATGGTCTCCCTAACAAGATCATCACTGATAACGGCAGCAACCTGAACAGCAAGATGATGAAAAATCTGTGCGCAGAGTTCAGAATCCAGCATCATAATTCTTCCCCCTACAGGCCCAAGATGAATGGGGCAGTCGAAGCAGCCAACAAGAACATCAAGAGGATTGTGCAGAAGATGGTGGTCACCTACAAGGATTGGCATGAGATGCTTCCTTTCGCCTTGCACGGTTACCGTACTTCAGTACGTACGTCGACCGGGGCAACTCCTTTCTCTCTGGTATACGGGTCAGAGGCAGTCCTCCCCATTGAAGTTGAGATCCCCTCTCTCCGAGTGATCATGGAAGCCAAGCTGGAAGAAGCAGAGTGGGCGCAAGTTCGCCTAGATCAGTTAAATCTCATTGAGGAAAAGAGAATCTCAGCTTTGTGTCATGGGCAGTTATATCAGCAAAGGATGAAGACCGCTTTTGACAAGAAGGTTCGTCCCCGTGAATTCAATGAGGGAGATCTGGTGCTCAAGAAGATCTTGCCGATCCAGACAGACCCCAGGGGCAAATGGGCTCCAAAGTATGAAGGACCTTACGTGGTGAAGAAGGCATTCTCAGGAGGAGCTTTGATTCTGGCAAACATGGATGGAAATGAGATCCCGAATCCAGTAAACCCAGATGCTGTCAAGAAGTATTATGCCTAAAGAAATAAATAAAAAAAGAGAAAGATGAGCCAAGCAAGAATTAGCTCGCTAGGTTGAAAACCCGCAAAGGGCGGCCTAGGCAAAATCAGAGCGACCCGATGGATTGAAAACCCGCAAAGGGCGATCCAGGAAAAAATTAGGGTCAGAAAAGTTGGACTTGAAAAAAAGAAAAAAGGCAACCAGCACTCCCAAAGATTTGGATAAGAGGTTGGTCAAAGTTATGAGTATGGACGGTGGGCACCGTTACTTCAGAGATGAAATTACAAGATCTGTTCCTTTTGCTTGTATTTTTTTTAGTTTAAAAGAAAATCATAATGTACTTTCAATTGGCGTGACTTTCTGCGCGTCCAATTTCTATATCAATAAAAGTCCAACTTTTCTTCCATATATGTGCTTTTCGTGTCTTTGCTTTCTTCTATTCGGTTTCTTTCAAAATAATGATTTTTATGATTGATGAAATTGAATTGCAAAACATGTGTATATTCATAGCATTACAGGATCATTACGAAATCTTTGAAAATACAGAAAGAAATGATTTCCCAAATGAATAAAGCTGTAAACAAAGTAGTTGTGACAATTCGATGCACAGTCCTGGTGTAATCGTTGTCCCGAGACAGCATTCGTCCAGTAGAGTGATTTAACCAGCAAAAGAGTGCCAAAAAAAAACAAATAAGCGGAAAACAGAAAGCTGCTCAAAGCAAACAGAATAAACAAAAATAAACAAGCAGAAAAAAGAAAGCTGCTTAAAGAAAACAAACAGCATGAACAAAGACAGAAGAATTGCAGAAAACGGAATATAAAAAGAACACACCATCTTCATATCATTCATTATTCTCATACCATTCATACCATTCATCGCTTCATGGCATCAAACAGTAGTGCATTACACTTTCAATTTGTATCTCAGAAGAGCGAAGAAATAACAGAAAAAGCATTCCACCAAAGTCAATCATTGCATTCACATGCATTCAAGTGCATGCATTTCATGTACCAGTCAAGATAGAAGTTACCTCAGACTAGATAGTCTCAACCCAGAGTTAGTAAGCTCCATCAACCCAGAGTTAGTGAACTCCATCAATCCAGATCACAACATCGTGTACGAGCACGCGATGGATCCATCCGACTTCGTCAAGTCCTTCGGATCAGTTATGTCAACCTAAGGCATAATGGACGTCCTTTGATCAAATCAGTTCCGGACCTGATGTTGATCGGCCGCTCGAGAAGGCCACCCCTAAGCTCGGACTCAACAAGAGTCCGTTAGAAGGTTTTTAGGCAACCTCCGAATTCAGGACCCCAGCGTCCCTTCAGAACCCCAGTGTTCATTCAGGATCCAAGCATCCCTTCAGGACCCAAGTGTCCATCCAGGTTACTTTCTTTACTGCTTTCTTTATAGCTTTTTTTTTTTCCTGCTTTTTGAGGGCGGGCTTTTCATTTAAGTAAAAAAGAGAGAAAATTCGGGTTTTCCCAAGCAGACAAAATCAGTATAATTTCTGAATTCTTTATTTCTATTTTGCCTCGGAACATGTTTCGGCCAATTCATATTCCTTGTCAAAATCCAAATAAAGAGGGGCAGCTGTCATACCCCAATTTTGTCCGGCTTAGGTCAAAACCCTAATTTTCAATCAAAAATAAATAAATCAAGTCTTAGCATTCATCCTAGGGGTTAGGAAGAGCATCATGCTTGCATCTTAGAGGCTCCCGAATGCATTTTAGGGTTAGAAAAGCATTGCATGGCATTTTAGAGCACTTTAGAGCATTTCTAGGGTTTCTAGGGTTTTTCCTAGGTCAAAGGGTATTTTGGTAATTTCACCAAAAAGACTTATTTTCTCATCATGCATGCATTTCTAGAGTTTTAGAGTCATCCAAAGGGTCTCAGGATCATTGTTAGAGTGGAAATGAAGTTTAGAGCAAAATCAGGGTTTTTGGGACCAAAAGGGCATTTTGGTCATTTCACTAAAATAAATATTTTCTCAGTAAAAACCACTATGCATCTCTTGAGGAATTTATGTGGGTCCAAGTGAGTGGAGTTGTGCATTTTTTTTATGCATCATAGGAGTATTTTTGGCATGAAATTCGGTTTTTGAACAAAAGGGCAAAATGGTCATTTCCTTTGGAGTGGGGTCAATAAATCAATTTTGGGATTGGTGAGATCATGAAATTCAGAGCCCAATTATTGAATCATGGGACATAGCCCAAAATGGCAAGAATTTAGAAGAATTATCTAGAAGGGAATAAGGAATATCCCTTTGAATTTTGAAAGGTCAAATGTAGTACAATAGTACAAGTTGCAATTCCACTCACTCTCTCTCCTTGGCTGCGAATTCCAGCCCCTTTTCCCCCATTTTGATTTATTTTATTGGTTGCAAATTGTGTTTAAATCATGGCCTTCCATTCAAGTGCTAAATGCAATCCTCACCCTTCATTTGAATTAAAATGGCACTCTTGTAATAAGCTTCATGGAAAAATACATTTTTGTAATTAAACTTATCCTTCACTCACCTCCTTAAGCTGCGCCCCTCAGCCCTCTCTCTCCTCACTTTGTGCTTTCTAATTGCCCCTAATCCATGTGACATTTGATCTTGACCCTTGGTTCAAAACTAAAATGCAATCCTAGAGCACAAGTGAGATGGAGTGACATAGTTACCCTCAACTTTGAGTGGCCTCTATAAATACCATTTTGTGCTCAGCTCACAAGGACCTTTTTTGGCTGATCATTCACTCCTCAAAAAACCCTAGCACACTCCCTCAAAAGAGCCTCCAAACCGTGAGCATACTCACCATCATCCACCCATTGTTCCTTTGATTTTTCTTCACCAAATCACTTCCAATCCACTCCCATTTCGCATATCTTCTTCCTACCATCTTCAAGTTCAGATTCATACCCTCAAGAGCTTAGGATTTCGAAGGTTTTCAAGGGCTTGGTTGGTGTTCTTTTGAAGATTTGGTTGATTGGTTCACTAGCTCTCCATTTTTGCATAGTTTAGTGAAGGCTCAAGGTAAACTCTTAGAACTCTTTGCATTCATAAACTTTTTGCATCAAAAAAAACTTATCTCTTTTGCACATTCATCAAAATGTAGATTAGGGGGCTGTTGGGGGAGATTTGGTATCTCACCCCTTTTGAATAAGTTGTGTTATGTGATCTTTGCATATCATCATCTTTGCATCTTTGTTTCATGAATAAAATGCTCTTTTCTCTTTGATTTGGTTTCGGCCTCATGTTAGATCTTAGGGATCTTGTTTCTTCTAGTTCATTTCATGTCCAAAATGTGAATAATGGTTGGATTTCAAGCATGTGTAGCTTCGAGTTCAACTTGTAGAAATTAAGGTTTTGATGTTTGTTTCATTTCCTTAATTTTTGTGTAAATAGATGTATGTGATACTTGATCTTTATCTTATAATCTCATGTGCTATGTTATGTTTGTGTTTGATGTCATTTTTATGCATCAATTTATGTCATGTTTGGCATGAAATTTGTTGGTGAATGTTGCTTGCAAGCATTCGGCCAAGGCCATTTTTATGACCTAGTTTTGTTGCAATTTGCTTTGTTGATTTGGTGTGTGCAAATAATTTTGTGTAAATGTGTTTTTTTAACCATTTACCAATGTATCTTACTATTCACTTAAAAAATTACCAAAAGTTAAAAACATTTTCATTCTTACTTTTCACTTCTTACCACAAGTTTTTACCTCATTCATTAACTCTTTACTCAAAAATACAAAAAGATTTTACCATTCACTTTTTACCATTTACCTTTTGCCTCTCATTAAAATATTTTCACTTGCATTCACACTTGTTTCACTATTTGCATATCACATCATGTTTAATCACTTACCTCTTGTTGATGATTGGGTGATGTGATCCCAAATACTTATGCCTAGTGCATATCCCAAGTAGGGGAGATCACCCAAAGTGAATCAATCTCTTTGTGTTTCATTTGCATAGTTAATTACTTGTCTCTTGTTGATGATTTAGTAACGTGATTCAACACTAATGCCTAGTGCATGCCCCAAGTGTTGAAGATTACTTAAAAGTGATTCAACTACTTGTGTCATTTACTTACATGCTTTGCATTCATTACTGGTGTGCTCGTTGTACTTGAAAGTGTTGAATTGGTGTTCACAACTTGGTTGTTTTGATTTTCTCAAAGACTTTGTAAAGTCATAGACTTATTGCTGCTCGATAGTGACACTTCAAACCTCAAAACCATGTTGTATGTGAAAGACAATTCGTTACTCGTTAGTAACATCTACAGTTTCAAAACTTTTAGCACTCAAGTTCAAAAACAAGTTTGTCACTCATTAGTAACAACTTCAATTTTCAAAAACCTTTTGCATCAATAATTAAAAACAGTTTTTGCATTTGCACTCAATCAATTTCAAACTCATAAAAACAATGTGAGCAAGTAATGATCACCCATAGCCTTAGCTAGTTTGATCATGAAAGCTCTCCCTTTTTCAAAAGCCATGTGAACTAGTAAGG
Organism: Astragalus membranaceus; assembly: GCA_039519185.1. NCBI lineage: Eukaryota > Viridiplantae > Streptophyta > Magnoliopsida > Fabales > Fabaceae > Astragalus > Astragalus membranaceus. The sequence goes on from CM076851.1 coordinate 98,279,960, forward strand.
ATCACCCATAGCCTTAGCTAGTTTGATCATGAAAGTTCCTTCCTTTTTCAAACACCTTCTTCAAGGCTTCTTTTTCTCGCTCCAAGAACTACGTTGCTTTGATTCCCACTTGGGATACGTAGGAGCGAGACTTGTTCTCGTCAAGCACATCAAAAAAAAATCTTCACTTTCACAACAATAAAAAAACCTCCATTTTCAAAACAAACAAAAATGTTTTCAAACCCATTGTCGTTAGTAGCTAATCAGAACCGTAGTTCGTCTAGCTATTGACATCAATCTCCTTTCTCCAAAAAGAACAATAAGTGATGACCACCCATAGCCTCTGCTAGTTTGGTCATCAAACAAATCAATCCTTTTCAAAAAAAGCTTTCAAAAAGAGAATAAAAACAAGTTGTTACCAACGGTCACCCAGAACCTTAGTTCGTTTGACTAGCAGTAGCGACTCCTTTTGAGTACTTAGCGGTGATTACCCATAGCCTTAGCTAGTTTAGTCACTCGCTAGTACTCGTCCTATTTCGAAAACTCACCTAAAAAGTAAAAAAACAAAAACCAAGGTAGAACTACGTAGCTCTGAATTCTCCATTGTACATTGAAGAACCCTAAACGGGATTTTTCGGCTTCACAATTTTCTACGTTGTACATTGAAGAACCCTAAACGGGATTTTTCGGGGTACAACAGTGACCATAAGAGCTTGACATATTTGTTTGACCAGAAGGAGTTGAATATGAGGCAGCGACGATGGTTGGAGTTGTTGAAGGACTATGACTTCGGTTTGAACTATCATCCAGGAAAAGCTAATGTCGTGGCTGATGCTTTAAGCCGGAAGACTTTGCATATGTCGGCAACGATGGTTAAGGAGTTAGAACTGATTGAGGAGTTCAGAGATATAAGTCTGGTTTGTGAAGTGACACCTCAGAGTGTTAAGTTAGGGATGTTGAAGATCAGTAATGATTTTCTGGACAGCATCAGAGAGGCCCAGAAATCAGATGTTAAACTGGTAGACTTGACGGTCGGGATTGATCGATCTGAGAACGAGGATTTCAGGTTGGATTCCCAAGGTGTGTTGAGGTTCCGTGGTAGGATTTGCATTCCTGATGATGCAGACATGAAGAGAGCCATTCTTGAAGAGAGTCACAGAAGTAAGTTAAGTATTCATCCGGGAGCTACAAAGATGTATCAAGACCTGAAGAAGTTGTTTTGGTGGCCTGGTATGAAGCGAGATGTGACGCAGTTCGTTTATGCATGTTTGACATGCCAGAAGTCAAAGGTTGAGCATCAGAAGCCTGCTGGATTGATGCAACCGTTAGAAATTCCAGAATGGAAATGGGATAGCATTTCGATGGACTTTGTGACGGGATTGCCTAATACCGCGAGAGGGTATGATGCAATTTGGGTGATTGTTGACAGGTTAACGAAATCGTCTCATTTTGTTCCTATCAGCATCACGTATCCGGTGTCGAGGTTGGCGGAGATTTATATCTGGGAGATTGTGAAGCTTCATGGAGTTCCTATGAGTATTGTTTCGGATAGAGATCCGAGGTTCACTTCAGATTTCTGGAAGAGTTTGCAAGAGAAGTTGGGGTCTAAGTTGAGGTTGAGTTCGGCATATCATCCTCAGACAGATGGTCAGTCAGAGAGGACAATTCAGTCATTAGAAGATTTGTTGAGGGCTTGTGTTTTGGAACAGGGAGGTTCGTGGGACTCCTACCTCCCACTGATAGAGTTCACGTATAACAACAGTTACCATTCTAGTATTGGGATGGCACCTTTTGAAGCATTATATGGTCGGAAATGTAGAACCCCGCTGTGTTGGTATGAGTCTGGAGAGAGTGTGGTGCTTCGACCGGAGATTGTTCGAGAGACAACTGAAAAGGTGAAGTTGATTCGTGAGAAGATGAAGGCTTCACAGAGTCGACAGAAGAGTTATCACGACAAGCGGAGGAAAGATTTAGAGTTTCAAGCGGGTGAGCATGTATTTTTGAGAGTCACTCCGGTGACCGGTGTTGGACGCGCTTTGAAGTCGAAGAAGCTCACTCCTCGTTTCATTGGTCCTTATCAGATTTCGGAGAGGGTCGGGAATGTTGCATATAAAGTGGCTTTACCGCCTAACCTTTCGAATTTGCATGACGTGTTTCATGTGTCGCAACTTCGGAAGTACATTTCAGATCCATCTCATGTAATCCGCATGGATGAGGTGGAGGTACGGGATAATCTCACGGTGGAGACGATGCCTGTACGAATCGAAGATCATGAGGTGAAAATTCTAAGAGGCAAGGAGATTGCGTTGGTGAAACTAGTCTGGCTAGGAGCTGCCGGAGAGAGCATGACGTGGGAGCTGGAGAGCAAGATGCGGGAATCCTATCCCGAGCTGTTTGAATCAGGTAAATTTCGAGGACGAAATATTCTAAGTGGGGGAGAGTTGTAACGCCCAAATAATTTAATTATTTATTTAATTAAATTATTTAGGTATTTTATTAGTATAGTCATTTTAAAATAATAATATGGTGTTTTATTTAAATCAGGGAGTGGTGTTTAGTAATTAAGTTGAGTAGTCGAAGGAGGCCCGTGATCCAAGGGCCCAAGGGTATAGGCGCATGAAGGAGAGCATTAGCTAGGGTTTGGCTCATTTACGCATTTTTGAGAAAAAGAAAGAGAGATTGCGAAGAGAGAAGAGAAAGGGTGGAGGCGCAACCAAGGAGAAAGAGGAGAGGAGCTCTTGTTGCTGTGGTTCTTTGGAACTTCGTTCAAGGAGATCTCGTAGTCGGCAAATCTAAGGTAAGGGTGGGTTCTACCTTTATAATAGGGTGTATGATGGGTGTTATGTGGGAGATAGGCTCTATGTTGTCCCTTTGATTTTGTTTGGTGTTTATTTGGTGATGTTTGAATGTATTCATGTTGATTTCAATTGGTGTTTGGTGATTGGTCATGGTGAAAATCAAAAAAAAAAATTGATCCCTAGGCGCCATGGGCGCCATTGATGTTGTCGCATGTTGCTGCCTTGGTTGCTGGGAGTGGCGCCCTAGGCGCCCATTGTTGTTTTGGTGTTGCTGAGAAAGGCGCCTTAGGCGCCCAGTGTTGTTCTTGTTGCTAAAATTGGCGCCCTAGGCGCCCAGTCATGGTGTTCTATTTTGTTTGTTGCAGGAAGTGGCGCCTTAGGCGCCCAGTGTTGTGTTGTGTGGTTCTGTGTTGCTATGAAGGGCGCCCTAGGCGCCCAGTATTTTCTGGTGTTGCTGGGAGAGGCGCCCTAGGCGCCCAGTAGCGTTTGTGTTGTTGGGGAAGGCTCCCTAGGCGCCCAGTGATGTTCCCATGTTCTGTTGTGCAAGGCGCCCTGCTCCTGGGCGCCAAGTCTGTTGTTGCCACTGTTGTGCTAGGCGCCCTGCTCCTGGTCGCCATGTCTGCCTGTGTTGCTATTGTGCTAGGCGCCCTGCTCCTGGGCGCCATGTCAGTTTGTGTTGCTGTTGTGCTATGCGCCCTGCTCCTGGGCGCCATGTCAGTTTGTGTTGCTGTTGTGCTAGGTGCCCTACTCCTAGGCGCCATGTCAGTTTGTGTTGCTGTTGTGCTAGGCGCCCTGCTCCTGGGCGCCATGTCTGTTGTTGTTGCTGTTGCCTATTGGCGCCCTGTTGCTGGGCGCCAGTTCCTGCTGGATGATGTTGCCTCTTGGCGCCCTGTTGCTGGGCGCCAGTTCCTGTTGGTTGCTGTTGCCTCTTAGCGCCCTGTTGTTGGGTGCCAGTTTCTGGTTGTTGTTGTTGCCTCTTGGCGCCCGGTTGTTGGGCGCCAGTTTCTGTCTACTGATGTTGCCTGTTGGCGCCCTGTTGCTGGGCGCCAGTTCCTGCCACGTCTTATTTGGTTGTTGGTGGCTGGGCGCCTGGGTGGCTGTCCCGGTGGTTGTTGGCATTGGTGTTGTAAAATCGTTGTGTTTCCAGGTGATGTTAATTGTCGTTGTTCTCGGTGTCGTATAATTGTTGTTGCCATTGATGTTGTAAATCAATTGGTGTCTTTGGTGTCGGTGGTTGTTGATCAAGTTGTTAGATTGTCCTACAGGTGTTGGTGTTATTGGTGATGATATAACAGGTGATGTTCCTATTTTATTGGCTAAGGTGATAGGTGATGGGTCTATGACCATTTGTTGATATTGGTGTTGTTGTGTAACTTAGATGACCATTGTTGTTGATTGTCTCTGGTGCATTGTTCATGGTGTCACATACATTTCATATGCATTATTTTGGTGATGAAGGCTTCGGCCTTGGAGCTATAGGTGATGATATAGGTGATGATGCCCTTATTGGCTATTTTATTGGTGATGATTGGTACCACATGCATATACCCGTTGATGTGGGTTGCATCTCATTCATTTACTCATGATATTGGTGATGATTCTTGGTGATTGCGATTTGATGTTGTTGTGAAGCGGTAGATATAGTTGTCATAACTCTAGCATATTGCCTATCATATATGCTATTATAATGTTAGATATCTCACCCCTTCTGTTTGAATGTTACCCCTATGCTGGTAACGTGCAGGTGATTGCGAGTGAAGGCATGTCTACCTTCGCTAGTCGAGTCGGTGTCGTCGCTCTGATACGTAGAACTCGGGGGGATGAACGCTAGTTTTATTAGATGTCTCTATTATTTAAATTTCTGAAGTTTTATGGTGATGTTATGATTATTCGTTGAAACCTTTATTTTTATTCCGCTGCGTGGTGATGGGGTTACTGTCATGTAGACTGAACAGGTGTTTTGGGGGTTCGTCCCATTTACGACGTGTTATGTACCGTACTATTTTAATGGTGGATTTTACAATTGGCGTGTGATGTTTTAATGGTGTAAATGTGGCATCCCTTGTGGGTGTAGTGAAAAATGTTTTTGAAACTCTGATTTTTGTCAAAATTTACCGGGTTGAAAATGGGTGTTACAACACATAGGAAGTATAGTGGCTCACCCAAATCAACAAGGGATACTCCACTCCTCACACTTAGTGAGTATTTCCACTATTTTCCATATAGTTTAGAATTTACAAGCCAACCAAGGCCAAAGCACTTGATAATTTTCTTGCACAGCTCCATCTCATGTCACACTAGTTTTCTTCCACAGATCTAATAACTGAAACACCCTAATAAACTACTTAAGCATCTTGTCTAACCATAACGCAAACCTACGCCATGTTAAGGTTTAAAGTTTTGGTTGGGAATACAATAGCTTATGTAGAAAATAGGTTTTTACTAGAATCTAATCACCATAGCTATGAACACATTCAAATATGTTCCCAGAAAATTTTGATGAAGACTGAGTGTGGGTGAGAGAAGGTGAGATCTTGAGAAGCTTCTAAGAAGCAACTTCAGAAGCTACTTGAGAAGATACTTCAAAAGATAGGAAAAATTATAGTGCATTCTCACACCTCAAATGAGGCCTTTCATGTGGTATTTCTAGAGTTTAAACCACAATAGATTCATTGGAGATGGCCCCATAAGTCAAAATAGCCATTTGTACATTATACAGAAGAGCTATGGTACTTTTCTACAATTCTGTAGAGTTTTCGCACTTGCAGCAGAAGCACCTACTTTCTGTCGATTGTATTTTCTGAAGTTTATTTTAATACATTGATTTCTTCTTCTAAGTGATCACATATCTTCTAAGGCATTTGTTTACCTTTATAAATAATTCTGATCTTCAAGAAGACATGAGCATGAGTCTTTTGATACTTAATTAGACGCTACTTATGTATCTTCTGCCATTATGAGAAGCTACTGATATTGAATCTTCTGTCGTTTTTGAAGCTTCTACTAGTGAGTCTTCTATTGTCATAGGAGCTTCTTCCAATATCTTCTGTTCTTGTGATACATCATGGCATGAGTCTTCTAATCTGGTGATGAATCTCCTAATGACATAGAAGCTTCTAATGCTGAATCTTCTGTTGTTACATAAACTTCTTATGATGTCTTCTATTCTTGTGATTCAGCATGGTATGTGGCTTCTAATCTTAAGAACATACTTAACTTGGCCTTTCTCATCTTGAGAAACTATATAGCTTGTGTCTTCTCTTCTTGAGAAGCTTCTTACTACAACCTTCTCATCTTGAGAATCTTCTTGAAGAAACATATTCTCATCCAGAGAAACTACTATAGCTATCTTGATTTTTCTATCTTCTTACGAACTATTGACCTTCCTTCCTGTGAGAACATTTGTTGGTGGGAATAATGCTGCAACCATGAAGAACAATCAAACATAGAAAATCATTAGTAAAAATAATTGTGAATGACATGTAAAATAATAACAAGGAGATGGTAAATTCATCATTGCACAAAACTCCAAGGCCTGTATGACACTAAGCTTCAGGTTCGATTCGCCACCACCAATCACTCTATATTGGATGCAATAGGATGACCAGCGAATCCCGTTTAGGATACAATGGAGTTCCTTGACATGGTCTGCACCCACACCAAGCATATCGATCAATGGTAGTTTACGGAATAAAGTTTCCTCAATAACTCTCGTGCACTAGAGAAAAGAAGAAATGACTTAGATATAATTTTGGCACACAAATATATGAATTTCGTATATATTTTCTGCCCAAAAGTGTCTCTATTTATAGAGAAACTCATGTCACATGGTGAGAGGAAACAACTCTTAAAAGAGCCTATTCAAGAAACAACGGTTATATACTGTTAGCGTACAATATTTAGCACAACCGATGCGTTGGTTCGATGGTTGAGTGTTGTGCCTGGTAGATACAGTGTCTCGGGTTCGATCCCACCCAGTGTTAATTTTGCACCGTTTTATTTTCATTTTAGTCCGTTAATTAAAATAACACACCAAAATAAAAATAACATCCACAGGATTCAAACCGGCGACACACTACCCGAAATAAGGCATCTCAACCACTGAATCAGGCTAGTTAACACATTAGTATCACATCATTAGTTTAAGGGTAAATAGACAATTTGGTCCCTCAAACTGTATCTCGCTATCAATTTGGTCCTTCATTCGAGCGAAAATGCAAAAAAGTCCCTCAATGTATATTCCGTCCTTCACGTTCGTCCCTCACGTTACCAGACATCGTTAACTCCGTCAAATTGGCTAATGTGGCACGTTTAGTGCCACATTTCACTGCTTACGTGGCTTTGTTTGTGCGAATTAAATTTGGAGGGACTAAAATGAAAGTAAAACAAGAAACCTAGACTTCCTATCTTCTTCTTCTTCTTCTTATTCTTCTTCAAAATTCCCAATTTCAGATTCAGAATCCCTAGCCCTCTTTTTTGCTCCTCCATTTTCGCACCTCTAATCGGCTCACTCGTCCTCCATCATCACACAATGTCGTTACAAAGGAGCAATGCATCATCATCTCGAACAAAAGCTTCACCATCAACACAAGTTATTCTCTATTGTGGTTGTGGTAGAAGGACTTTTAGGCGTGCTGCTGGCACAGATCTTAACAAAGGAAGGCCATTCTACACTTGTTCAATTAATAAGGTATTTGTATTCCTTGTTTAGGGTTTTGTATTTCACATTTACTGATTTAGGGTTTTGATTTCATACGTTATGTTAATTTCAGGATGAACTTGGATATTGTGGGTACTTTATTTGGGTTGATAAATTGATTGAAGCACTTGCAGCTGATAAAGCACTTGGGACAGTTTCTATTGAACAAGGAAGACAATTTGTTAGAGAGGTTGGTAGAGAAGATGGAAGAGAGGTTGGAAGAGAAGCAATGTGGAATGCTCAAGTTAACTCAAAGCTTGATTGTATGGTGACTGAAATGAAGATGTTTAGAACAATTGTCTATGGAATGTTCTTAATCCAATTGTTGTCTTGGTGTTTCTTTGTTTGTCTATGAAATGAAGATGTAATTTGGGTCTTAGTATGTTCATTTAGTTGTATGTGGAATGTAATGATGTAATGTTCTTAATAAAATTCAAAACATTGATGTAATTCACAACATGTCAATTCCCTTATGCTTCTGCATAACTGTTCTGTGAAAATATATTTTTGCATAATATCTTTCATTTTAGTCCCCGAAACCTATATGTTAATCTCATTTTAGTCCCTGAAAAATGTCACTTAATATCATTTTAGTCCCTGAAAGATGTCACTTACCAGAAAATGCTTAAGCCAGTACATCAAAAACATATGACAAACCAGTAATGAGATCTGCTAAACCAGAATTTTAAACTAGAAACTTAAAGTGCTAAACCTGAATTTTAAACTTAAAGTGCATAATTGGATAACTAGTTCAACAGATATCCTAGATATTCTATTACAACTTCAAAATTTGTCCAAAACATATGCATAATTGCATCGTTTCATAAATAGTTCTAAAGATATCCTAGATATTCTATTACAACTTCATAATAGTCTTCAAATGTCTTCAACCTCGATTCTGACCATGTCCACTTGTGGGAAGCCTAGGAGTTGGCATGAATGTCATCATCACATTCTGACTAGGATTAGGCATAGCAACCATAAGTCTTAGAAAAGTTCCTCTAATAGGAGGTGGCATGACTCCAAATGGCATAGGTGCAGGAGCAAATGTTACCTGACCAAATCCATATGGAATTACAATGTCAGTAGCATTTGGTGTTTGAAGGGTATGATCTCTTCAACTTTGTTGTCTGTGAAGGGTTCTCAGTACTGTCCTTCCTTCTCTGTTTCTTAGGTCTCCTTAGGCGCCTCTTAAGTGGTGCAGGTGTTGGCCTATCATATTGAGTTGGTTCCCAATATTCTTCACCTTATGTTGGCCTGATGAGATGCTCATATGTGGCATTGTATGATCCCAATGTGAGCCACCCATGAAAAAAATCCTCAGGCTTTCTTACCTGATGTGCAATGCATGCAATAGCATGTTCACATGGTATATTAAAAAACAAGTAGGAAAACCAGAATTGTTACTATTAACCAGAAACTGCAGTAAAACATTGGAAAAGTAAATTGTTAAACCAGAATTGACAATTATCTATAAACCAGAATTGTTGCTATTAACCAGAATTGTTATCTATAAACATCGGAAAAGTAAATTATTAAACCAGAAACTGCAGTAAAGCTAGAAACTTATCTATAAACCAGAAAATTGTTAAACCAGAAAATTGTTAAACCAGAAAATTGTTGATAAATACCTGTTAGCTGCTAGAACCTACAGGTGCATGTTTGTGCCTCTACGTCAACATTTACATTGACTTTCAGTTGCAATATACTTCATACTTCCTATCTCCAGTCCATTGTGGTGTCCATTTGTTACTTTCAATCTTCAACTTGTCCAACTTAGAGTGTTGCACTGCACAAAGTTTACCCCATCACCTTAACAACTTCAGTTTGTTATCAGACATTGTCCTCATGATATAACATCTAATCTCCTCAGCCAATGTCAAAATGGGCTTCGCCCTATACTTTAAGATACTTGCATTAAATCCTTCACACACAATGTTGGTAATGTTGTCTGTCTTGCACTCAGTGCTGAAATATGCTTTGGTCCAAGCCTCCTTAGGCTGCTTAACTAAATAACTCCAAGCCTTCTAATTTTTCACTTTCAACCTTTCCATGACAGCATTGAACTGAGCAGGTGTTGTTGCCCTTGCACAATGCCACACTACACCTCTCAATTCCAAGTCATTCCATTGATTAAAGAAATTCCTCCTTGAAAGATGTCACTTACTATCAGTTTGGTCCTTCAAAGAATATAAAAAAATCATAATATTACATTAATTAAAACACGTACCTTCTGCATGTCACTCATAAAATTCCACCCATGCTGCCTACAATCTCCCAAATCTTACCTCAGTAGTGTGAGAAACCACTTCCAGTTGTCTTTATTCGCAACTTCCACAATTGCATAAGCAATACAGAAATTGTGGTTGTTTGCATCTTGTCCAACGACAGTAAGAAGTTGTCCCCCATAATAACCCTTTAAAAAACAACCATCTAGACCAATGAATGGTCTACACCCAACCTTGAAGCCTAACTTACAGGCTTCTAAACAAACATAGAAACGTTGAAATTGTGGTGGAGCATTGGGAATGGGAATACAATCAATCTTAGCTGTTGATCCCGGGTTACTCCTAAGTAACTCATGAGCATAGTCCCAAATCTTTGCATATTGTTCTTTAACATCACCTTCCACCAACTTTCTTGCATCTTTCAAAGATCTAAATAGCTTGGTCTCATCAATATGCACTCCAAAATTCTTCTTTAAGTACTCAAATGCCTGTACATATGTGATTGTTGGATGCTCCATAATCTTTGCCTTAAGTTTTTTGTCTTTGCTTGGCTGTTTTTGAACACTCTACAGCATGAGTGTTCACTTTTAAAGGTTTTGATCAGGTAACTTTTAGTCCTTTTGCTCCAAGAGCAAAAAATCTCCCATTCACAATCTTTTTCCTTGCACTTAGCTCTACACCTTTCAATATCATTCTTCACCCAATTAATTTCCCTTCCTAAGTGAATTGTGTAGTCTCTAACCGCTTCCTTAAACAATTCACGGTTTTCAAATTCCATCCCCAACTCTAGGTGAACTTGACCAAAGTTTGAATTTGGATTAAATATTGGGAAAACTTCCTTCCCATCATCTGTACTAATTGGTGTCTTCAACTCCTCTAAGTGCCATAAGTCATTGTCTGAATGCTCATCATATTCAGGTTGTACACTTGGCAGTGCTCTTTTTTTACTAAAGGATTCTAGATAGACATCATCCAAGTAGTATTCATCTTCCTCACTAAAATATAAAGGCCAGTAACTGGGATCACCCTCACCCTCACTATCATCATCACTGCCATCACCCTCTTCAGTGTATTGCGTAAAATGAACTTATATGTAACCATTGAAGTGAAAAATGATGAAGCTTTTGCTAAATTTCGAACGGGTATTGCGTAAAATACCTTAACAATGACGATGATGGAAGAAGAGCGACAATGATGGAAGAAGAAGCAATGATGATGGAAGAAGAGAGCGACGATGATGATGGTGAGCGACGATGATGATGGAAGAACGAAGAAGAGCGACAGAGCGTTTTGTTCTTCTCTCGGGGTTTTGTGGTCCCTTTGTGTTTTCTGTTTCACGTTCTAAGACCCTTTGCATTCTTCACACTTTCTTTTGTTTTATTTTATTATTTATTTAAATTTTTTTTTAATAAGCCAACTAACATTAAAAAGCCACATCAGCAGATAAATGTGGCACTAAACGTGCCACATCAGTCAAATTGACAGATTTAATGATGTCCATTAACGTGAGGGACGAACGTGATGGACGGAATAGACATTGAGGGACTTTTTTGCATTTTCACTCAAATGAGGGACCAAATTGACATTGAGATACACTTTGAGGGACCAAATTGGCTATTTACCCTTAATTTAATATAACCGATTGCAACATCCCAATATATATTTTGGAAATTACTCCCCATACCTTCTAATGTGGTGCTATCTTAGCACACTATCTTCTTGAGATTTGATTGAATGGATCCTGTGCTTAGATCACTCAAGAAGATTCATTAGAACACTAATGAATCAAAAAACTCAAACACTTATCAAAAATGTATGTTTCCATCAAAACTCATTATAGGAATTTTTGCTCAAGACATTCAAGAGCATGTTAAAAAAAATTACTTCCAACCTAATCTATGAAACTTAAACTAGAAAAGTAGATTACCAACAGTCCCTCCCCAACATAACAATTCATGAAAAAGGAATTCTCTCCAGACACGATGATCTTCAATGATGACCACAAATTCCCTCAGCCTAGTTGGGGTGCTAGGGATACATGGATTGAATTGCGCCACAAAATCTGAGATACCTTTCGATCTAGTGGCCTAACCAATGAAGTAGTTAGCAAGATCTTGGTCGGTCGAACGAGCATAGAGAGAAGTGGTCATTTAGGTACCCTGCACACCTCCAAGTGAAAGAACGCCGATAAGCATCATCCACTGCTGAAGCAATTTACCACCCTTCCTCATTAGATACTATGCCGCCTCCAGAGAGACGAATCCCCTATTGGAGGCGTGTGATGTAGATAAAGAAGAGGCTAAAATCCATGGAAGGAGATAAAGAAGAGGAAAATAATGACAACACAAAGCCTAAGTATAACCGCTATTTATACACGAACAAAGAAGAGGTAGGTGAAAACACATTCAAACCAACATTAACGGCATTAAGAAAAATGAGGAGCCGTTAAATTTTTTGGGAGAAAACCAGGTGGGCGGTGCGAGCATCTTAAATGAAAGGGTGTTATTTCAATCAACGATAAATGCGCAATAATACATAGGAAATCACCACAGAGCGCCACCGAGAAGGACTTTGAATCCCTCACGAATGACTGCCTCAAAATTTGTGCAGTTTTTCAAATACTGACTGACACGTGTCACAATTTGATTGGTTTGTTTTTTTTATATATTTTTTATTATATTATTAATTTTGTGGTTGTGGTGGTGGTGTCGTGGGTGGTTGTGGTGGTTGTGTGGTGGTGGTGTGGTGGTGTGGTGGAAGAAGGCGGAGAGAAGGGAAAGGGGAAATCGTAAGAGAGAGAGAGAGAGAGAGAGAGAGAGAGAGAGAGAGAGAGACAGAGAGAGCAAGAGGAGAGGAAGAGGAGCTCCGGTGGTGGTTGTGTGGTGGTGGCTTAGGGTTTGTAGGTGAGAGAGAGAGAGAGTAGAGGAAGAGGAAGGGGAGAGTAGGTCGTAGGTTGGTTGTGTGGTGGTGATGGTGGTGGTGGTTGTAACACCCCATTCTACCCGGCTATTATTTGTAAGAATCAGAGTTTCAAAATTTCATTTCAATGGAATGCTACACCTAACTTTAATCTAACAACGACAAAATCAGCATGAGCGTTCATTACATCTATATAATACGCAACACCCTTAAATGGGATGGAATACTCAAGAATTCATCAATAAAATCCACACACTAGAAAATGGATGTCTCGCAGCGGAAAATAACATAATCTCAAAAGTGCCGAACAACAGCCTCATCTAAATCATTAAATCAATGCATATAAAAATTCAACAGCAAATGAATAACACTAGAATCCTAAGCCCACCCCCTAGGTGTCACGTATAAGAGCAGACCGACTCGGGAATGAAAGGAGTAAGCCTTCACTCAGGGCTACCTGTGGTAAACAACAACAGAAGGGTGAGTCTCAACTACATAATAAAGACTATAATAAGAAGTATATTTTATCATAGTATCACACTCGTACAATCGCACAGTAGCATAGTTCACACAACCAACAACTCACATGCTTATCATAAGGATGTATGCAATACAGTTATGCATGTGGTACCATTTTCCCAGACCGCAGCCTCATCATCATAATATCAAACTCAGACCGCAGCCTTATCATCACAATATAGAACTCAGACCGCAGCCTTATCATCACAATATAAACTCAGACCGCAGCCTTATGTATGCATGAGACTCCATGACAAAGATCACAATTACAATTCTTAACGACACAGTCCATACATCATATATCACCTATTTATTAGTCTTATTTGTAGCCCCCACGGCCTCATCATCAATCAACTCATTTATTATCTCCTCTCAATCACGTCTCTATGACTAAACTCAACTAGAGGACTAGAACCTCTCACAAGGGCCTAAAACACCACTTAGGACCAAACTAGCACTTAGTGACCAATCTGTCACCTAGGAACCAAAATAGCACAAAATTTGTGCTTAGACCTCACAGCACACTCCTAGGCGCCACAAACATAGTCAAAACAACACCCTCTAGGACAATTTCAAAACGGTGCGTGAAAAACTGGAACCACTCTAGCCAAAACGTTTTAAATCAAATTTGGTCACATGAATACAAAATTTGGCTCGGAAAAATATGCTTAGAAATCGACTTGCACTCAAAGCCCCCTTTACACAAGCTAAAACTATGCCCCATAGGACCATTTCAAAACGACGCGTGCAAAACTGAAAATTCTTTAGCGAAAGTGCTTAAAATACAATTTGGTCAGATGAATACAAAATTTGGCTCGGGAAAATATGTTCAGAAACTGATTTGCACGCAAAGCCCCCTTTTCACCAGCTAAAACTATGCCCAATAGGACCATTTCAAAACAACGCGTGCAAAACTGAAAATTCTTTAGCCAAAGTGCTTAAAATACAATTTGGTCAGGTGAATACAAAATTTGGCTCGGGAAAATATGTTCAGAAACTGATTTGCACGCAAAGCCCCCTTTACACAAGCTAAAACTATGCCCAATAGGACCATTTCAAAACAACGCGTGAAAAACTGATAATTCTTTAGCCAAAGTGCTTAAAATACAATTTGGTCAGGTGAATACAAAATTTGGCTCGGGAAAATATGTTCAGAAACTGATTTGCACGCAAAGCCCCCTTTACACAAGCTAAAACTATGCCCAATAGGACCATTTCAAAACAACGCGTGCAAAACTGAAAATTCTTTAGCCAAAGTGCTTAAAATACAATTTGGTCAGGTGAATACAAAATTTGGCTCGGGAAAATATGTTCAGAAACTGATTTGCACGCAAAGCCCCCTTTACACAAGCTAAAACTATGCCCAATAGGACCATTTCAAAACAACGCGTGCAAAACTGAAAATTCTTTAGCCAAAGTGCTTAAAATACAATTTGGGCAGGTGAATACAAAATTTGGCTCGGGAAAATATGTTCAGAAACTGATTTTTACCCAAAAACACCCTTTGTGCGCCATGTCTAGACATAGGCAGCACCTTGGCGCCACTCCAGCAACCAGAACAGTGCCCAGGCAGCAAACAACATACAACACAAGCCACTGCTACAGTACACAGGGCGCCATTTCCCTAGGCACTTGGCGCCCCATGCGTCCCAACACCCACAAAACCTCAAATTCCCAATTTCTTTTCCAAATCAAATCACAACAACAATCATAAAACATGTTAAACTCATACCAACAACTTCAATTTCACACTTATACATTAAGAACACATCAAGACACAAATTCGAGGTATGAAACCCTAACCTTAGCATAGGAAATCGATTTCATCATACAATTCATCAAATTCAACCAATCCAAACAATCAAACAATTATCAAATAACATCAAATGAGACCCTATGATCTACATACAACCTATTATACTCTCTATTATAGAGTGAGACTCCCCTAACCTTGATTATGCCGAAAATAGAGCTCTTTCCACCGAAGCACCGACAAACCACCGCAACAAGGAATCTTCTCCTTCTTCTTTCCTCTCTCACGATTCGCGTCCTCTCTCTCTCTCTCTCTCTTGGACCATCACGAATTGATCAACAATAGAAAGGGTTAGGAAACCGAAAACTTAAACACTTGAAAGAGAAGGAAAATCGAATAAGAAAAGGACTAGGAACTCTTACCTAGGATCAAGATGAACGAAACCCTAACCTTAGCTTGAGATCGCCTTTTTCTTTCTCTTCTCCTCTCCTTCGATTTCTTTCTCTCTTTTGGCACAATTGAGGCGAAACCTAGACCCCCAGCGCCTAAGGAGCGCCTAAGCCAACGGGCTTGGGCTTCTTGGGCCATTACTAGCAGTTCCGGTATTTCCAACGCCATCCCCTTCAATTAAATAAAATGCTCTATTATAATTTAATCAAAAATTAGTGCAACACTTTAAATAATTTAATCAATTACTTAATTAAATCATTTAGGGTGTTACAACTCTCCCCCACTTAGGAAATTTCGTCCTCGAAATTCATACCTGAGTCAAATAGCTCTGGATAGGATTCCCGCATCCTACTCTCCAGCTCCCAAGTCATGTTCTCACCAGTAGGTCCCAACCACACCACCTTTACTAAAGCAATGTTTTTCCCCCTCAGCACCTTCACTTCTCTATCATCAATCCTCACTGGCATAGTCTCCACAGTGAGATTATCTCGCACCTCAACATTATCCATATGAATCACATGAGACGGGTCCGGAATATACTTCCGAAGTTGCGACACGTGAAATACGTCGTGCAAATTCGAAAGGTTAGGCGGTAAAGCCACCCTATAAGCAACCTTTCCAACCCTCTCGGTGATCTGGTACGGTCCAATAAATCTAGGAGTCAACTTCTTTGCTTTCAGTGCACGCCAAACACCAGCCATAGGCGTGACCCTCAAGAAAACATGCTCCCCAGCCTGAAATTCCAAGTCTTTTCTCCTTCTATCATGGTAACTCTTTTGCCGACTTTGAGACTCTTTCATTTTCTCCCTGATCATTTTTATCTTCTCTGTAGTCTCTCTCACCAATTCAGGTCCAAGAACAACACTCTCGCCAGACTCATGCCAACACAAAGGAGTTCTACACCTCCGCCCATACAGTGCCTCGTAAGGAGCCATCCCTATACTCGAATGGTAGCTGTTGTTGTAAGTAAACTCAATCAACGGAAGAGGTGTATCCCACGCACCTCCCTGCTCCAAAACACACGATCTCAATAAGTCCTCCAACGACTGAATGGTTCTCTCTGTCTGCCCATCAGTCTGAGGATGATAGGCTGAACTCAACCTCAATCTGGACCCCAATGCCTCCTGCAAGCTCCCCCAAAACTCCGAAGTAAACCTCGGATCTCTGTCAGATACAATACTCTTCGGGACACCATGCAACTTCACAATCACCTGGATATATATCTCGGCTAATCTCGATACCGGATACGTGATGTTGATAGGAAGGAAGTGAGCAGACTTCGTCAACCTATCCACGATCACCCAAATAGAATCAAATCCCCGAACGGTTCTTGGTAACCCAGTCACAAAATCCATGGAAATGCTATCCCATTTCCATTCCGGAACATCTAAAGGTTGCATCAACCCCGCAGGCTTCTGGTGCTCAACCTTTGACTTCTGGCAAGTCAAACAGGCATACACAAATTGTGCCACATCTTTCTTCATACCAGGCCACCAGAATAACTTCTTCAAGTCATGATACATCTTTGTAGCCCCTGGATGAATACTCAGCTTGCTCCTATGACTCTCCTCAAGGATCATCTTCTTCATCTCATTATCATCGGGAACACAAATCCTATCTCTGAATCTCAACACACCTTGGGAATCCAACCTGAAATCTCCATCCACATCCTGATCACCCGCAACCAATAAGTCAACCAGCTTCACATCTAATTTCTGGGCGTCTCTGACACTAACCAAGAAGTCATTACCAATCCTCAGCATACCCAGCTTAACACTCTGCGGTGTCACTTCACAAACCAGACTCATATCACGGAATTGCTCAATCAACTCCAACTCTTTTACCATCATTGCTGACATATGCAAAGTCTTTCGACTTAAAGCATCCGCCACGACATTAGCTTTGCCGGGGTGATAGTTTAAGCCAAAATCATAGTCTTTCAGCAGCTCTAACCAACGCCTCTGCCTCATATTCAGCTCCTTCTGATCAAACAAGTATTTCAAACTCTTGTGGTCGCTGAATACCTCGAATCTAGTGCCATACAAATAGTGCCTCCAAATCTTCAGCACAAACACAATAGCAGCCAATTCCAAATCATGAGTAGGATAGTTCTTCTCATGTGTCCGCAACTGTCTGGACGCATAAGCAACTACCTTCCCATCCTGCATCAATACGCCTCCCAAGCCCATTTTGGAAGCATCACAATATACCACAAACGGTTGATCCGGCACGGGCAACACTAACACCGGAGATGTTGTCAATCTCCTCTTCAACTCTTGGAAGCTCTCTTCACACTTAGCATCCCACACAAAAACTCTCCCCTTACACGTCAATTGAGTCAACGGAAGGGCTAGTGTAACACCCCTTTCTACCCGTCACTTTGTTTATAAAAATCAGAGTTTGAAAAATCTCGTTCATAGGAAATGTTACACATACTCAAATCAAACGTCGCTTATCAAACTTTAAAAACAGTTTAACTCAAATTCATACGTCCACGTAGCACATCACAATATCAAAAACTCAAGCCTCATGGTTAACGTCACTTATAACACTCCTCATAACACAATCAACTACGCAGCGGAAATTAGTAAAACATAACCAAATAGTCCACATGGACATAATAATCAAAAATCATTAATAAAGGCCGAGTTCGTTATCCCCCCTGAGTGCTACGTATCAGAGCATGACGACTCGACTCGAAAAGTGAAGCTAATACCTTCACTGGGAATCACCTGCACGTTACCAACACGGGGGTAACATTCAAACAGGAAAGGGTGAGCATCATTTCAGTCTATATAATAGAAAATATGATGAGCACTAAGCATAGGCTACACACTAGAATAATCAGCATCCAATACACAAGACATCCACATCACAGTCATCATTCACATCATGTACAAAAACTCATCTCATGTCATATAGGTTTATGAAGTGCAACCCACTCGCGGGTATATGCATGAAGGTACCTTTTCACAAAACGTCGCTTGGCCACTCAGGCCTCATCATCACTTAGCCACTCAGGCCTCAAAACATCACTGGGTTTTATGCATATGGGCATGAGACTCTATGACATGCACCACTCACAATACACAAGTACACAATTACTCAAATCACAGCCAACAACGTGACCCATCACTTACCTGTTTGCTCGCACGGAGCACAGCACCTGTCAAATTCATAATCATCATACAACATCACTAGGCCACTTAGACCTTAACATCACTTAGCCACTCAGGCCCCAATTGTCACTTACACATAAACATCATTTAACTCAAACATTAGCCACTGAGGGCAAAAACGTCATTTGACTAACCACCAAGGGCATCCTCGTCATTTACACATCATTATCATTAACTTTGGCCACTAGGGGCAAAACAGTCATTTTGACACTACCGTGTTTAAAACTGTTGTTTATACACCAAAAGGGATTTTTAAAGAGTTCCACGTCATTTTTCAATGTCACTGGGACGACCACCGGGGACAGCCACTTGGGCGCCCACAAACAGTCAGAAAATAACAATTTTTCATTTTAAAAATTGAACCCACAAATAGACAACGTAAAAAGCTTCATGACACTTTTCGAATCGTTCAAAACGGACGTCTGAGTCAAAAGTTATGATAAAAAGAAGTTTGGGAAAAATTAGACAATGTTCTGAAAATTGGCGCCTTAGGCGCCCAGGCAACACAGGCACCCAGCGCCCAGGCGCGCACAACACAACGCAACACAGCGCCACAGGCGCCCAGCGCCCAGGCGCGCACAACGCGCAACACAGACACAACACGGGCGCCCAGCGCCCAGGGAACAACAACGCGCGCACAGCGCAACACGAACAAGACACGGGCGCCTAGCGCCCAGGCGCAAAACGCAACACGCACGCCCCAGGCGCCCAGCGCCCAGGCGCGCCAGACACGCACAGAGCACACTCCATCAGGCGCCTAGCGCCCTGCACAGGCACCCAGCGCCCAGAAAAACAGCAACACGCCCAGAATTTGTTCAACACTTTTTTTAACACTAAAAATTGGTTTTTCTTGACAACTTGAAATTATAAAAACTCAACATTTTCCAGCCACCAAAAATACACTTAATTTTAATTAATTCCTCAAAAATTCAATTGAGCATTGTCTTCCCTATCCCCTTGGCGCCCTAGGCGCCTATACACCATCCACCCAATTTTGCGAACAACACAAGCAACATCCAACACAATTTCAGTTTCATGCTCAATTCGAATGTCACAATTCACCAACACAAACGCATACATATCAAGAATTTCAGTCTCATGATTAATCCCACTTCGCATACACACATACATATAATGGCCAATACCAACAAAGCATCAAGAACATCAAGAATCATGCATACATCAATTCGCATACATCTATATATAAAATCCAACATCAACAATGCATCAAGAACTCTATTCTAACCCTAGATCTAGGACTCATCATATGAATGTATTAGATAGAGTGATAGAGCTCCCCTAACCTTTTCAAGAAGAAATCGATGCCTAGGATGCAGTCACCTACAGATCCACAGCAACAACGGAGATCCCCTCTTCTTTGCTCTTCGAATTCCTCTCCTCCTTCTTCTCTTGGCCGCCTCCTTCCTCTCTCTCTATCTCACGCTCTTTCTTTCTTTCTTTCTTTTGATTTCGCAAAATGCCACAAACCCTAGCCCCCTACCAACTAACCACTTCGCCTATATTGTGGATCATGGGCTTGGGCTTTCCACTTAAGCCCAAGTCATGCAAGTGGCGCCTCCACTCCCTCCTAATACCACCAAAATAAATAAAACTCTAATTAATCGAATTACATCAAATAATTTAATTTAAATCCCCAATTATTTAATTAAATAAATTAATTAAATAATTTTAGGGTGTTACAACTAGCTTCGAGAAACCCTCAATGAACCTCCTGTAGTAACCAGCCAACCCCAAGAAACTCCTGATCTCAGTCGCAGACTTTGGGCTTTCCCACTGTAACACTGCATTAACCTTGGCTGGGTCTACAGCTATGCCATCACTAGAAATAATGTGACCCAAAAAGCTTACCTCACGCAGCCAGAACTCGCATTTGGACAACTTAGCATAAAGCTTCTTCTCTTTCAATACCTCAAGCACCAATCTCAAGTGCTCTGCATGCTCCTCTTCAGACTTAGAGTATACCAGAATATCATCTATAAAAACTACTACAAACCGATCCAAGTAGCTATGGAAGATACGGTTCATGTACTCCATGAACACCCCGGGTGCATTGGTGACACCAAACGGCATCACAGAGTACTCATAATGTCCATATCTCGTTCGGAATGCTGTCTTCTGGACGTCTTCGTCTTTTACTTTAATCTGATGATACCCTGACCTCAAATCAATTTTACTAAAAACCTTAGCACCCACCAGCTGGTCCATCAGATCATCAATTCTCGGAAGAGGGTACTTGTTTTTGATAGTCACCTTGTTCAACTGTCTATAATCCACACACAGGCGCATACTCCCATCTTTCTTCTTTACTAACAAAACCGGAGCTCCCCATGGTGACACACTAGGCCTCACAAATTTCTTTTCAAGTAACTCTTCCAACTGCTTCTTCAACTCAGATAACTCAGAAGCTGACATCCGGTACGGTGCCATGGACACAGGCCTAGTACCAGGCACAAGGTCAATCCCAAACTCTACTTCCCTCTCTGGTGGCACGCTAGGAATCTCATCAGGGAACACTTCAGGGAACTCACACACCACCTGCAACTCTTCAACTATGGCTTGGTTTTCAGCAGACATAGACGCCATCAAAGCAAATAGTTGACCACCATCCTTTATAACCTTATGCAGCTGATCCCCAGACAACAAAGCAGACTTTTCCTTCCCAGGAGGAAGGAAACTCACAGACTTGCTGAAACAGTTGATATGCACATGGTTATCCACTAACCAGTCCATACCAAGAATAACATCCAACCCACCCAAAGGCAAACATATAAGACCAACCAGAAAATCCCTGCCGAAGACTGACAGAGGACACTTAGCACACAATAGAGAAGTAGTCACCGAACCCTTAGCTGGAGTGTCGATAACCATTTCCCTCTTCATAGCAGACAATACTAAATTTAACTTTTCAGCACAAACAGCAGCAATAAAAGAATGCGTAGCACCAGTATCAACTATAGCAACTAAAGGGGTACCATAAATAAAACAAGTACCTCTAATCTCATTGGGTCCCTCTGAACCTGCTAGTGCAAAAACTCTCCCACTGGACTTCTCTTTCTTTGGTTTGGTACACTTAGAACTAAAGTGACCAGCTTCACCACAATTGAAACACACTGATTCCTTACGATCACAGTCAGACGCCATATGACCTTTCTTCCCACAACGGTAACACATTACTTCAGTCTTGCAGTCGAAGCTTTTGTGACCCGGCTTGCCACACGTGTAACACACTATATCAGCGGGAGCACCTCCCCCACTAGGCTTCTTACCCTCAGAAGATCTCTTACCAGCACCTGCCTTCCACTTATTTTTACCTCCAGCCATATCATAGGGTTTTCCCCTAAACTGAGTATTTCTTTTCTCCTTCCCAATCTTGTAGGCAGCAGAACTGTCCTCTTCATAAATCCTACTCTTGTCAACTAGTCTAGCAAAATCTCGTATCTCATGATATCCAATTGCCTTCTTAATATCAGGTCGCAGGCCACTCTCAAATTTCACACACTTGGAGAACTCTGAATCAGCATCATTGGCGTAGTAAGGACAAAATTGGGCCAGCTCTTCAAATCTGGCTGCATACTCAGCCACCGTCTTATTTCCCTGTTTCAATTCTAAGAATTCTACCTCTTTCTTGGCTCGAACGTCTTCAGGGTAATACTTTCTTTTAAATTCCCTTGTGAAGACTTCCCAAGTAACCTCTTCACCAGCAGTGTTCAACCTATGCAGCATCCCTAACCACCACTTGTCAGCCTCTTCCGCCAGCATGTGCGTCCCAAACTTCACTTGCTGGGCAGCAGTGCACTCCATAACACGGAATATCCGCTCTATCTCATTCAACCACGACAAGGCTCCATCGGGATCATACCGACCCTTGAAGGTGGGTGGGTTTTCCCTCTGAAACGTTGCCAGGTTACGGGCATTCATATCAGCAGCAGTGTGTTGATTTCCAACAGCTTGGGCTATGGCTTGCAGAGCAGCAGCCAAAGCAGCATCATCCCTTCTAGCCATATCAACCTAGCACTGCAGCATAAACGACAATTCAGAACTAAATTAAAAACACCTAATTGTCATACACAATATGACAGACAGACACACTTGGTCGGACAGACCGAACTTTTGCTCTGATACCACTAATATAACACCCCATTCTACCCGGCTATTATTTGTAAGAATCAGAGTTTCAAAATTTCATTTCAATGGAATGCTACACCTAACTTTAATCTAACAACGACAAAATCAGCATGAGCGTTCATTACATCTATATAATACGCAACACCCTTAAATGGGATGGAATACTCAAGAATTCATCAATAAAATCCACACACTAGAAAATGGATGTCTCGCAGCGGAAAATAACATAATCTCAAAAGTGCCGAACAACAGCCTCATCTAAATCATTAAATCAATGCATATAAAAATTCAACAGCAAATGAATAACACTAGAATCCTAAGCCCACCCCCTAGGTGTCACGTATAAGAGCAGACCGACTCGGGAATGAAAGGAGTAAGCCTTCACTCAGGGCTACCTGTGGTAAACAACAACAGAAGGGTGAGTCTCAACTACATAATAAAGACTATAATAAGAAGTATATTTTATCATAGTATCACACTCGTACAATCACACAGTAGCATAGTTCACACAACCAACAACTCACATGCTTATCATAAGGATGTATGCAATACAGTTATGCATGTGGTACCATTTTCCCAGACCGCAGCCTCATCATCATAATATCAAACTCAGACCGCAGCCTTATCATCACAATATAGAACTCAGACCGCAGCCTTATCATCACAATATAAACTCAGACCGCAGCCTTATGTATGCATGAGACTCCATGACAAAGATCACAATTACAATTCTTAACGACACAGTCCATACATCATATATCACCTCTTTATTAGTCTTATTTGTAGCCCCCACGGCCTCATCATCAATCAACTCATTTATTATCTCCTCTCAATCACGTCTCTATGACTAAACTCAACTAGAGGACTAGAACCTCTCACAAGGGCCTAAAACACCACTTAGGACCAAACTAGCACTTAGTGACCAATCTGTCACCTAGGAACCAAAATAGCACAAAATTTGTGCTTAGACCTCACAGCACACTCCTAGGCGCCACAAACATAGTCAAAACAACACCCTCTAGGACAATTTCAAAACGGTGCGTGAAAAACTGGAACCACTCTAGCCAAAATGTTTTAAATCAAATTTGGTCACATGAATACAAAATTTGGCTCGGAAAAATATGCTTAGAAATCGACTTGCACTCAAAGCCCCCTTCACACAAGCTAAAACTATGCCCCATAGGACCATTTCAAAACGACGCGTGCAAAACTGAAAATTCTTTAGCCAAAGTGCTTAAAATACAATTTGGTCAGATGAATACAAAATTTGGCTCGGGAAAATATGTTCAGAAACTGATTTGCACGCAAAGCCCCCTTTTCACCAGCTAAAACTATGCCCAATAGGACCATTTCAAAACAACGCGTGCAAAACTGAAAATTCTTTAGCCAAAGTGCTTAAAATACAATTTGGTCAGGTGAATACAAAATTTGGCTCGGGAAAATATGTTCACAAACTGATTTGCACGCAAAGCCCCCTTTACACAAGCTAAAACTATGCCCAATAGGACCATTTCAAAACAACGCGTGCAAAACGGAAAATTCTTTAGCCAAAGTGCTTAAAATACAATTTGGTCAGGTGAATACAAAATTTGGCTCGGGAAAATATGTTCAGAAACTGATTTGGACGCAAAGCCCCCTTTACACAAGCTAAAACTATGCCCAATAGGACCATTTCAAAACAACGCGTGCAAAACTGAAAATTCTTTAGCCAAAGTGCTTAAAATACAATTTGGTCAGGTGAATACAAAATTTGGCTCGGGAAAATATGTTCAGAAACTGATTTGCACGCAAAGCCCCCTTTACACAAGCTAAAACTATGCCCAATAGGACCATTTCAAAACAACGCGTGCAAAACTGAAAATTCTTTAGCCAAAGTGCTTAAAATACAATTTGGGCAGGTGAATACAAAATTTGGCTCGGGAAAATATGTTCAGAAACTGATTTTTACCCAAAAACACCCTTTGTGCGCCATGTCTAGACATAGGCAGCACCTTGGCGCCACTCCAGCAACCAGAACAGCGCCCAGGCAGCAAACAACATACAACACAAGCCACTGCTACAGTACACAGGGCGCCATTTCCCTAGGCACTTGGCGCCCCATGCGTCCCAACACCCACAAAACCTCAAATTCCCAATTTCTTTTCCAAATCAAATCACAACAACAATCATAAAACATGTTAAACTCATACCAACAACTTCAATTTCACACTTATACATTAAGAACACATCAAGACACAAATTCGAGGTATGAAACCCTAACCTTAGCATAGGAAATCGATTTCATCATACAATTCATCAAATTCAACCAATCCAAACAATCAAACAATTATCAAATAACATCAAATGAGACCCTATGATCTACATACAACCTATTATACTCTCTATTATAGAGTGAGACTCCCCTAACCTTGATTATGCCGAAAATAGAGCTCTTTCCACCGAAGCACCGACAAACCACCGCAACAAGGAATCTTCTCCTTCTTCTTTCCTCTCTCACGATTCGCGTCCTCTCTCTCTCTCTCTGTCTTGGACCATCACGAATTGATCAACAATAGAAAGGGTTAGGAAACCGAAAACTTAAACACTTGAAAGAGAAGGAAAATCGAATAAGAAAAGGACTAGGAAATCTTACCTAGGATCAAGATGAATGAAACCCTAACCTTAGCTTGAGGTCGCCTTTTTCTTTCTCTTCTCCTCTCCTTCGATTTCTTTCTCTCTTTTGGCACAACTGAGGCGAAACCTAGACCCCCAGCGCCTAAGGAGCGCCTAAGCCAACGGGCTTGGGCTTCTTGAGCCATTACTAGCAGTTCCGGTATTTCCAACGCCATCCCCTTCAATTAAATAAAATGCTCTATTATAATTTAATCAAAAATTAGTGCAACACTTTAAATAATTTAATCAATTACTTAATTAAATCATTTAGGGTGTTACAGTGGTGGTGGTTGTGTGGTGGTGGAGAGTAGAGGAAGAGGAAGGGAAGAGGAAGGGTGAAGAGGAGAGAAGAAGATTGAGGGTGTTGTGAGTGAGAAAGAAGAGTGATTGTGTTGTTGAGGGTACACGCGGATTTAAGTAAAAAAAGTTTAAAAAAAAATTGCGAGGGATTTACCATTCCGTCGCTAATTTTCACTTTAATTTGCGACGGATTTAGCATTTCGTCGCTAAACGTCCTTGATTTGCTTGCAGTTTGACTGAATTTTCCCTCCAAACAATTAGCGACGTAAAAGTCGTAGCTATTACCTTCAATTCCGTTGCTAAATCCAGACAAAAACGCCAGATCCTAATTCCGTTGCTATTACCTTCAATTCCGTCGCTAAAGCCAGTATTTGCGTGGGACCGTTATTCCCTCGCTAATGTCCCTCGCTAATAACATTTTTTTTGGGTAGTGTATACCCCAAACATCCTGCCTTTGTGGTAATACATCCTGCCTTAGTGTCATTGAAGGAACATCATCCTGTCTTAGTGGTAATACATGATGCCTTAGTGTCATTGAAGGAACACCCTATTTTCAATCGTGGATCCGCCACCGATTGCACCAGCCCATTTTACACACGAAAATAGTTTGTAATTTATCTAGTAGTGGAATGTGAAGTAAAATGTTGTTTTAAAGAAAAATTAATTTTATTGTAACGTAGAATATTCACTTCTACCAAATCAGGTATAAGTTCTTTTTGACAACAATCTTATTCTTTTTCTGGATAAATTTCATTCACCCATTATGTAAATAAATGGCAATGACTTAAAATAGGATTATTCCAATCTTCCCAATCAAGCCTTTCCATTTCATTCATCCATCCGCGCGTAAGCATTATGCTTATCCTAGTTTCACAATTCTCTTTCCAATGTTTTCTCCAGTGAAGAGTTCAATGAAAGCAGAAGGGATACTTTCCACACCCAAGGACACTTCTTCTATCACCTGCAACTTTCCAGTACGAAGGTAATCAGATGTTTTTGCCAGAAAATCTGAATAAATGTTCATAAAGTCAGGAGCTAAAAATCCTCGAATGGTGATTCTCTTATAAACAATGTCCAGCATGTTTGGTAAAGCTCTCTTTCTAGCATCAATATACTCAGAGATGACCCCACAAACAGTCACTCTACCAAATGCTTTCATATTAGAAACTGCTGCTTCCAGAATCTTACCCCCAACATTGTCAAAATATATGTCAATTCCGTCAGGAAGGTACCTTCAACATAAAACGTACATTAGGAATATAAAGATTTGTGCTATTTGGACACCAAAAATTTGCTACATATCGCAACACCTAGTTAACGCTGTTTAAAATTGTGATTAATTCAATTTAATAGCTGGTTAACTGGTAGGTAACTTAACTTCTCTAGTTGACTGAAATAACTAGGAATTAGAATATGGTTAAACATGATTTTTTATGATAGTTCTTAAAATCATGATAGGTGACATTCAAATTCGTGGTTGATTCAGTTTTGTTTAAAACTAGTATTCTTTCTCTCTATTTCCACCTCTTTCTCTCTTCCCTCACTCTCTCTTCCCTCATTCTCTCTTCCCTCTTTCTCTCCTAATCCAAACACACCATTAAGGAACATTTGTTTGCCGAAGGAGGGAAGGCAGACAACTCACAAGTGAAATTTTGAAAAAATGTTTTAATTTATTTCTTATTTTAGTAAAATAGGGGGACTAAATTGAAATACTTTTATAAAATATGGTTCATCTATTCAACCCAATACTCTTTGCTTTTCCATAATTTTATTCTATTTTTCTAATGTTTTACCAAATAATTGTGTTTTTCAAAATTAAAATATTTCTTTCAGTCACTAAACTCACTAACGTATCAAAAAAAAAATACCTAATCACTATTTTTTTGTTACAATTGAGAAAAAAGAAAAACAAGAAACTAGTGATTAACCTTCTTTTTGTCTTTTTGAGGTATTTCCGGAAATCCCTCAAAATTAAAAAGAAGCCTTGTGTAAAATAACTTTGAGGTACTTCTGGTATTTTTTTTGAACGTTAGTGAGTTTAGTGACCGAAAGAAATATTTTAATTTTGAAAAACGCAATTATTTGGTAAAACATTAGAAAAATAGAATAAAATTATGAAAAATTCTGATCTCGCTCTGATCTACCAGAAGATAAATTCCATTCTAAATACGGGGAATCAAAGGACAAAAAGAAGGAATCAAAGAGAAATGACTCACAAAACAACAAGAAAGATTTGCTAAGTCGAGGTCTCAAACCTACTGCATAGTACACATCCAACAGCGTACAAGTTTCCTAGAAACTAACAAATTAAGCTATTTCAATTCAATGTGCACTACTACAAAATGTGCTTTAAAAAGCACTAATTTGAATCGGTTATGTGGATAACCGATTCAAAATGTTGACGCGGTGGCAAAATTGCAATTAAATGGGAGGGTGGCAGATTTTTTTAGACATTTTGAATCGGTTGTTTAAACAACCGATTCGAAATGTGTCAGTTTAGACATTTTGAATTGGGTGACTGAATAACCGATTCCGAATAGCTACAATCAGAATCGGTTCTTTAAACAACCGATTCATAATGTCTGTTTCATTACAATTTTCACGATCCCTGTTTTTTCAGTTTCCCTCTCACACTTACCTCTCAAACCCCAACTCGTTCTCATCCCTCTCACACGTTCTCGTCTCATCTCCTTCGTTCTCATCTCAAACCCTCAAGCAACAAATCCCCTTCTCTGTCGCATCTCCTTCATTGCCTCTCAGCAAATCCCTCTTCTCTATCGCATCCCTCTTCACTCCGTCGCATCTCTCTTCACTCCACTCCGTCGCATCCCTCTTCTCTCATTCTCTCTCAAATCGCACCTCTTCTCTCTGTCTTCCTTCATCTTCATCTTCATCTTCATCTTCAGCCACGGTCTCTATCTACGATCTCTCTCTTCTACTCCCTCCTTGAGCCACCCTCCCTGTTACGACCATGTTCACTCTCCCTTCACTCCCTTCTCACTAAAATCGAAACAGAAGATGAAATTTGGGATTGAAAACCCTAAATCCCTAAATCGTTCAGCGACGTCTACGGCGGTTATGGTGGTGAATGGAAGTATGGTGGTGAATGGTGGTATTCAAATGTTCTTCCCAACCCAGCTTTTCTCTGATTATTCCTCTTCTTCTCCACGAAGCTAGGGTTCCAACTGGAACCAGGTATCCTTGCTGAATCAACACTGGAATCACACCAACACACCTTGAAGAACGACGATCTAAGGTAATTGCGAGAAAACCCTTTGATTTCAGTTGCAGATTTACTGTATTTCGAAGCCCTAGTTTCGAATCTATCTTGTTTCTTCTCTCCTTACTGATTCAATGCTTGCTCTTTATGTTGTTTGTTGATAACCTGACGAAACTTGTGAATGATACACATAAACGGACACAACGAAGGTTTCAAGGCCCGATTCCTTCACTGATTCGCACCAGTGGGTATAGATCATTTCTCTGATCTTGTATTTCCTTTTACCTGACTTTGATTTAGAAACCCTAGTATATGAATCGTAATCTTCTTTTTCGGTTTCTGTTTCTGTCCGTACAGAAACCCTAATCACTGTCCTGTTTGTGATTTTGCAGGTTTGAAGAAAAGCAGTTGAAGCCAAGAACACTGAAATGAAGGTATATATTCACCACCTTGTGATTATATTTCTGATTTTGTTTTATACATACAAACCCTAATTGTGACTCTGACTTTTGTTTGTATTAGGGGTGCTCTTTGGATATATATTCACCAAATTCATTGATTAGTTCCAATGTTAACTGTGCTTGTTTATAGCAGTCAAGAAAGGGTGCTAGTCCAAGCCAGAAAGCCACTAAGGCAGTTACTCTTCTCAAGCATCAAGTCCTAGACAACATGAATTTGCAGTGTCCTATCATGGAAGAGCCAAATGTGCAGAATGTGCAGTCCAAATGAAATGGAAGAGCCAAATCAGAATGCAAGTAATGCACATTAGTTGAGGTAGAAACTCATACAATTAATGCAGAATGTAATTATTAGATTTTTTTCATTCCAATTTCTTGTTAGCATCAGTGCATCACTATAGTATATGTTGCTGACTTCATTTCTGATGCCTATGTGGTCGCTTCAAGACTATAGCTTTTGCTTCCTTTTTCTCACTAGTACATGTTTATTTCTACTCATTTCTGATGCACTAGTGATTATTATTATTATTATTATTATTATTATTATTATTATTATTATTATTATTATTATTATTTTATAATTGTACTTTTACATTTCAACAGGAAGTAATGAAACACGGAGATGCGGCACAATTGGCAGCAACTGAGGCACAATTGAAAAAGCTGAACAAAACAGGAAACTGGTTAAAAAGCTAGCCAAGAAATATCATGCCTTTTTAGCTTCTGAAGCAGTCATCAAGCAGATTCCCTGTCTTGTGTGTCTGTTGAAAAAGAACTGGCAGAATGTGAGTACTCCACATTCTGCTCAAGAGGAGGCTGATGAAGATCAAGCTAGTTCTGAATTAGCAACCCTAAGGTCGCGTAGCAGTGCTGCTGAAGCAAGGTTGGCTGCAGCAAGGGAGCAATCTCAATCTGCTCAAGAGGAAGATGCTTTAAGAGAAGAATTTTATGGTACTTTGGCTGAACAAGTAAGTTATTTAGCTTTTGCTATAACATCAAGGTTACCTTGACATAGATAACTGTCGTCTCCAGTTTAGGCTTATTAATGTTGTTACTAAATGATGAATGTGATGCAAGTTTGGGTTCTTATTAATTTATTCCTTGCTGATTATGTAGGAAGATAATATAAAGGAAAAGACTGCCGAAATTGAGCATGCTGAGCATTCATGGCCTGTCATATACTTTGATAGAGCTTGCATTCATGTCTTCTTAATTAGTGTGTTGTTGCTTTAATATTAGGGGTTCTAAAAGTTTTGTTTAAGAAACTTGTATAACTTTTAAGTTTAATGAATTGTTGTAATTTTGTGCTTCTAGCACTTTTAAGTTCAATAGAAGTAAATTTATGAATTATTGAATTATTATGAGTTGCTGCTTTATGGAAATCAATTTGCAAATTGGTTAATATGCATGAATTAAAATATATATTTTTTTTTAAAAAAGTGACATTTTGAATCGGTTATCTAAAGAACCGATTTTAAATGTTTGTTTTTTAAGCATTTTGAATCGGTTGTTTAAATAACCGATTTAAAAAATAGTCATTTTGAATCGGTTGTTTATATAACCGATTTAAAATCTCCCTGTTTGGCTTCGTATCTTGTTGTCTGAGACAAGATTTGGAATCGGGTTTTACAACAACCGATTCGGAATTAGCCATTTTGAATCGGTTATTTAACCGATTCTAAATGTTATCACCTTTAGAATCGGCAGTATTCGAATCGGCAAATAACCGACTCCAAATGTGCCAAATAACCGATTCAAAATGCCTTTTTTACACTAGTGGTGTGAATTCAATCTATCAAGCATCGTTCTAATACTCCATACACACAAGCCTCTACGTACACTTGAAAAAGGAAATATCCATTGAAGCACATGCTACTAAAGCCAAGAGAGAATAGAGAAACACTACCAAATATTTCTAAGGATTTCAATTGTATAACTTCTTAGTTGAGAGTTGACCATTACATTTTAATGCATTATAGATAATTATGGTGGAAAGCTCGGCCTATTTAAGAGACTTAAAGATAAACATGGGGCTTAGACACCAAGGGAGTGAGAAAGCATACCGAGTTGAAGTAACTCTGTTGGAGGGTAGCTCGGCTAGAAGACGGCTCGGCTGAGGAGCTAAAGGCCGAAGGTAGAGGAAGTACTATGGCCGAGGAAGAATTTGGCCGAGGTGAGGAAGCTTGCTTGGAGCACAAGTGTTCAATGCACGTCGCAAGATCAAGTGTTGAAGCGGTTAAGGTGCACAACGAAAGAATATCGTGGAAATAGGAGGGAAGAGGTTTTACCC
Organism: Astragalus membranaceus; assembly: GCA_039519185.1. NCBI lineage: Eukaryota > Viridiplantae > Streptophyta > Magnoliopsida > Fabales > Fabaceae > Astragalus > Astragalus membranaceus. The sequence continues at coordinate 98,311,550 of CM076851.1, forward strand.
CATTAACCCGTGCTAGTGAGGTCGTGGAGCGTGTCTTAGAGTTTCTAGGGCTTAGGAGCAATATGATGCGTTGATCTTAGTAGATCCAACAGTGAGCAGTTGTAGGCTCATAGTAGTGGCTGACAAAGGCTCATATATATATATATATATATATATATATATATATATATATAGGTAGACTGTGCATTTTGTAAACAAACAACCAATCTACTTTTTCATTTGCGAAGTCTTTACTTTCTATCTTTTTATCGCATTTTTTATGTTTTACGGCTGTAGATAGTCCAACCACGCGTCCCTCTCCCTTATCCTAATACTAATTTGGAGGAATTAGGGAATCCAGAGTCGAGGAACAGAGTTTCGCCCTCGTCTTGCTTGAAGAAACAGAAGAATCATAGTTTCAAACCTTTAGCCGATACCGCGGCTAGGAAAAAGAGTTTGAACTACAAGAGACTTATAATTAAAATTGGAAATAGATTATAATTTTTACTTGCAATAAAGTAATTAAATTTAATGAAAGAATTCACTTTTAATTCACAAAAAAAATCACATTTAGTGACTGGCAGAGCTGTAGGTAGAAGTTTAAATTTGATCCTCATGTAAAGGATATAGTGATAGTGAAAAACCATAGGTACAGATATTTGGGAGTAGGGAAAACCTTTACACACGAAAAAAAAAACGTGGTTAGATGTCCTACATCCTCTATGGAAAAAGTGGCCGTGGGGAAAGGTCAAAATTACTTTTTACCCACAGATATTTCACATTTAGTGATGGTTTTTGTCCGTTGTAAAAGTCAATTTTTTTTGTAGTGAAATGTTATAAAAAGGATAAAAAAATGAGCACTGCTATTTAGTAAGAATAGTTTTTGTAAGAAATTTAAGAAATACACTGAAAGCTAAATTGTAAGCACTAACTAACACTACACACCTCCAAGTGTCTTATTTTGTTATTCTTACTTTTCTTACTTCTCTTTTCTTACCATCTATCATTTCTCTAAAAAAATTGTTGCCAAAAGTATTTTTTAGTAACATTAAAAGGTAAAAGATTGTTACCAAAGGAGTAATTTTGCAACATCCAGATGTTGACGTTTTACCTGTATTAAATGTTACTAAAACAATTTAGTTAGAAACAGTTTTTCATAATCTAATAATATTTGTCAATTGTTCTAAAAAGAATTTATTCAGGAATGTGAAATCAAATATCTTCTTTTCAAAAAGGAAAATTAATATTATTGAAATGCAAAAGTTCACTTCTACCAAAGTCAGAATGAGGTATAAGTTTTGGTTGATAAAAATGAATTATACATGCAATAATCCACCCATTATGCAAATAACAATGACTTAAATAGCATTATTCTAGCTTTTCTAATTAGGAGTTCTCCATTTCATTCACCCATCCATCATGCTTTATGCTAGTTTGACAATTCTCTTTCCAATGTTTTTACCAGTGAAGAGTTCAGTGAATGCAGAAGGGATACTCTCCAGACCCAAGGACACCTCTTCTATCACCTGCAACTTTCCGGTTCGAAGGTAATCAAATGTTTTTGCCAAAAAATCTGAATAAATGTTCATAAAGTCAGGAGCTAAAAATCCTCTGATGGTGATTCTCTTATAAACAATGTCCATCATGTTTGGCGAAGCTCTCTTTCTAGCATCAATATACTCAGAGATGACCCCACAAACAGTCACTCTACCAAATGCTTTCATATTAGAAACTGCTGCTTCCAGAATCTTACCCCCAACATTGTCAAAATATATGTCAATTCCCTCAGGAAAGTACCTTCAACATAAAACACATTAGCAATATAAAGATTTGTGCTATTTGGACACCAAAAATTTGCTACATATCGCAACACCTAGTTAACGCTGTTTAAAATTATGATTAATTCAATTTAATAGCTGGTTAACTTCTCTAGTTGACTGAAATAACCAGGAATTAGAATATGGTTAACCATGATTTTTTATGATAGTTCTTAAAATCATGATATATAGGTGACATTCAAATTCGTGGTTGATTCAGTTTTGTTTATGATTACACGTCTTAAATTGAATTAACCATAATTTTGAACACCCTTAACTAGATATCATCGTACATGTGTTAGAAACTTTGGGTGTCCAAATATCTTTTCTACGATTTAATTTTAAAATCATCCACTTTGAGATTCCATTAAAAAACATATATGGATCTATATTTTATCTGCCAACCATCAAACTAACCTCCTTAGAGTAGAGTTTAGATCAGATTCTTCCTTGTAGTTGAATGCATCATCAAATCCTAGCTTTTCTTTGAGTAATGCGACCTATGCAAAATCTCTCAGAATACGATTTTCAGCCAAAATCCCAAATTAATATGTTAGGAAAATATATAATCGAAAACCGACCTTTTTCTGGCTACCAGCACAGCCAACAACATAACAACCTAATATTTTAGCATATTGTCCAACCAAATTTCCAACTGATCCGGAGGCTGCTGAAATAAATACTTTTTCACCCTTTTGGGGTTTGCAAAGTTCAAAAAAACCAACATAGGCTGACAGTCCACTATATCCTGTAATAAAGAATATACAACGATTTTATGCATTCATAAAAAATGAGCAATATGTAGGAAAGAACATGGGATAAATGTTTTAAAAGAGTAGTTGATTATTAGTTTTTAGGGGATTAAATTAGTGGTCATTCAGTTAATTTTTTTATTAAGGCTTTGTTTAGTAGAAAGTGTTGTATTTGTTAACCATTTAACAATTGTTTCACTTGCAGGTTGTATTTCAGCAATTGAGAGGTGCAAGAAACAGTAAGGCCCAGCCCAGATTGGCCAAAAAAAACTCAGCAACCCAAATTGGTTGCCAAAATGGTTCCTGCGGAACCCAATGGATAGTGACTGTTTAAGAGCGCGGATCCCACTTGACCCGCCCCACGACCCGGACTACAACCCACAGTATATAAGGGCAAACCCTAAAAATCAGCGGCACTGTTTCTTTCTTCTCAGTCGCGTTTCTTGATTTTCCATCGTTCTTCTCTCTTCTTCTCTCAACCGTTCGCTAGGGTTCCTTGATTCCACCTGGAATCTGATGAATGCTCACGCCCAGATTCACAGCGAGGGTCTCCTTTGACACAAAGATCAGGTAACTGCTTTCTTTTCTCAAAAAACTTTCTCTGTTCTTTTCAGTTCGAAACCCTAGATTTTTCAAACTCTGGCTTACTTCTTCTTTTCTGTTTCTGTTACAATCTTTGATGGATCTTGACTCTACACACCAGGATCCTTGCACAATCGAAGGTAGAACACTTGATTTCTCTTCTATTTCAGTTTCTGATTTCTTCACTTGAATCACAAATACTCACTGATTGTGATTTTGTTTTACTGTACGTACATATCCTGATGAGATCTCAACATAACCTTCAACACGATGAAGGGTTCAAGACAGAGCTTCAGCAACACAGGTAAATCCCTTTGTGACTTTTTCTTGCTTAATTCTTCCTTACTGTATGTGTTTTGCTGTGAACAAAGACTAACCTCTTTGTTCTCTTATGTTGTGAGGTTTCACACCTTGAAGATCCTCTCAAAGAATACACTGTCAGAAACTTGAAGAAAGAAGCGCAGAAGTGAAGGGAAAACTGAAGCAAAAATGTAAAGACTTGAAAACTGTAAATCTATTTATTGATTGTATCACTATTGTTTTCTACATCTCAAATCTGTATGTACATAGCTTATTTATAGGCTTCTCTGGGATGTATAGCTGGTAGTTAGAGTTGTTGCAGCTAACAACTCGGTTTGTTAAAAACTGTTTTTAACAAACTAACTGAATTAGTTAGTAACTAAATCTGTTTTACACAGCTGTAATTAAACTGTAAAAACAGTAACACAGGGACTATTTGGACACAGGATTCTAACAGCTATATTTCAATTTTGAAAATATAGCTGTTAGGCATATTAGGTTTTTTTGCTTAAAACCCAATAGAAAGGAGCGGATAGCAAACAAGGTAGCAGATAGTAGATGAACTAGCAGATAGCGGATAGAAGATAAGCTAGCTTATAACAAATCATGTGTTTGATAAAACTAATAGTTCAACTAATTGATATATGTAAAATGACATATTTAATTCATGATTAAATTACTTAATAAATACAAAATATAACCAAAATACTTGAAATTATTATTGATATAAATCCATTGTAATTAAACTAACATTAAGTTATTTAGAAGTTAAAATTTATATTTTATTATTCTCATATTTTTATTTACCTTTTTCTAAAAAGTTATTATTCAATATATATATATATATATAGTTAAATATGCATATCATTACTTACATACTATAATATAATAATCAACATGCAACAATAGTAAAAAAGATAAAAATAGTAATATAAGTAAAATAAAAATTAATTGTAATCTATACATAAAAAATAAGGTTTAGAATTGTTTAGTTTATTTTAACGAGTATAGAAAGGAATTTAAGAAAAACAATGAGGGTAAAAAACGTGAGACGTTATTACGCTAAAAGTAGCATTTGAAAAAACCCTGCTTGAAGTAGCCTTAGAAAAAACACTAAACTCTACTCAGAAAACGCTATACGCTAGACGCTAGTGCTTACCAAACACGTCTCTTCGTTATTCGCTAGTCAAATCCATTATTCGCTAACGAATGAGACTTACCAAAGAGAACCTTACATAACTAATTAGTTTAGTGGGAGTATCGAGAAGAGGATTGGAATGCAACTACTACCTCATTTTAGCAAAGATGTATGGGGTCTATTATACCCCACTTAGCCAACTCTTGCCTCCCCCTTGCTGGTAACCTTAGAGTTAGATGCGTGGAGGGTGTTTGGTTATGGGACCTCAGGTCCCACGCCCCCGACATCAAATGGAGGAGATGAATATATATGTCGAAGAGGATCTATATGGGGAGTTATCTTTCGTGAATGTATTTAGTAGTACAAGCTCTTTTTTAGTTTCATTTTTATCAATTAATAGGGAAATTAATTTCTAGTATTTATAATTATTATATAAAATTTTCTGTACGTACTGAAAATTGAACTACACAAGGCAATGCATACCTAGAACTCCAAGATAATACGTGAGTGGAAATTCGAAGGTATCAATTTTGTTCAATATGTTTACTTCGCTAATCAGACTATACTCAGCCCAAGTGAATATTCCCATAACCAAGTCATCTTTTTGAAATTTAGCATTCCCAGAAGCCACAACTTTTCCAATAACAGGAGCATCAATAGCCTGGAAATTCAAGTTCAGAATACAATAACAAAAGCTTAGAATTTAGATCCTCAAGCTCATTTTTAATCTTCTAGGTTAGGAGGCTCATTATTAAACAAATGAACTAACTACTTTATCACCTTGTCATTAGTCTTCCAATTACACATCTTTTAAATATAAAAAAAGGTAAAAATAAATCACTTTTTATTCACTAATATCCAATTACATTAAAGGTATGTTTGGATCGAGTATTTTTTAGGAGTAAAATAATTTTTGGGAGGGTTAAAATCTTAGCATAAGGTTTTCGGGTAACATATTTCAAATTTCTACAAAAGTTATACTACCCCAATAAATACTCCACCCAAACACACCATAATAAGAAAAAAGCTAATATTTAGATGGAATTTAAAAAACTGATAAAATTACATTTTCTATTTAAATTTAGCTTTGCTAATGCTTAGAGACGGAAATACAAATAGATTTATAAATTTCGGTTACTATTTAAACTTATGCTTTTTTTTTTACAAGATTTCAACTTATTCTTATAAAAATAAAAAAAATTAGAAATGACTACCTCGCCTGGGATTATTCTTGCTACAGCAGTTATAGAACTCTGGGAAGGGCTGTAGCTCTTCATGCGATTAATCTGATACGGGTCAACGGATATAAATAGATTCTTCACGATGATATTATCTGATCCTGGCTCAACTGACAGAGCAAAAGTCTCAGTTTTGAGCTCAAAATGGGACACTTGGGGTGCATCATCAATGTGATGCTTTATCACTACGTATTTGTTTTTCACTTCCATTTTTCTTCTTCTAAAATATTCTGTTGTTGTTTTAAATATTCTAGTGTTACTATTCCCGATTACCCAACTGGCTTCACTATAGTGTCAGAGAGAGGGGAATCTAATCAAAGCCTTAAATTATTGCGAGAATCAACGTGTGGTCTTAAATTGAGCTCGTATTTTTATAAGTATACTTGGTCACCAAATGTAGTGCTACCTAACAGTACTGTCCTATCAGCTTATCTAAAAAAAATGTACTGTCCTATCATGTTTCACCTTATGATCTTCAACCAAAAAAAGTACTGTCCTATCATGTGACTCTTGGGATGCATCATGAAAGTGAGGCAAAGTTTCCACTGTAGCACAAAAAAAATTTTTTTTACCAAAATAGCACACCTTTTAGATTATTTACCAAACTAGCACACATTTCATTTTTAGTGTAGAAGTCGCCCCCCCCAAAACGACTTCTGAACTAAAAAATTTAATTTTTTTTTAAAAACTAGTTCAGAAGTCGCCCCCCCAGGGTGACTTCTGAACTGTGTTTTTTAATTTTTTTATTTATTATATATTAATTTAAATTAATTTAATTTAATTATTTTAATTAATTTAGAAAATTAATATTGTTAATTGTAAATTAATTAATAAATTTTTTGTGAAAAAAAAAATATTTGAACACGTTAATGTATTTAAAAAGTAATTACGGTAAAAAATGAAGATATTAAAAATTGGAACAGAATTTAATATAGGATAAGAACAGAAATTAAAAACACAAATTGCAGAAATACAAGGATAGGAAATTTAAAACTCGAAGTGATTAACGTTGTAAATGATGGCCAGTTCCACATGGTGGTGGTCGGCGATGACGGCGCGGACGCTGTTGTGCTGCTGGTATTTCTTCTTCAGCCGGGGTAGGGGCAGGTGGTTGTTCGTATTGGTGAAGTGATGAGGTACTAGCACCGGGATGCTCCTGAAGGCTACGAAGATATGCAACTGATTCCGGCGTACCAGGGTGGACACCAAAAAGATTATAGAACATATCGTCGTTGCTGCCAGCCGTAGAATGCCGATAGGTATCTTGAAATGGAGTATGTTCTACTGACTGGTTGAATGGCTGATAATCTTGATAGGTTGGGGAAATAGAGTGACGATGAGGCACATTTTGTTGGCTTTCCTCTAAGGTTGGGGAAATTTGGCTGGCATGTTGAGTTTGTGGCCAACGTCGACTACGGTTACGGTTACGGTTGCGACGTTCAGTTTGAGTGGTTGGCATTGAAGATGCTTCTGGCATAGTCGGTTCTTCTTCTTGATCATCCACAACTCGTGGGTCCCTAAGCTGTTGCTCGATAGAAATGTATGGCCTTGAGTTGTTCAGAAACCACTGCATATATTCTTGGGAGTTCATCGGTACTCCATGGAACGGGTGACCCACAATAACTTTACTTTGTCTCTCATTCCACAATTCAATCCAGCCTCCGTGCCTTATAGACCAGTCCTCATCTGCAAGTCCTCGCATGTCGATGTTGTGCATGTCGTCCAAATTGACTGGTGCAATTGGTATGTCTTGGACAAGGCCAAATTGCAGTTTCACTCGATCTGCGTGGTGCCATTCGACATGTTGAAAACAGACCAATGTTGTGTTTGCAGTCCATATGAAGTTGTCCTGGAATGCTATGTTTGGCAGCGTGAACTCTAGTCCTTGATACGGCAACCACTGAAAGTCTTCTTGCCTCATGTGGTCGATCCTAGATCTGTATGCAACAAGGTCAGATGGACATCTTGTGTGGTCTAATCTCCCGCCAACCCATCTATTAAAAAAATAAAACATTATTATAAATCAAAGATAAATTTTTTGTCTGTTCATAAGGTGTGCAAAATTGTTACCTTTTTGCTAGTGGCCAACCAATACCACGGTTGCAACTTGGGGCTAGGAACGGCATGCGGTACCAAATCCAAGACTGTAACAAAATAGTACATCCACCCATACAGCTTGAGGATGATGTAGCTGTCTTACACATTTGTCTGTATAAATTTGCCAGACATGCAGACCCCCAACTGTATCTTGAAACTTTATTTAAATGTCTCAAAAGGGGTAGGTATTTGAGGTGAACTCTGTTTGTTGATTTATCTGGGAGTATGAAGCCCCCAATCAACCGCAGTAGGTACGCCCTACAATGTTGTCTCAGCATATTTGTAGAAGCGCCTTCTGGAATTTCGGCAAATGCTTCTTTGAGCCACCTCATCTTAACTTCGTTCCCTCTCTTTTGATCTTCTGGAGGACATTTTCCCAATAGTTCCTGGCATATTACATCCCAAGACCAACTACATCTTCCAGTAACGGCATTTCCATCCACTGATAACCCCAAATGCAGCGCTACATCTTGGAGAGTTATGGTGCACTCTCCTACAGGAAGATGAAAAGTGTGTGTTTCTGGTCTCCAGCGTTCGACCATTGCTGTCACTAACGCTGGAATTACTTTGAATTTTCCAATGGTTGCAACTGTGCCAAAACCAGCTTCTTCTACGAATGGATTTATTAACGGGTGTGGTGGTTCAATGTTGAAGTGGTGGTGACACTCCATTGCATCATCAGTCAGATGCATGGACCTGTGAGTATCATGGTTTAGTAACAAAGCCATTGAAGGAGGTTTGATGGAGATTTGAAGGAGGTTTGAAGGAGGTTTGATGGTTTGAAGAAGGTTTGAAGGAGGTTTGATGGTTGATGAGAAGGAGGTCCGTAACAAGGCTATATATAGGAGTGAATAGTGAGTGTCGAATAGTGTCGAATAGTGCATAGTGTCGAATAGTGAATAGTGTCGAATAGTGCATAGTAACGAATAGTGAATAGTGCATAGTGTCGAATAGTTAATAGTGTCAAATAGTGCATAGTAACGAATAGTGAATAGTGCATAGTACACATACCAATTAACGGTCAAGATCTTGCCGACACTAATAAACGGTCAAGATCTTGCCGACACTAATAAACGGTCAAGATCTTGCCGACACTAATAAACGGTCAAGATCACTCCAATTTTTAATATCTTCATTTTTTACCGTAATTACTTTTTAAACACATTAACGTGTTCAAATATTTTTTTTTTCACAAAAAATTTAATAATTAATTTACAATTAACAATATTAATTTTCTAAATTAATTAAAATAATTAAATTAAATTAATTTAAATTAATATATAATAAATAAAAAAATTAAAAAACACAGTTCAGAAGTCACCCTGGGGGGGCGACTTCTGAACTAGTTTTTAAAAAAAAATTAAATTTTTTAGTTCAGAAGTCGTTTTGGGGGGGGGGGGGCGACTTCTAGACTAAAAATGAGATGTGTGCTAGTTTGGTAAATAATCTAAAAAGTGTGCTATTTTGGTAAAAAAAAATTTTTTTGGTGCTACAGTGGATTTTTTGCCTGAAAGTGATGCTTTATCACTACGTATTTGTTCTCCACCTCCATTTCCCTTCTTAATATAGTTCTGGTGATGTTTTTTGGATTGTAGTTTGACTGTTCCTGATTGTTTTGTTACCCAATAGAGGGGGGAATCAAAAGCTTTAAATTATTAGGAAAAGCAACATGCATGTGCAATGTACGACGTGGAAACTAACGCATTACCTCACAATACTCTTCTATCATAAAGGTGATGGGGATAGGTAGGACCGTAAGATTTTGTGGTTAATAATCTCTGAGGAACGAAAGATCACTATGGTGCAATTTTGTACCTCATTTTGTTGCTCATATGTTACATGTGTTAGAAATCACATCATCAAATAGATGATATAAAAGATGATTTCATCTCATAGAAGAAGTAAGTACTCTAGAAAAATCAATTATAATTTCCAAATAAATACCCCGTGAAAACGACACCATTTGGAAACGTCCATGAGAGAGTGAGAGATTAAAAAGCCAGCCAATATTTTCTGTTTTGTTGCTATCCCCCCTTTCTAACCCCTGTATAGAACTATGATGCTCTCTACATCTTTGCATACACTCTTTTTTTCAGAATTTTTATTTAGTGTCTAACCCTCTTTCTCTCTCTCTCACTAGTGAAAAAAAGATATTTAGCGTCGGTTAAATTGGACATTTAGCGTCGATTTTCGCCCGACACTAAATCGACCGATGCTAAATGTGACATTAACCGACGCTAAATGTCACATTTAGCGTCGGCTGTTCATAAACCCGATGCTAAATGTCACATTAAAAACTATTCCAGATGGCTAAAAATGACATTTAGCATCGGTTGTTTTAAACAACCGATGCTAAATGTATCAAAGGGGACATTTAGCGTCGGTTGTTTGAAACAACCGAGGCTAAATGTCCCCTTTGATACATATAGCATCGGTTGTTTGAAACAACCGATGCTATATGTATCAAAGGGGACATTTAGCGTCGGTTGTTTGAAACAACCGATGCTAAAAGTCCTCAAAACTGACATTTAGCATCGGTTGTTTGAAAGAACCGATGCTAAAAGTATCAAAGGGGACATTTAGTGTCGGTTGTTTGAAACAACCGATGCTAAAAGTCCTCAAAACTGACATTTAGCATCTTTTAGCATCGGTTGTTTCAAACAACCGACGCTAAATGTCTCTAAACGTCATTTGATAATGACATTTAGCATCGGTTGTTTCAAACAACCGATGCTAAATGGCATTTTACACATTTTGTTTTTTTCATTTTTGATCCATACGAACCCTGTTGTTTAGCATACACAACAGAAACCATACAGCATTGTTCAGAATATTTTTATAGTGTTTTGCTGTTAATTTTGCTCTGCTTTTATAGTGAAGGCTTAGGTGTGGAGACTTGCTGAACAAGTCGACTTGCTGAGCAAGCAGACTTGCTGGACAAGTAGACTTGTTGGGCCAGCAGACTTGCTGGGCTAGCAGTTGATGCTACTAACACCCCCGTTTTTTGTGATTTTTTATTTTTTGTAATTTGTAATATAATTTTATTTTCATTTTCTATTTTCTGGTATTGTAAACTAATTTTTATGGTTTTTTTTTCTAGATAAACAAAAGGCTAAGTTAGGCCAAACTCAATCCAGAAAAAGACTTAAACCAGGCCCAACCAAAGTAAGTACTAAAACTAGACTCATTCAAACAAACTACTAGCAGAGGCCCAATCACACGAGCATATGCCCAATTAAATGAATTACTAAACATGGGCCCAATTCAACCAAAAGATGTCTAAGCGAACCCGAATAACAGTGACACGCTCTAATAGGACCCGAGATTTACAAATACGCAAACTAATAATTAAAATACCATAGTGATAAAAGGAACGCGGACAAACACTACAAGAAATTCGCGGACTACCGGCAGAAAAAATCCGCCGGAAGTACATTACCGGCGGATTTTTTCCGCCGGAAATTCGTTTGAAGGCAACCACTAGTGGAAAAAATGCATTTTATAACTGTCATTTATATCGGTTAAAAACGGCCTGATATTAAAAGTGACGCGGTGGCAATTTTGTAATTCAATTTACAATTTTTATATCGGTTGCCACAGGAACCGATATAGAAAGTGCAAAAACCATCTTTCATATCGGTTCCATTGCATAACCGTTATAGAAAGTGCAAAAATTTAGGTATCCAAAACGGGTCACAAAACCACCCGTTATAGAAACGCAAAAAATTAAGTTTTCATTCGATTCCACCATTCGCTCCCTCTCACTCTCATTCGCAGTACTCTCCCTCATCTCTTCCACCATTCGCTTCCACCACCGTCTTTCCCTCATCTCTTCCACCATTCGCTTCCACCACCGTCTCTCCCTCTCCCCATTCGCGCGCATTGTAACTCTGGTCGATCGGAGAACGTGGGTGAGATATGGAGAAGTCCCAAAACGGAGGAGAGAAGGAAGAACTCCAGCTCTCCGGAGATGCTTCTATATGTGGCTATGATTCTCTTCACCGTCTTCTAAAATATCCGTTGAATTTGAGAACTGCAAGGCGCAATATTTGTTTTTTCTATAACTTCTAATCTTATAATTTGTTTTAAAATTGTATTGTATATTTATTATTTAAAATTTTATCCGGTTGGTGTGTTATGCAGTTGCTATTGGTTGATAAAAAGATAACGAATGCAAGGGATCTTATTAAGATACTGGAAGATGCAATTAGAAGTGGATTCCCTATTTTGATCATTGCGGAGGATATTGAACAAGAAGCTTTAGCAACTCTTGTTGTGAACAAACTCAGAGGATCACTGAAGATTGCAGCACTTAAGGCCCCTGGATTTGGAGAACGCAAGAGCCAGTACCTTGATGATATTGCCATTTTGACAGGAGGTTTTTAAATTTAGATGTTTCATGTCTCTAATTGTTCTGTTCAATTTGGGAGTTAACAATTTCTATTTATTTTTATTTTTTTGGTTTGTGCAGCTGTTGATAACATGTATCTTTCCGATTTGCTTACAGGTACTGTAATTAGGGAGGAGGTTGGCCTTACTTTGGACAAAGCTGGGAAAGAGGTTCTAGGTAATGCCTCCAAGGTGGTGCTAACCAAGGATACAACTACAATTGTCGGTGATGGAAGTACCCAAGAAGCAGTTAGCAAGAGAGTTTCACAGATTAAGAACCAAATTGAGGTTTCCCTCCCTCCCTCCTCCCTAGCATAAAAATATATGCATGGCATGTACAAGGTTTTTTGGAGACAATTGTACAAAAAGAATAACTAATGATATACTTTATAAATCAGAGTTTATATGAAAGACAATGAGAGATGCACATTCATCCTGCAGCTCTAACAATATTTTATATATTATACAGGCTGCAGAGCAAGATTATGAAAAAGAGAAGTTGAATGAAAGGATTGCAAAACTGTCTGGCGGTGTGGCTGTAATACAGGTAATGGCCTAAGTGAAATATGATAGCATACCAGCTTTTAGGATGTTTTGTAAAATGACCCCACCGAATTTTGGTCTGCAATGAACCAACTTCTGTTAACCATTCATATATTGTAAAATAATAATTAATTATTTAATTATAGGCTGGTCTTCTCTGCAAGCCATATTGACTGGTGAAAGTTTTATTATATATGGGTGTAGGTTGGTGCACAAACTAAAACAGAACTCAAAGAAAAGAAATTGAGAGTCGAAGATGCTCTTAATGCAACAAAGGTGGCTTTTTTCTTTCCCAAAAGGTTCTTTGGTTTTTTTATTATATTTATGGTTTAGTGAGCTAATGTTTCCATCATTTTCAGGCTGCTGTTGAGGAAGGTATTGCAGTTGGTGGTGGGTGTACTTTACTGAGACTTGCATCAAAGGTGGATGCTATCAAGGCTACCCTTGAAAATGATGAAGAAAAAGTGAGTGATTTATTTTGATGCAGCAAGTAATTATGTGTTTTGATGCAACACTCGTTGACGCTTACTCCAAACATTCATTTGTTTTCACAGTAGCACCGTCTCTCCCTCTCGTTGCGTTTCTTCCTCTCACTGAAAAAAACCCATTCGTCTTCACACCATTACCGTCTCTCAATCTCGTTGCATCTCTCCCTCTCGTCGCGTCTCTCCCTCTCACAGAAACTCGTTGACGAATTCGCTACAACTTGTTGCGTCTCTCCCTCTCGCTGCGTGTCTCATTCTTTGTGCAACTTGCTGGGTCGCACGCGGAGAACCATCGTCTCCACAGCACCACCGCTGCAACTAGGTAAAGTCTTCTTTCACCTATGTGTTGAAAAACATTTGCACATAGTTATTCCCTTGGACTACGATCGAATAAGACATAAAAGGCATTGTACGTAGCTATCAAGAATTGGACTACGAGTGAATAAAGCATAGTGAACCGCGAGTGTAGTAAGGGGTCTTGGTAGAACTCACTGAGATGTTTATCTCATCCTTTATATTTGTGGTTTTTACAGTGAAACGGGGAAAAGCAAGAGCAAAGAAGCACGATTAGAAGGTGTGCCACATGAAGACATTGGAGACTTAGTTCTTATTGCTTATGTTATTTCCTAGTTTTATTGTATTTCCGATATTATGACTTGTACTCGTTAAAAGTTGTAAATCGTTTCCGCTACTTTTGGTCTTTGGATATTGAACACTAGGATGTGAGAAGTTTATAAGACAAGGAACTTAAGTGTTTAAGTATTTATATTTAAGTTATGAGATTCAAATGACTATTTGATGGTTTTTCACCAACGTTTTTAGTTGTGTTCAATATTTGAAGCAGGAAGTTATCTCTGATGTATGCTAGCTTGTGTATCTTAGTATTTCTTCTATAGTAGAGATACTAGGGTGTTACAGGTTGGTTGTGGTTGTAAAGGTGGTGATTTAGTGATAGTGGTGGGGGTTGGTTGTGGTTGTGGAGGTGGTGATGATGGGGTAGTTTGCCTGGGTGGGATTTGTCTTGTAGCCTTCTTCTTTTTTGGTTCTTCCTGCATTATCATCTCCTCAATCTCTTCACTTTCCTCATTTTCTTCTTCAGTTTCCGTCTCCTCTTCATCATGCTTTTCTATGTCCTCCACTGCTTTTCTTACCTCTGCTTCCTCACTTTCACTAAGGTTTTCCAATTCTTCAGAACTCAGAATTGGTTCCTCCTCTATGGTCATAGTTTTCTTTTTCAACTTCTTCACAGGCTTTTTAATACTTTCCACTTTCTTTGACTTTTTCTCTACACCACTTTCGGCTCCCCTCTCCTCTTCTTCTTCTCCTAGAACCCAGTCAGGGAAGACTGGAGGTTCTAACCTACTCTTTGCTCTTGTAAGCTCAGAAAACATATTCTTTTCCCACTCAAGTTGTTCTTTTTAAAATTTCCAGATTGCTTGTTGCTGCAACATAAATTGCCGCGGCTTCACTGCACCAGCAGATGCTCCAGCAATTATTGTTTTCTCTTTGAATTCAGCAGAGAATGCACTCTGGAGACTTTTTCTTTCTTCCTCTTTCTTATTTGATACACCAACATTGACACACAAGTTGGATATTAAATAAGGGAAAAATAGATAGCCATCATTCTTTCTCTTGCAACCCAAAATCTCTTTGGTGATTATCCTACCCACTTCTACATCAAATTCTGTTAAAATGCAGTCTAACAAAATGAGCCTTTCTTTTTCTAAATATGATGTGTGTGAGGAGGTAACAAAGAGTGAGAAATAAAGTTAAACCAGGTCCCTGCTTCACCCTTCAAAAATCCTCTTTTTAATTTGAACTTAGTGTTATCAAATTTTTCCCAAACTGCTTCTTTGCTAGCAATCATATTATTCATTTTTTCCATTTCTTTCTTTCCATAAGATTCTACTTTTCTCTCAAAATCAAGCCCATGAAACCCTAGGTGATATTCATCATTGATGGTCCTAGAATCAAAGTGCACTCTAACCTTCCTAACCATAGAATAAGTTAGTGGCTTACCTTCTTTGTGATCTAGAATCCCAGCATAGAACTCTCTCACAATAGGCAAACAGATGGATGATTTGTGCTTGATGAATGTTTCCCATCCCAAATTAGCCACA
The DNA here is from genome assembly GCA_039519185.1 of Astragalus membranaceus. Taxonomy (NCBI): domain Eukaryota; kingdom Viridiplantae; phylum Streptophyta; class Magnoliopsida; order Fabales; family Fabaceae; genus Astragalus; species Astragalus membranaceus. The sequence continues at coordinate 98,326,990 of CM076851.1, forward strand.
GTTGACATGAATGATGGGGATGCATTGTTCAGTTTGAACCCCCTTTCAGCAAGGAATTCCATTTTCCAGAACTTCTTCGCCATCACAGTATCTAATGCTCTGGTCTTAGTGTAACACCCCTTTTCTACCCGGAAAATTTTTGACAAAAATCAGAGTTCCAAACACATTTTTCAATACACCCACAAGGGATGCCACATTTTCACCGTTAAACATCACACACCAATAATAAAATTTACCAATTAAATAGTACGACATATAATAGTAACTCCATCACCATGCAGCGAAATAAAAATATAGGGTTCAACAATGATCTTAACATCACCATAAAACTTCAAAAATTAAATATTAAAGGCATCTAATAAAACTAGCGTTCATCCCCCCGAGTGCTACGTATCAGAGCGACGACACCGACTCAACTAGCGAAGGTAGACATGCCTTCACTTGCAATCACCTGCACGTTACCAACATAGGGGTAACATTCAAACAGAAGGGGTGAGATATCTAACATTATAATAGCACATATGATAGGCAATATGCTAGAGTTACGACAGCTATATCTACCGCTTCACAACACATCAATTACAAATCACCAAGAATTATCACCAACATCATGAGTAAGTATATGAGATGCAACCCACACCAACGGGTATATGCATGTGGTACCAATCATCACCAATAAAGTAGCCAATAAGGGCACCATCACCTGTATGAGCGTCACCATCATCACCTATAGCTCCAAGGCCGAAGCCATCATCACCAAAATAATGCATATGCAATATATGCGACACCACGAACAATGCACCAGAGACAATCAACAACAATCGACATTTAATTAACACAACATCACCAATATCACCAAGTGGTCATAGACCCATCACCTTAGCCCATGAAATAGGCACATCACCTGTTACATCATCACCGATAACACCAACAATCACCGATAACACCAACAATCACCGACACCAAAACACCAATAGATTTACAACAAACAGCAACGTTTATTTTACAGTGACAGCAACAACATTTTTACAGCAACAACACATTTATTTTACAGTGACAGCAACACCATTTTTACAGCAACAACACATTTATTTTACAGTGACAGCAACACCATTTTTACAGCAACATCACATTTATTCTACAGTGACAGCAACATCATTTTTAGAAAAACAGCAACATTTGGTCACTGTGACAGTAACATTGTCTTTGGAAAAACAGCAACATTTGGTCACTGTGCCAGCAACATTATTTTTACAGTGACAGCAACACAGCAGAAAACTGGCGCCCAGCAAAAGGGCGCCTAGGCTAGCAGCCACAGAAACTGGCGCCCAGCAAAAGGGCGCCAACACAGAAACAGCACCACAGAAAACTGGCGCCCAGCAACAAGGCGCCTAGCAGGCAACAACAACAACCAGAAACTGGCGCCCAGCAACATGGCGCCAAGAGAGACAGTAGCACAACAGACATGGCGCCCAGCAACAAGGCGCCTAGGACAACAGTGGCAACAACAGAATTGGCGCCCAGCAGCAGGGCGCTTAACACCACGGCAACAGAATTAGACTTGGCGCTCAGCAACAGGGCGCCTAGCAGCAACACAGAAAATGGCGCCCAGGGTTAAGGCGCCTAGCACCACAACATCAGAAACAGACTTGGCACCCAACAACATGGCGCCTGGCACAACAGGCAACATAACAGACTTGGCGCCCAGGAGCAGGGCGCCTAGCACACATGCAGCACAGACGGACATGGCGCCCAGGAGCAGGGAGCCTAGGACCGCAGCAACAAAAACAGACTTGGGGCCCAAGAGCAGGGCGCCTAAGACAACAACAGCAACATCAGGCCTGGCGCCCAGCAACAGGGCGCCTGAGACAACAACAGCAACATCAGACTTGGCGCCCAGCAACAGGGCGCCTAAGACAGCAACAACACTGGGCGGCAGTTTTCAGCAACAGGAAACAACACTGAAACACTACTGGGCGCCTAGGGCGCCTCTCCCAGCGACACAAGAAAATTCTGGCACAACACAGCAACATCCAGAAACAACCCAGGACACCACTGGGCGCCTAGGGCGCCCTTCACAGCACAACATCCAACACTGGGCGCCTAGGGCGCCACTTCCAGCAACAACGCAGGACCACAACTGGGCGCCTAGGGCGCCACATTCAGCAACAGAACAAGACACAAGCATGGCGCCCAGGAACAGGGAGCCATTTCTAGCAACCAAAACAGCACAACAACATAGACATGGCGCCCAGCAACAGGGCGCCTTTTCCAGCAACTAAGACAACAACGGCGCAACAACCATCAAACACCACATATGCAAACTCAACATCACCAATGGCGCCCATGGCGCCTAAGAACATATTTTTCAGATTTTCACCATGATAAATCACCAACACCAAATTACAATGAATCAGTAATACGTACAAAATCACCAAACAATTATCTATCAATCATCAAACAACATCATAAGGGTGACATAGAGCCTATCTCCCACATAACCCCCATCATACACCCTATTATAAGGATAGAACCCACCCTTACCTTAGATTTTCCGAATACGAGATCCCCCTTGCACGAAACTCCAAAGAACCACAGCAACAGAGCTCCTCTCCTCTTTCTCCTTGTGCGCCGTCCCCTTCCTTTCTCTCTTCTCCTCTTCGCAACTTTCTTTCTTTTCTCCAAAAATGCGCTAATGACTAAACCCTAGCCAAATACTCTCCTTCACGGGCCCCCGTCTACTACTCAGCTAATTACTAAGCACCACTCCCTAATTTAAATAAAACATCATTTTATTAATTATTAAATATGACTATACTAATAAAATACCTAAATAATTTAATTAAATAAATAATTAAATTATTTGGGCGTTACAACTCCCCCCCACTTAGAATATTTCGTCCTCGAAATTTTACCTAATTCAAACAGTTTGGGATAGGATTCCCGCATCTTGCTCTCCAGCTCCCACGTCATGATCTCTCCGGCAGCTCCTAGCCAGACTACTTTCACTAGCGCAATCTCCTTGCCTCTTAAAACTTTCACCTCATGACCTTCGATCCGGACATGCATCGTCTCCACCGTGAGATTATCCCGTACCTCCACATCATCCATGCGGATCACATGAGATGGATCCGAAATATATTTCCGAAGTTGCGACACATGAAACACGTCATGCAAATTCGAAAGGTTTGGCGGTAAAGTCACTCTATATGCAACATTTCCGACTCTCTCTGAAATCTGATAAGGACCAATAAAACGAGGAGTGAGCTTCTTCGACTTCAAAGCGCGTCCAACACCGGTCACTGGAATGACTCTCAAAAATACATGCTCACCTGCTTGAAACTCTAAATCTTTCCTCCGCTTGTCGTGATAACTCTTCTGTCGACTCTGCGACGCCTTCATCTTCTCACGAATCAACTTCACCTTTTCAGTTGTCTCTCGAACAATCTCCGGTCCAAGCACCACACTCTCCCCAGACTCATACCAACACAACGGGGTTCTACACTTCCGACCATATAATGCCTCAAAAGGTGCCATCCCTATACTAGAATGGTAACTGTTGTTATACGTGAACTCTATCAGTGGAAGGTAGGAATCCCACGAACCTCCTTGTTCCAAAACACAAGCCCTCAACAAATCTTCTAATGACTGAATTGTCCTTTCTGACTGACCATCTGTCTGAGGATGATATGCCGAACTCAACCTCAACTTAGACCCCAACTTCTCTTGCAAACTCTTCCAGAAATCTGAAGTGAACCTTGGATCTCTATCCGAAACAATACTCGCAGGAACTCCATGAAGCTTCACAATCTCCCGGATATAAATCTCCACCAACTTCGACACCGGATACGTGATGCTGATAGGAACAAAATGAGACGATTTCGTTAACCTGTCAACAATCACCCAAATTGCATCATACCCTTTCGCAGTATTAGGCAATCCCTGTCACAAAGTCCATCGAAACGCTATCCCATTTCCACTCCGAAATTTCTAACGGTTGCATCAACCGAGCAGGCTTCTGATGCTCAACCTTTGACTTCTGGCAAGTCAAACATGCATAAACGAACTGCGCCACATCTCGCTTCATACCAGGCCACCAAAACAACTTCTTCAAGTCTTGATACATCTTGGTAGCTCCGGGGTGAATACTTAACTTACTTCTGTGACTCTCTTCAAGAATGGCTCTCTTCATGTCTGCATCATCAGGAACGCAAATCCTACCACAGAACCTCAACACACCTTGGGAATATAACTTGAAATCCTCATTCTTAGATTGATCACTCTCAACCATCAAGTCTACCAGTTTAACATCTGATTTCTGGGCTTCTCTGATGCTGTTCAGGAACTCATTACCAATCTTCAACATTCCTAACTTAACACTCTGAGGTGTCACTTCACAAACCAGACTCATATCTCTGAACTCCTCAATCAGCTCTTACTCCTTAACCATCATTGCCGACATATGAAAAGTCTTCCGGCTCAAAGCATCAGCCACGACATTAGCTTTGCCTGGATGATAATTCAAACCGAAATCATAGTCCTTCAACAATTCCAACCATCGTCGCTGCCTCATATTCAAGTCCTTCTGGTCAAACAAATATTTCAAGCTCTTATGGTCATTGAACACCTCAAATCTAGAACCATAGAGATAGTGCCTCCAAACCTTCAGCACAAAGACCACTGCAGCTAGTTCTAAGTCATGCGTAGGATAATTCTTCTCATGAACTCTTAACTGCCTCGACGCATACGCGATAACCTTCCCATCTTGCATAAGCACCCCACCTAAACCCATTTTTGAAGCATCACAATACACCACAAACGACCCTTCCGGATTGGGCGACGTCAGGACAGGAGACGTCGTCAATCTCTTCTTCAATTCCACGAAGCTTTCTTCACAACAGGCATCCCAAACAAAAGCCTTTCCTTTGCAGGTTAACTGAGTTAACAGAAGTGCTAACTTAGAGAAACCTTCAATGAATCTTCTATAATAGCCGGCCAATCCCAAAAAGCTTCTAATTTCAGTTGCCGGCTTCGGAGCCTCCCAATTCAACACTGCTTCTACCTTCGACGGATCCACCGCAATACCATTACCAGAAATGACATGGCCGAGAAAACTCACTTCCTTCAACCAGAACTCACACTTCGACAACTTCGCATACAACTTCTTTTCCTTCAATACCTCCAGTACTAACCTCATATGCTCTGCATGCTCTTCCTCCGATTTAGAGTAAATCAGAATGTCGTCAATGAACACCACCACAAACCGATCTAAGTAAGTATGAAATATACGATTCATGTATTCCGTAAATACTCCTGGTGCGTTGGTAACACCGAACGGCATCACCGAATACTCATAATGACCATAACGGGTTCTGAAAGCCTTCTTCTGAATATCTTCGTCCTTCACCTTGATCTGATGATAACCCGACCTCAAATCAATCTTACTGAATACTTGAGCACCCACCAACTGATCCATCAAATCGTCTATCCTCGGAAGTGGATACTTGTTCTTAATTGTCACCTTATTCAACTGCCGATAATCCACACAGAGTCTCATACTACCATCCTTCTTCTTAACTAACAGCACAGGAGCTCCCCACTGTAACAATCAGACTCCATCTGCAGCCAATAATATCCAGCTCTCAGGATCTTTCTAGCCATTGTGTGCCCACTGGCATGAACTCCGAATGAACCCTCATGAACATCTTGCATTATCTTTACTGATTCCTCTTTTGTTACACATCTGAGGAGGACCAAGTCATGGTTTCTCTTGTAAAGGACGTCTCCACTCAAGAAGAAACCCGCTGACAGTCTCCGAAGTGTTCTCTAATCATTTTCCGTAGCACCGGGAGGGTATTCTCTGCTGGTGAGGTATTGATTAATGTCATGGTACCAAGGTTGACTGTCGGATTCTTCTTCAATTGCCAGACAGCAGTCATAAGCAGATCGATCTCTGTGTTGGATTCTGACAGTTGTCAAGTTCTTATCACCATTGACGTTGAACATAGAAGACAGGGTTGCTAAGGCGTCAGCCAATTGATTCTCATTGCGAGGTATGTGCTGGAAGGTGATTTCCTCAAAAGGCTTGATTAGCTCTTGAATGTAATCACGGTAGGGGATCAAATCAGGGTTTCTTGTTTCCCAGTCACCTTTCACTTGATGGATAACCAGAGCTGAATCCCCATACACGTCGAGCCTTTTGACTTTCCAATCTAAAACTGCCTTTATGCCCAAGATACACGCTTCATACTCTGCGATATTATTTGTGACGTAGAAACTTAGCCTTGCAGTGAATGGTATGAACCGATTATCATGAGAGATCAACACTGCTCCAGCCCCGTGTCCCCACATATTTGAGGCACCGTCAAACAACACTCTCCATCTTTCATCCTCCTGGGATTTGCGCTCGTCAAATAACGCCATAATGTCTTCATCAGAGAATTCACATTGCATGGACTGATAATCTTCAACTGGTTGCTGTGCCAGATAGTCCGCTAATGTGCTACCTTTGATTGCTTTCTTAGTTACATACACGAGGTCATACTCTGACAGAAGCATTTGCCAGCGAGCAATTCTACCTGTGAACGCAGGTTTCTCAAAGATGTACTTGATTGGATCCATTTTGGATACCAACCATGTAGTGTGACTCAGCATATATTGTCTTAACCGGTGCGCAGCCCAGGCCAAGGCGCAACAAGTCTTTTCTAATGGTGAATACCTGGTCTCGCAATCTGTGAACTTCTTGCTCAGGTAATATATTGCATGTTCTTTCTTTCCTGACTTGTCGTGTTGCCCCAGCACGCAACCCATTGAATTGTCCAGCACTGTGAGATATAGAATGAGAGGTCTGCCCGGCACAGGTGGCATTAGGACAGGAGGGTTCTGTAGGTACACCTTGATCTTCTCAAAGGCTTCTTGGCATTGATCATTCCACCCCACCTCCTGATTCTTGCACAGCAGTTTAAAAATTGGCTCGCAAGTTGCGGTTAGCTGGAAGATGAATCAAGAGATGTAATTCAGTCTCCCCAGAAAACCACGTACTTCTTTCTCCGTTCTTGGTGCTGGCATTTCAAGGATGGCTCGCACCTTGTCCGGGTCCACCTCTATTCCCTTTTGGCTAACCATGAAGCCCAACAACTTCGCTGACCTAACCCCAAATGTACACTTGGCGGGATTCAGCCTGAGTTTATACTTTCTGAGACGTTCAAACAGCTTCTGCAGGTTAATGACATGCTCTTCATCGGTCTTGGACTTAGCAATCATATTGTAACATCCCCAATTTCGCTAATTTAAATTATTTAAATCAGCAAGAGGTCAAGATGATTAATTAGCATTTTGATTAATTATGATATGGTGAGTTAAGTGGGAATTTAAGCAAATAGGAGCACAGGGGTATTTTCGTCTTTTTCACATATTTATGAGTTTCGGATAAACCATCCTCCACAGAACATCACTATATGCAATATGTGATTATTGTATAAGTATTGTTTGATTAAAATTGACTTAAGAAGAAATTAAGGAAGTTTAAGCAAAATTTGGACATAGGGGCATTATGGTCATTTCGCCCTTTTAGTGAATCTCAGCTGAAGCCTTACAACACTATACATTCAGAATTCATTGTGGCTGGAAACAGAAACATGAAAGAGAGGAAAAGCTTGAGAGTGAGAGGGAGAAGAGAAGGACGAGATGAGAAGGAGAGGAAGGATCTCTTTCATCCCTTCATGCATGTCCAATCTTTTTATACCATTCTTTCCCATTTCTTCTCCTCTACATTCTGATATAAACATCATCCTCAACACCCTTCTCCAGCTAATTTCGCCATTGTTGAACATTCAAGCTCCACTTGACCAAATATGGAGTTTTGAGAACTAAGGGTGTTGCATGTTCAAGAGGAAGGTTGATTGGGGTAGAGTTGAACCTATTTGGTGATTAGAAGCTTATTTGAAGAAGGTTCAGTAGCTAGAAGTGTTAGAACTCGAATTAGAGTGTTTTAGTTAGATATGGAACTCTAATCCATGGAGGCATGAAGGATTGAGTAAAAGGGTATGCTGCTGGAAGGGTTCTTCAACAAACCCGTATGACCTAGCTTCATTGTTTTCATCGTATCTCACTGTACACTACTCCGATGATCGCGATTCTTGTCCCTCTGGAAACTAGACACAAAATGCATCACAATGAGCACAAGAACCATCGGATTCCAATTAGAAATGAAGAATATATTGTATCCACAAGTTCCGGTTGTGAATCAGCCACTGTCCTGGACCAGTAACCTTGTTTCGGGTGTATCTCCCAAGTTACTGGATGCATGTGTATGATCCTTTGACCATCAGAAAGTAGACAAGATTATCTACACAATGGGCACTGGTTTGAAGGGTTTTGGCCACGATTTGACCAAGATATACGTGTTACGAAACTGCTCACTGATTCTGGAAAACGGATGCGAAATTGGAAGTGTTGGTTCCTCAAATTTCGGATCGAATAGCCAAAGTTCGAGAGACGCCAATTCCGTAGTCAAGGAGGAAGTTCAGTAGCTGGATTTGTGATTGGTTGCTGTTCCGAAGTTCAGTTTCGAGTATCGGACGAGTTCGATGCGAGTACGTGATTACGGGGATTGTTCGAGAGGTTACGGTTCGTGAGGACGTGATTTCTCGCGAGGTCGTCAAATCGGTGAGTTCTATACTCGCTTAGGGACGTTTTGTTGTCGAGTCATGTTATTTTATGAAATGATATTATGGACAATCGGCTTTGTGAAAACTTAACGAAAACGTTTTTATCGAAAAACCGTAAATCGCATAATTGCTCGAATTGAGTGGATTGTTGATTTATGATATATATTATTTGACTGTTTAATCGCTTTCGCTGGGCTGGAATAATAACTGTTATGTTTGGATATCGATCGGAACGAAATTGGAATCGGAACGAAATGGAATTTACTCATGAAAAGTCTGTTTTCTGGAAAACGGATGGAGACGCACGGATCGTGTGCCTCTGTGCACGGGTCGTGCGCCCCCATCTGATGTTACACGAACTGAGTTTTTAAACACACACGGATCGTGCGCCTAGTCGCACGGGTCGTGTGTATCCTTCTGGAACTTTTATTCAACAACGCCCGGATCGTGCGCCTAGTCGCACGGGTCGTGCGTATCTTTCTGGAAATCTTTTACATCTTTGTTCAACAGCGCACGGGTCGTGCGCCTACACGCACGGGTCGTGTGAGACCTTCTGATCTTCAAATTCGAAGTACCTTTTTATCCGTTCCAAATGATTCCAATTCCCTTCTAATCCATTCCCCAAGGTCCCCCAACAATGTAAAGATACCGATGTCATGAGATTGAACATGTTTACTAGAAAACTTGTGTATTATGAACAAAATGGAAGACCATACTTAGAGAACGCGAGAGAACATATGTCAAGAAATAATGATAATACACGGTACTTGACTGATATGATACACGGTACTTGACTGATATGATACACGGTACTTGACTGATATGATACACGGTACTTGACTGAAATGACTAACAGCCCATTGCGGGTACATGGTTATATAATGTATAATAAATACAAGAGGAAAAAGGGTGACGACCCTTAGAGGTTAGCATACTAGGGGAGGGGAAGTCATGAGCCCCAAAACCTAGACTCAAGACTGTTTCACCCACTAGAAATAGCGGGATGGGTTCACCAAAGTCAAAGAAGTGCCTATAAAATAGGTAGACTGAGGTGTTATGCTAAAAACATGGAACAAAAGATTGTATGCTTCATGTGTCGCTTAGGAGGGCCATGAGCATAATGATACAGGAACCAAATATATTTCCACGTGGTTGCTTTTTAGGGCCACGAGTTCAAAGCAAAGCATAATGAACCGTTAGAGTTAGTAAGGGGTCTCGATAGGACTCACTGAGATAATGTTTATCTCACCCTTCATATTTGTGGTTTTTACAGAGAAACAGGGGAAAGCAAAGGCGACAAAGCACGGTTAGCTGGTGCGACTCTTGGAGTCATTGAAGACCTAATTCCATGTTTTAGACCTTTGCCCCATTTATTGTTTCTATGTTCCGATTGTATAACTTTCGTTGTTTAAGTTGTAAAATCGTTTCCGCTACTTTATGTTTTGAGTATTGAACACCAGGATTATGTACAAGTCTTAAGTTTTGAAACTTAAGCATTTTCAGGAAGTTTATGAGGTTCAGAGAACCATTTGATATGTATTATCGAAAGTTTTAGATGTGTTCAATATTTCAATAACAGGAAGTTACTCTGATGTATGCCATTTAGTGCATTTCGGTGATTCTATATGTTAGAATTTATCGGGGTGTTACACATATCGTCGACATACACCTCAATTTCTTTATGCATCAGGTCATGGAACAAAGTTACCATTGCTCTTTGATACGTTGCCCCGGCATTTTTCAATCCGAAAGGCATGACCTTGTAGCAGAATGTACCCCAAAGGGCTATGAAGGTGGTTTTCTCCATATCCTCTGGAGCCATCTTGATCTGGTTATAGCCTGAATAACCATCCATAAAGGAGAACATTGAGTGTTGCGCAGTGCTGTCCACCAAAACGTTGATGTGAGGTAGGGGAAAATCATCTTTAGGGCTTGCTTTGTTTAGATCACGGTAGTCGACGCACATTCGAACCTTGCCATCTTTCTTGGGGACCAGAACGATGTTTGCTACCCACTCAGGATATTTTGCCACAGCCAAAAACCCTGCATCAAACTTTTTCTTTACTTCATCTCTAATCTTCAGAGACATCTCAGGCTTCATCCGCCTCAACTTTTTGCTTCACTGGAGGACATTTTGGTTTTACCGGCAGTCTATGCTCAACAATGTCTATGTTCAACCCTGGCATGTCTTGGTACGACCAAGCGAATACATCCATATAATCCCGCAAGAGCTGAATTAGCCTCTCTCGCTCACTGTTCTCCATCGTTGTACCAACTTTGATTTCTTTCCTATTTTCCTCGGTACCCAAATTAACCATTTCTGTGGGCTCCCCATGCAGCTCAATGATCTTCTCTTCTTGTTCTATCATTCTCATAATCTCCGGAGGAGTGTCCCAATCATTTTCAACATCTCCCTCGGTTTGGTTAACCGGGTAATCAAAATCAAAGTATGAATTGTGGGCGTTGTTATTATCAAGAATTTTATTTGATCTGCATCGAAATTAAGTGACGAATAAAAATAAAGCAGAGACACGCAAAGGAAAGATGAACAAAGAGAATTTTATTCAAAATAAAACTTTGTTGATTGATGAAGTTTGATAAAACATGCATGCCCGAATGAAAATATCCCAAGGCCTTGGCCAGAGCCGAGGGATTTGCATTACAATGAAGCATTACTCTAAATTAAGAATCACGGGAAAGTCCATGGACTCCCATTTCTGCAGTTCTTCTCCTGTAGCACAACGGCGCACCAAACCAGCAGCACCGCCACTTGCACTTGATTCCTCTCCAACAGCATTGACCTGGTCAGGGTACAACACACCAGCACTTATGAAATTCTGACTGAGATCCCCAATGATCATCCTCCTCTGGCTATGGGTCCTTCCTCTAAGTTTGAACAGCCATTTCTCTCTTCTGTCAGTTGCCAGCTTCTCCCTGTCAGCAAGGGATGGAATGTAGCCAATTCCGAACTTCTCAGAGTTCCCATTCAGCTGAATTGGTGCTACAATCCCTTGGGCAGCTTTCCCCAGGCCTTTCCCAACTTGATAGCCGTGTCTCAGCATTACTTTTGCCATCATCAGGTCTGCTTTAGACCACTTGGGCTTCAGCATAGGTTCACTAACAAAGACAGCATTTGAGATTTCCAACCCTTGGAAGGCAGTCTTGAAGGACTCCTCCGCTGATTCAACATAGTACTCAGGTGGTGATCTATTTATGAATGTTTCCTCCTCTCCTGATACCACTATCAACTTTCCCTCAGCCACAAATTTGAGTTTTTGGTGAAGCGAAGAAGGTACTGCCCCGGCAGCATGTATCCATGGACGTCCCAATAGGCAACTGTAAGAAGAACTGATATCCATTACTTGGAAGGTGACATAGAACACTTCAGGTCCTACTTGCACAGGCATCTCCATTTCTCCATATACTTCTTTTACTGAGCCATCGAATGCTCTCGCCAAGGTAGAACTGGGTTTCAGATAAGAACAGTCTACATCCAGCTGGTCCATCGTAGACTTGGGCATCACATTCAGTGACGAGCCGTTATCAATGAGTACCCTTGCTAACATGTAATCCCCACATTTTACATAAATATGAAGGGCCTGATTGTGGTTCTTCCCTACAAGAGGTAGTTCGGCTTCTGTGAAGGTTAGGTAGTTGGAAGCTACGATATTCCCGACAATACCATCCAGCTGGTTGACAGTAGTATCATGAGAAACGTGAGCTTCGTTCAAGATTTTCAACAACGCAGCCCGGTGTGCTTCAGAACTAAGCAGCAAAGAGAGCATTGAAATTTTGGCCGGCGTCTGATTTAGCTGATCAACCACCAAGTATTCGCTCTGTCTCATCACCTTCAAAAATTCTTGGACTTCTTTGTCAGATACCTCTCTTACCTCTACAGTTTCTTTACCCTTGCGGGCTCTCTCCTCAGCTTCCTTTGGTGTTTCTTTCTTGAGATTCTCGGGAGCATACAACCTTCTGCTCCTGGTAATACCACTGCTCCCGGCTATGTTGGTCACATTAACAGTACTTTTAGGAATCTCTGCCTTCATCTGCACGTTGCAGCTCCATGGGATTACCCTAGTTTCTCTGCTAGGGGTAGTTGCCGGCACTGGAACAACAAGGGTATGAGGTCTAGCCGCAGCTGGGCTTAGACCGCAAGGAATTTCAATTGTCCTTCTGAAACCTCGTTCACTGGAGTGCAAAGTAGACACACTAGCTTCTTTCTCTTGGGTACCAACTTGGACCACGCATCTGTCTAACAAGTCTTGTAGAATGAGCTCGAAATCTTCGCAAGCTCCCACACAGCAAGGATCACTACAGGTCTCTTTTCTGGCACAACCCTCTTCTATGATGCCACGGTGACATAAAGCAGCATGAATGACTTTCAAAGGTGTCTGGATATCCTCAACCTTTCTGATCAAGCATTGTCCTCCCTGATCGTCAATTGCATTTGCAGAAGGTCAACCATGCCCCAGTAATGGGTTAGTGGTCACATTAGAGTTCTGGAATGATATACTCTTAGCATCAAGTAAATCTTGTACAACATACTTGAAGGCTTTGCAATTTTCTACTACATGACCCACTGCCCCAGCATGGAAAGCACAAGTGGCGTTGGCATCATACCCTCTGGGATAAGGAGGTTGGTAGGGCTTCATCTGTCTGGTGCTGATTATCTTGTTCGCAAGGAGATAATTGAACAGGTCCGTATAGGACATAGGGATTGGCTCAAAGACCACTGTCTTCCTCTCATTGTAATTTCTGAACTGATTGTTGTTGTTGGACAGGAATAGTTGTGCAGGCGGCGCCTGAGCAGGGATTGGAATAGCCTGTGGGGAATTGCTATGTGACGGACCACTGATACTGATGATCGCATTGGTCTCACCTTCCTTTTTCTTATGAGGTCCGGAAAAATGTTTCTTCTGACTAGGAGGAGGTGTTGAACCCTGGGCTATTCTACCACTGCGCAAACCGTTCTCTATTCTTTCTCCTGTAATCACTGCATCTGAGAAACTGGAGGCTGCACTACTGATCAGACGTTCATAGTAAAACGATGGTAACGTCTCCATAAACATGGATACCAGTTCCTTGTCTAGAAGGGGATGAGTGACCTGTGCCGCCAATTGTCTCCAGCGTTGAGCATACTCTTCGAAAGATTCATTATCTCTCTTTGACATACATTGAAGTTGAGTCCGGTCTGGAGCTAAGTCACTATTGTACTGGTACTGACGGATGAAAGCGTCCGCCAGATCTTTCCAACAGCGAATATAAGTTGGCTCTAATTTCCTGTACCACTCGAGAGGAGCCCCAGCCAAGCTTTCTTGGAAACAGTGTATCATCAGATTGTCGTTGCGAGCATGGGCAGTCATCTTCCGATAGTACATCGTGACATGGCTGCGAGGACAGGTTGCCCCTCTGTATTTGTCAAAAACTGGAGGTTTGAATTTTGGTGGCAGGATTAGATTAGGAACCAAGCATAGTTCATGGGCATTTCTTGCTTGAGAACCTGACCCTTCTACGGCTTTCAATGTCTCTTCTAGCAGCTGGTATTGGTTTCTGGCTTCTTCAGGGTAGTTTTGTGGAAAGCCACCATAATGAGGATTGTTCACGGATACAACAGCTGGAGTCACATGTGGGTGAGCAACATTTTGAGGAACTGGGCCTTGAGTCTGTGGATGCATAGTAGCTGGAGAGTTGAAACCTGCCGGGGTTCCTGGAGCAGTTGAAGGGATAGGGATCTGGATCTGAACTTGAGGTGTGCCTACCCCGACATCATTCATAGCTGGATTAGACTGAGCTTGCCCTGCTGTTCCCGAAGGACCACCCTTTGGGTTAGCATCAGCAGCTGGAGGCGTATAGCCTAGTGGTAGACCATAGGGAGGTCACTGCACATTCTGAAGAGCCTGAGAAATCCTGGGTCCTGGGGGAGGAGGAGGATGGTTCACTCCTGCAGCAGTAGCACCCTCAGTAGGAAGGCACTTATCACTCTGATGACTTCAGCTAACTGATCCCTTATGACGTCCATTTCAGCCCGGATAGCTTGGTTCTTTTGATTTGGATCGTGCTGACCCTGACCATTTGGACCCTGAACTGCGTCATTCTGGTGCGGCGGTGCATTGCCCGGATTGGCATTGTCTGGCTGATTTTCCATGTTTCTTGCTTGCGAACGCGTCCAGTATCTGTGATTAACCAGCTTGTCTTACCTCTGCGGACGGAACATTTTATGAGCACAAAAGAAATGATTGGATGCAATTGCAATGCAATATGTACATTATTATGTTAATTGCCGGGAATCGTGGTATAACTTGCTTCTTGTCATAGGCGTATATTTAAACACATTTCCACGAGCATTAGCAAAGTTGGGATCAACAAACGAAGTAAGCACTTCATTCAAGTACCATAACTTTAATCATTCGAAGAGAATAAAAAAGTTGGGTCCAATTGTAACAATCTGAGGAGATTACCATAAGCCTTCCCGAACAAATCCCTCTCTTCAGGCCCCATCAAGGCAACAAATCCCTTCAAACTCTCTATATCTATTCTCTTGACAGCCGGAAACCTTGAATTAAGTACCACTTCGCTTTTTGATCCCATTGATACTTTTTCTTTCACGCCTATGACACGATTCCAAGTTACTTTACAATTCCGGCAAACAGCTTAGATGCATGATGAATGATTTTCCAAAATTGGAGTTTTTATGAAATGCAAATGATGCAATGATGTGATGATGCTAGATGCAATGATGTTCTTTCTTTTTGGTTTCGCACAGGTGGTAGTTTGAAAATTTACACGCTATATGCCACCTCATATAGGTGTTTATTGAAAAAAGAAAAGCATATTTTTGATTTTTGAAATTTTTTGAGGAAAAATTGGTTGAACTGAATGCAACAATGCAGCACACAATTTGGAAAGCCCTTGTGACCTAAAAGGGGGAAGAACCAACTATCTAGGGCACTTTAGAGGTAATTTTCATGTGGCTCTATTCGCACCCTCACAAAGGTCATCAGAGCCCCAGTCTCTCTCATGAAAATCCCCGTAAATGCAGCAAATTGCTAGGTACGAAGCATCATGGAAGAGCACAACTCTGATTGAAACTTTCGCGAGTAGCCAAACAGACAAAGGTCCTGATGGGCTCCCACTACTCGAATCCGCTCATCCTAAGGTATCCCAGAAGACCTGGGTTATGGCCTTTTTCTATCAACACATATCATCTCAAGGTATAAGTGTGTGTGTGCGAGGGGCATTTCCTCAAAACTACCCCACCTGCAAATGAAAATCCAGACAGTCCAGACAATAGCATGTCGTCTACCCTAGGGTTCAATATCATTCAAATACAACTAGCCTAGGGTACCAACAATAAACACATTACTTACCTCAGAAAGGGAGCTGAGAAGAGGGGATCAGGAGGGAATTGGGGAATATATGAACTTACCTTAGAAAGGGAGCGAAGAAGAAGGGGACATAATAAGAAAGGGAAATGCATGAAGGAGCTAAGCGTATAAGCAAAGAAGCTACTATCTACTATTTTAAACAAAGAGCACACAAAGAAAGAGATGAAGAAGTGAATGCACATGAACGTATATAAAAAAAAAAAAGAATAGAGACAAACAAAGCTTTTCAAATCAATCACATGAACCACACATTTAATTAATTAGGCTTGACCCTCTTTTTTTGTTAAAAAAAAAATTGTCCCCAGCGGAGTCGCAGCGCCCGAAAAAGTCCTTGGGAGAGAACTGTTCTCCTTTACAACTTTCTTTAAAACAACGGAGTCGCCACCAATATTTATTTAGGAAAATATTAGGAAAACCTTTTTTGGAAAGCGATTGGCCTTTGAAAACTGAAGATTTGGGTTCGGGGGTCGGTTATGCGTGGGGAAGATACGAGCACCCCACACATCCTCTCTACTGAGAGGGAACCTTTAATTAAAAGTGTGGTTTTAGTGTGTTGGTTTGAAAATACTTTAATCTTGCCTCCCTACTTCTTATTTAAAAAAAAATGCATTGAAAGAGACTTGGTGAAAATCTTGTTTATGTGAAAGAAAGGAGAGAAAAAAGGGGTTTTTTAGAGAAAAAGTTCTTGACGGGGGTTACGACCCACTCCTACGTATCTCCCGGTGTGATGGAGAACTCAAAGCTTACGTAGTTCTCCTTTGTCTTTTTCTGAAAGGTTTTTGTCTTTTATCTTTTGGTGAGTTTTCGCAATAGGACGAGCATTAGCGAGTGATTAAACTAACAAAGGCTATGGGTAATCGCTGCTAAATACTCAAAAAGAGTTGTTACCTCTAGTCAGACGAACAAAGGCTCTGATTGACTATTAGTAACAACTTGCTTTTATTATATTTTCGAAAAGGTTTTCGAAGTAGGACGAGCATTAGCGAATGATTAAACTAACAAAGGTTATGGGTAATCATCGCTAAGTACTCATGTGAAATTGAAGAGCGTTCATAGAGATCAAACTAACAAAGGTTATGGGTGACCTCCACTACTTGCTCATTTTTGTTTATTGAAAAAGCTCTGAAAATTAATTGGTTTGGAAAAGAGTTTCAGAAAATAGGTAAATCATTTTCAATCGAATTCTATGTCCAAAACCAAATGCAAAATGAATGAATGAAGCTCAAACATACTCAACAATCAAGCAGTCATAAGCATGTAGATCACTAACTAAGATTAAGCATGCCAATATAATCAAAGAATTCAATTATCAAAGATGCAAGACAGAATTCTCAAAACAGTTGTGTTTGTGTGTGAAGGGGAATTGCTACACAAGTTGGAAGCAATCTCAAGAGGGGCACATATGCCTCTATGCTACACATGTTGGTAGTCTTGTAAGGGCACATGATTGTGTAAGAGGGTTTGTGCACAATTAGGTCAAGACATTCAAATGGCATCAAGAACAAAGGAATACAATTGATCATAGGTATAGAGTATTCTAGGTTAGGTGAATGAACATGCAAGAAATGTTGTGCATGATTAGGCAAATATGCAAATGCGTGAGCATACAAGACTATGCATGAATGAATAAGCATATAAGACTATGCATGAATGAAAGATTGAGCATACAAGACTATGAATGCATGAGCATAATTATTGTGTAAGGTATGAACATTTGAGAATGCATGGACATGTGAATATGTAAGTTAGAAATGAATATGGAAGAATAAGTAAGAGGATGCATGAAGTATGCGAAATGTCTTTGGGTTTTTAGGTAAATGATTCATGGTTCAAAGTGGTAAAAGGTTAGATGAGTTATGGTAAGAAGTTTTGATGCAATGTAGTAAAAGAAAAGAAAGCAAAGTGGTAAAAAGTTTAATGAAATAAGTGATAAAAAGTGAATGAGATGGTAAAAGTAAAAAGTTAATGAAATGGTAAAAAGTTAAAAAACACAATGACACAACTTGCATTTACTCAACCACAATCAAAATGTCAATCTTCAAGCAATCAAAGGGGTAAAAACCCTAGTCATGGCCGAATGCATACAAGCATGGAATCATCAAGTTATTTCATGCAAAAATTGACAAATTAACACACAAAACAACACAAAAGAAGAGGACCTAATCTATCATGCAAGTTGCTAAAACAAACATTAGCCAAATCATGCATTTATTCATTAAAGAAAACAAAACAAGCAACATGAACCCTATTTTCCTTGCCCAAACCCAAGGCTATGTATGGTCCAAGATCAACAATTATTCAAACCAAAATCATAAAATGAACAAGAACACACAAGAACCCTAAAATAGAGTTCATGGCCGAATGCACATGGAGTATGAGAATGAGTTTTCATTTGATGAAAATTAGGCAAACAAGATTCAAAATACAAGAAAATGCAAGAAAACACAAGAACAACTCCTTCAAAGCCAAGGAGCCACCTCAAACACCCAAGCCTCCCTAAGTGCTTGTCAATAGTGTTTGAGATGGCTCCTCAAAGCAACAACAACAATATATGAAGGAGTTGAGATGAGGAGAAGAGAGATTATGCAAAAATGAAGAAAATGCAAGAGTTTTGAAGTTTTACCTTGAATCCAAGCTATGAAGGGAGTGATATGAAGAACAAGACCACAAATCAACTAAATCCTCCACAAACCTCAATGAAACTTGCGCCCCTTGCCTTGATTCTTGAGGTTAGATGATGAACAATTAGGTTTTAGTAGAAGAGAAGGATGATATGTGAAGTAGGAGTGGATTTGAGATAGAAAATGGGAGTGAATTGAAGAAGAATGGAGGAGGAATTGGGGGTGGAGGCTACGGCCTAGGGGGTCTTTGGAGGAGAGGAAGGTTGTGTGAGGGTTGTGTGAGTGAGGTATGAGAGGCTAAAAATTCTTATGTGTGGGAATGAGAGGGTATTTATAGAGTTGTTTTAGGTCTAGGGGTAATTAGGTCATTGTTCTTCACTAGGTGCTCTAGAATTGGGTTTTAAATTTAAATGAAGGGCTAGGATTTGAGATCACTTGGATTGTGGGTAGTGAGAAAACACAAAAATGAGGGTGAGGGAGTAGGGTGTGGATTCGCATATGAGAGGGAGGGAGAGCTTGTGGGAAAAACTTGTCCTATTTTGGGAATGGAGGTGAAGGTGCACCTATTATTGAGATGGGTGTGGATTCGCATATGAGAGGTAAGGGTATAATTGAGATGGAATGTTACCAAAGAAGTAATTTTGTATTTTCTTGTGAAGAGGTGAGTGTGAGTGGGTGGGGTAATTTACAAAAGAGGGCATAAATCTATGTGGGAGTGAGTGATGGTCACCAAAAGGGAAAAGTTAAGAATAGTACAAGGCATATTCTTAAGGAATAGAAGAGTGTGGAAGAAATTGTGGAGAGAGAGAGAGAGAGGGAATTTCGAAATTGTGGGGGGGGGGGGGGGAGAGAGAGAGAGAATTTCGAAATTGTGGGGGGAGAGAGAGAGAGAGGAAAAAAAAACTTGTTTTTGGTCTTTTGTCTTATTGAGGACACTTCCTTCTTTTTGAGTTTTGAATTTTGGGCATGGAAGTGAATGTGCACCTATTAAAAAGTGTCACATATTTTTGAGCACCATAAAATATTCCCTCTAATTATTCTAGGCAATAAAAATTGTCATTTAGTAATTGGGGAATATTTAATGGTCTTTTTTTGGGTTTTTTATGCACTAAAAATGGGGAAAATGCATTTTTAATTATTTTGGACTAGGACTTTCTTTCCAAAAATTATACAAAAATTACCCTTGGTAGAGTAACATGTATGCCACGTCCTTGACCTGGTCTTGGTCCAAAAATAATTAATTCGCTTTTATTTAAACGCCCAAAAATGCAAAAATATGCACTATTTTATTTCCTAAAATTCCTAAAAATTAAGAAAAATGTTTTTGGGTGCCAAAAATTAATAATGATCAATAAATGGACTTTTTTTTGATGAAAATACAGACACGTGCCAAATGACGAGGGCACAGGGCAGCTCACGCAGTTACTACTGGCGCGCGCGCGTAATTCAAATAAAAATGCGAAATAGGGGACGAACACACATAAATGCACCAATCCACTATTTTCCACACATTATGAATTACCTTACCTGCTTCTATTTTTCTGAAAAATGTTTTTTGACTTGGGCGGACAAAATTGGGGTATTACAAAGATCAATAGAGAATTCTACTTCCCTCTCTGGCGGTACACTTGGAATCTCATCAGGGAAAACATCAGGAAATTCGCGCACCACCTGCAACTCTTCAATGATAGCTTGATTCTCAACAGACAACGATGCCATCAGCGAAAATAACTGAACTCCTTCCTTCATCAACTTCCGCAACTGACTAGTGGATATCAAGCCAGACTCCTCTCCCCCAAAATTCACCGACTTGCTACGACAATTAATATGGACATGGTTATGCTCTAACCAGTTCATACCCAAGATTACATCCAATCCGCTCAACGGCAAACAAACAAAATCCACAACAAAGTCTCTATCGAAGATCGTCAAGGGACACTGAGAACACCCTAGAGAGGTAGTTACCGACCCCTTAGCTGGAGTGTCGACAACCATCTCTCCATTCATGGCAGACAATGCAAGATTTGTGGATACCTTGTATTGCAGGTAAACTGATATTGCAGGATGTGTTTTGATGATGAAAAAGACAAAGGTAAGATTGACGGTCAAAGTCAATAAAAGTGACTAAACGTCAAAGTCACAATCCAAGACAAGCAAGCCAAGAACTGAAGATTCAAGTTTAAGGGTAGTCCTTAAAAATAAGGGTAGTCCTTAGGGTTTGGGTGTGTCTTAGGAAAAAGTGTAAGCTCTTTCAAAAGGTCAGCTCGTATCTCAAAGTCTCACACACTCACAAAGTTTTTTAAAGTTGCATGCATATTTACGTAAACATTCTTATCACCTTTAAAATAACAAAATCGATTTCCTCATGCATAAACAAATATCAAAATCGATTTTCAGGTAAAATAGAAAAGATAGAATCGATTGTCAGGCCATGTTTTTCAAAACACAAATCGATTTCTGAGCCAAATAATTTTTAACGGAAGAATCGATTCCCAATCTTTTGCAAACAACTGAGAATCGATTCCCACTTGTCTCAGGCAAGCTGAAAATCGATTCCTACATATTTTCACTTAGTATAGAATCGATTCCTAGCTTTCCATGGCACTCAAGAATCGATTTCCCATATTTTCCAAACAAAGATAAATCGATTCCTCACCTAAATAAATCGATTCCTAGATCAAATACATTTTAACAAAGAATCGATTTCTACACTATTTTTAACGTAAAAATGAATTCCTCATAGCCTATAAATAGGCAGTGCTTCACGATTCTTTTAAACACAACACACAACTCAACCCACTTGCATGAAACAGAAAACTCTTGAGAAAACTCTTCACGCTTATACTTTTGCTCGTCACGTACCGTTGGTCTGTCTGAGCTGATCTGTTGCTAAGAGTTAGTTGGGGTTGTATTCTTCAATTTGTAATATCTGCCTACACTAGAGGTATTTCTGCATTTACAATTGTTTATTATTTAATTGTTGTGTTTTGTTCTAGGGAGTGGGGTATCTCTCTAGGGTAGCTGCATGTACTAGGAAGTGGGGTATCTTTCTAGGGCAGTTGATTGTAACAGGGGTGGGGTATCTCTTGTTATTGTTATATTAGATCTGAGGGCTCTCTATAGGTGGGGTATCCTAGGAGGAGAGTGCCTGAGTCTGTAAAGGTTTTCCAAGGCACCTGTAAGCCTTGTTGTGTTAGTGGAAAATCTCACAAGGGTGTGAGGACTGGACGTAGGTCACTAGGAGGTGACCGAACCAGGATAAATCTCTGCGTGCTTTACTGCTTTCCTGCTTTACTATTATACCGCTTTACTGCTTTATATTCTAATTCCTTCGCTTCCACTTAACCTGCGCGAAAATTGATCTAAGTCATTGAAAAGGGGAAAAACATTTTTGAAAGATCTGAAAAGTTTTTAAATCTCAATTCACCCCCCCTCTTGAGACTGAAGCCACTTGGTAACAAGTGGTATCAGAGCTAGACTCTTGTATAAAGGGCCTAGCAGCTTCAAGAGAAATGGCTTCAGGTTGGTCTACGCAAGAGGGTGCTTCTCTTACCCGTCCTCCGGGATTCAACGGGAAAGATTACGCATATTGGAAAGAAAGAATGAGAATCTTTATTGAAGGGGTAGACTTAGATGTTTGGGATGCTGTGGAAAAAGGACCCTATGTCCCCACACACTTAGTAGATGGTATTCTTACTATTAAAAGTAGAAATGAATGGTCTGATGATGAGAAAAGAAAAGTGCAACATAATTTACGTGCCAAAAATATTATTACTTCTGCTTTGAGTCCTGATGAATTTTTTCGAGTTTCAAACTGTAAATCTGCCCAAGAAATGTGGGATAATCTCCAAGTTACTCATGAGGGTACAAATGAAGTGAAAAGGAAAAGGGCAAGAACAAATACTCTTATCAGAGAGTACGAATTATTTAGAATGAATACAGGTGAAACAATACCAGAAATGCAGAAAAGGTTCACTCACATTGTGAATCAGTTAAGCTTGTTGGGTAAGTCATTTCCTGCAGAGGATCTAATCAACAAAGTTCTGAGATGTCTGAATAGAGAATGGCAGCCCAAGGTTACTGCTATAGCTGAATCAAGAAATTTAGCTACTATGACTCTGGCTACTCTGTTTGGTAAACTTCAAGAGCACGAACTAGAACTCACTCGTCTAGCTGAGTACGAAAATACAGATAAGAAAAAGAAAAGCTTGGCTCTAAAAGCATCTTGTTCTAGTCAATTTGATGATAGTGACAACTCAGATGATGAAATTGATGAAAATGAAGAGAATATGGCTCTTATGGTTCGGAAGTTCAAAAGGTTCATGAAAGGAAACAACTATCCAAAGAAGAACTTCAAATCAGAAAGGTTCTCCAGCAAAGAAAGTACATCCGGTCCTCCTACTTGTTATGAATGCGGGAAACCCGGGCACATGAAAATGGAATGTCCTAATCTACAGAAAAAGGACTCCAAATCTGAAAAGAAGGCATTCAAAAATAACAAAGGAAGAAAAGCCTACATCGCATGGGAAGACAACTGCATGGATTCATCAGATGAATCAGAAGATGAAGAAGCTCAAGTTGCATTAATGGCTGATCATGAAAGCGAGAATGAAAACGAGGTAATTTCTAACCCTGACTCTTTACAAAATGCATATGATGACTTATATGAAGCTTTCACTGAGTTGCATGATGATTCTATGAAATTAGCTAAGGCTTTAGATAAATCAAAGAAAACCATTGCTAACCTTCAAGATGAAGTTAATGTGTTAACTAAAGAAAAATTAGAACTTAGGAAAGAAAATGTAACATCCTCAAAATAATTAATCGAATTATTTGGATGTCAACCCAATTGAATTAATTTGGTACTTAATTGGTAAAATTATTGAGTGCTGAAATTAATTATTGGCTGTCACAGGATCGTTGACCGAATAATACGGGTCAAGGAAGTTTTGGAATCGAAGTAAGGGATTAAGATCAATACGGTAATTGGACCACGCTACCACTTATTTATTAATTAAATAAGTATGTGTGTGTGTGTTAAATGAAAGAATAAAAGAAAGAAAGGAAAAAGAAAAGAGAAAGGAAGCGCTGGAAACAGAGAAGAGAAGGGAAAGAAGAGAAAGAAGAGAAAGGAGAGAAGAGAAAGAAGAAGAAGGAAGAAGAGATTGTGGGAGCATCACTCATCCCCAAGGTCCCAAATTCCATCACCATCTTCATCTCATCCTTCTCATCAAAACCCATATCTTTGGTAAGCCTCTCCTCCATTTTTCCCCCTTCCTTTTTGATTTCGAAAATTGAGGGCTTTGTGAAGAAATTTGTTGAAATCAAGGATTAATAGGTTGTGATGGTGATTGGGTTATGCTTAGGATCGAAGCTAGGAGCGGATTGAACGCGATTGGAAGCTCGGAACGAAGTTAGGAGCGGTTCGGTGTTGTTTGGGTTCGATTCGGTGATTTCGACGTCTCGGCAAATTCGGTTCGATATCGGCTCTCGCTTCAAGGGTGAGTTTTACTCACGCTTAGGATGTTTTTGTGTCTCGTTAGTTTTTACGTTAATTGGTTTCGAGAGATTTTGGAACGAAAACCGTTAATTGAAAATATGTCGCGTTTTAATACAATTCGTTTTGATTAAGTTTTTAATTGGATTGATTGATTGTGTGGGTTGTATTGGACTCATTTTACTGGTTGTCAAATCTGTTTTTGATCGGAACAAACTTCGGAATTGAACGGAATAGCGGATTTCACGAAAATCGCAAAATCTGCCTTAACAGACCCCCCTTCTGCCCGTTCGCGCCTCACTTGCGCTCCAGGCGCGACTTCAGCGCAGATTGACAGAACTTTCTGCCAGTTCGCGCGTAACTTGCGCTCCAAGCGCGACTTCAGCACAGATTGACAGAACTTTCTGCCAGTTCGCGCGTAACTTGCGCTCCAGGCGCGACTTCAGCGCAGATTGACAGAATTTCAGCAATCAAACACTGTTTTTCGTTTCGCGATAACTTTTGATCCGGGAACCCGATTGAGGTGTTCTAAGATGCGTTTTAAAGCTTATTCAGAGGCCTAACTGAATATTCTACTTTTAAGGCAAAATGAACTGTTTTTGATATTGAAAATTATGTCGAAGAGTGGTCAACTAGATTGCGAGTGTGAACTTGGATTTTTAAAATGTGGATTAAAGTGTTTCATTGATTGTCTGATTTGATGGACCGTGGGTTCATAGCACTGTAGATATATACATTATATCGAGTTTGGGTGACGACCCATGTTGACATACTAGGCGGGGTAGTCATGAACCCTAACCCTAGGCTCTGAGGCCAGTAGCGGAACTGTTATTGGATAGGGGTTCGCCGGGAGACGCAAATAGGTTGCAGCCGGTGTTATGTTAAAAGTATTGTACTATGTTCGCCGGGAGACGCAAATTGGTTGCAGCCGGTGTTACGTAGAAAGGCCTAGGATGCTAGTTCGCCGGGAGACGCAAATAGGTTGCAGCCGGTGTCCTACTTGATCGAAGCCTTATTATATGGTACACCGGGATTAGCAAGTGGATTGCGGTCGGTGTCGTGCCAAAACCTTAAAAATGTTTTAAACGGACCGAGAGTGTTAGTAGGGGTTCCGGTAGAACTCACTGAGATTGTATCTCACTGTTTAATTGTTGTTGTTTTACAGATAAACAGGGACAGAAGAAACCTCAGGCACGAGTAGGTGGCCCCGGGAGGAGAATAATGACTTAGCTTTATGTTCAAGTTTATTTTCCTTCTGTTGCCTATGTATTACAACACTATGGCATTAGTGTTTTGTTTATCCTTTTCCGCTTTCTTGTATGACTCTGATTACCACAGTTGCTGACAGTTATGGTCTGAGTACCGTATGATCTTATTTGTGTATAAGATGGTTATGTAGCATTCAGCAAAAATTATTATGTTGGTATTCAGTGTCTAAACAGGAAATTATTATCTCTGATGTTTATATTTTGGCACGCTTTGGTATTTTACAAGTTAAATATACCTGGGTGTTACAGTTGGTATCAGAGCGGTTCGACCTAGTCGGACTTAGCTGTTAGGGTCTTTACTTTCTCCAGTCGTGATTTTCCTAGTATGCTATTAGACATTGAGCTTGATCAACTTAATACTTTGTGCATATTTCGCAGAATCATGGCCAGAAGAGGTAGAGGCGTTCCTCCTCCTGTTGATCCAAACTTTGAATGGATGCAGAATATCATTGAGAATCAGCAAAAGATGATGCAGGATATGTTGCAAATGCAGCATGACCAAATGGCTCTGCAGCAGCCCAATGTTCAACCTCATCAGGAAGATCCTAACCGGACATATTTCCAATTTCAAAAGATGAAGCCCCCGACTTACAAGGGTGGACCCGATCCAATGACTGCCTACTATTGGATTGATTCAATGGAGAAAATTTTTCAAACCTTGCAATGCGGGGAAGAAGAGAAGGTAATATGTGCGGCAAATGTGCTCGATGAAGATGCCCACACCTGGTGGTGTAATGCAAGACAAATGATGGAACTCCAAGAAACTCCCCTAACTTGGGACAACTTCAAGGAATTGTTTCTGAAGCAATATTTCCCTTCGGTAAAGAAGCTGAGTAAGCAAGCAGAGTTTGTAAATCTTAAGCAAGGTGATATGTCGGTTGGGGAGTATGCTGCTAAATTTGAAAGACTGTCTCAGTTTTATGAGTTGGGAAGGTATGCCCCAAATGATATGTGGAAGATGCAAATGTTCAAAGAAGGTCTCCGAGCTGATGTGAGCCAAGGACTCAGTTCTTACACTTTGGTTACTTATCCTGCCTTAGTGCAACAAGCCTATGTTGCTGAGGAGGATCTGAGGAAAATGTATGCTGAAAAGAAGGACTATTGGAAGGGTAAGAAAAAGGTTGCTGAATCTTCTACTCCATCCAGGCCATTCAAAGGAAGTAATTATAAAGGGAAGCAGGTGCAATCCCATGACCCAACCAAGCCCCGCAAGTGCATTAATTGTGGGAAGTATCATTTCGGTGAGTGTTGGCAGAAATCTAATCGGTGCTATAATTGTAATGAAGAGGGTCACTATGCTGATAAGTGCCCATCAAGGAGGAACTTTCAAGGAGCACCAAATGCTCCTAGCCAGGGACGAATCAATACATTGGATGCTCGAACCATCACTCCTACTGATAATCTTCTGAGGGGTACGGGATCTCTTTTTAATAACTCAGTCAATATTTTATATGATTCCGGTGCAACTCATTGTTTTATATCACAAGCATGTGTCGATCGGTTGGGTTTAGCATTATCTGAGCTATCCGAACCGATAACTATTTTAACTGCTGCCAAGGGTCGTGTCCAGACCCAATCGTTGTGTGAAAATTGTCTACTTGTCATAGGGGACAGACAATTTGTTGTGAAATTTATTTGCTTGCCTATGAGAAGTATGGACATTGTACTGGGTATGAATTGGATGGCTGAAAATCATGTGATTATCAACTGTGCTGATCGAACCATTAGCTTCGCCTCTGAATCCGTAGGGTTGACACAGGTAGATTTCGAAGCAACGATCTCCTACACTGAAGCAAGTCAGACACTATTCCAAGGTGCGGAAGCTATTCTTATTATGTTGTCTGCATCTACTGAAACGGGTTTAGATTTGTCATCTGTGCAAGTGGTAAATGAATTTCTAGATGTCTTTCCAGAAGAGGTTTCATCCTTACCTCCTGAGCGAGAGGTAGAATTTTCTATAGAATTGGTTCCTGGTACAGGATCAATATCTATTGCTCCTTATAGAATGTCTCCTTTAGAATTGAAGGAATTGAAGTCCCAACTTGAAGAATTAATATCAAAAAGGTTCATTCGACCGAGCGCCTCTCCCTGGGGTGCTCCGGTGTTGCTAGTTAAGAAGAAAGACGGAAGCATGAGATTGTGTATTGACTACCGTCAACTCAACAAGGTGACGATTAAGAACAAATATCCATTGCCGAGGATAGACGATTTGCTTGACCAACTTCGAGGTGCAGTGGTATTTTCAAAAATTGATCTTAGATCGGGCTATCATCAAATAAAGGTACGAGCCTTAGATATTCCGAAGACAGCTTTCCGTACGAGATATGGACATTACGAGTTTGTAGTACTGCCCTTCGGTTTGACTAATGCTCCAGCGGTATTCATGGATTACATGAACCGAGTATTCCATACTTATCTCGATCAGTTTGTAGTAGTTTTTATTGATGATATCTTGGTGTACTCTAAGACCATTGAGGACCATGTTCAACATCTCCGCATTGTTCTGAACGTACTCCGAGAAAAGAAATTGTATGCTAAGCCGTCGAAGTGTGACTTCTGGATGCCGGAAGTGAAGTTTTTGGGACACGTGATTTCCCAATCGGGAGTTGCGGTGGATCCCAGTAAAGTGGAAGCGGTGTTGAACTGGGAACGACCAACATCTGTCACCGAAATAAGAAGTTTCTTGGGTCTAGCTGGTTACTATAGGAGGTTTATTCAAGGTTTCTCACAACTGGTTCTTCCACTTACCCGGTTGACTCGTAAGGCCCAACCGTTTATATGGGATGCCGATTGTGAGGAATGTTTTCAAGAATTGAAGGTTAGGTTGACTTCTGCTCCAATCCTAATTCTTCCAGATCCGTCTTTGGAATTTCAAATTTTCAGCAATGCTTCTGGGAAGGGTTTGGGATGTGTCCTCATGCAGAACCAACAAGTTGTAGCTTATGCCTCCAGACAGTTGAAGACTCATGAAGATAACTATCCGACTCATGATTTGGAGTTAGCAGCTATAGTGTACGCTCTGAAGATTTGGAGACATTACCTGTATGGGTCTCGTTTCGAAGTCTTCAGTGATCATAAAAGTTTGAAATATTTGTTTGATCAGAAAGAGTTGAATAACAGGCAGAGAAGGTGGGTGGAATTTCTGAAGGATTATGACTTTGAATTGAAGTATCATCCGGGAAAAGCTAATGTTGTAGCTGATGCACTAAGTAGGAAATCCATCCACGTAGCAGAGTTTATGATGCATGAAATGAAATTGTTGGAATCCTTTAGGGACTTAAATTTGGATGCAAGATCAAGGAAAAACCGGTTAGTGCTGAGCCACATGAGGATCTCTAGCTCATTAAGGGATTCTATTCGCTTGGCACAGGAAAATGATGTGAAGCTGCAATCGCAGAAATTGTTGCCAGACTTTACGGAAGATAGTGATGGGGTGATTTGTTTCAACGGTAGGATCTGTGTGCCCGATAATGAAGATATTAAAAAGCAAGTGCTAGAGGAAGCACACCGAAGTATATTTTCTGTACACCCTGGATCCACCAAAATGTATAGAGATTTAAAACAGATGTATTGGTGGCAAGGAATGAAGTTAGAGATTGCTGAATTTGTATCAAAGTGCTTAACTTGCCAAAGAGTTAAGATAGAACATCAGAAGCCTGCTGGTCTGCTACGGCCACTAGATGTGCCAGTGTGGAAATGGGAAGACATTTCCATGGATTTTGTAATGGCGTTGCCAAAGTCTCAAGCCGGTAACGACTCCATTTGGGTAGTTGTAGAACGGTTAACCAAATCAGCTCATTTTATTCCGGTCCGTGCTAGCAGTAAAGTATCCAAGTTAGCTGAGGTGTACTTGAAGAGCATAGTAAGGTTACATGGGGTTCCTACCAGTATAGTGTCGGATCGAGATCCGAAGTTCACTTCTCGATTTTGGAAAGCTCTGAATGAAGCATTGGGGACCAAAGTACTTCTTAGTACCGCTTATCACCCGCAGACAGATGGGCAGACCGAGAGAACTATCCAGACATTAGAGGATATGCTTAGGGCTTCGGTACTTGATAACGGGAAGAAATGGGAGGATCATCTTCCCCTGGTTGAATTCTCATATAACAACAGTTATCATTCCAGTATCGGAATGGCGCCTTTTGAAGCCTTGTATGGAAGGAAATGTAGAACTCCATTGTGTTGGTGGGAAGTCGGTGAGAACCGATTGTTAGGACCCGAGGTGATTCAAGACACTACTGAAAAGATCCGCCAGATCAGGGAAAGAATGAAAGCCGCTCAAAGTAGGCAAAAGAGTTATGCCGACAAAAGGAGAAGGCCGTTAGAGTTTGAGTCGGGTGATCATGTGTTTTTGAGATTATCACCAACAATTGGCACAGGTAGGGCATTACGGGTGAAGAAACTCAGCCCTCGGTATATTGGACCCTTCCAAATTATCGAGCGAGTTGGGCCTCTTGCATACCGCATCGCCTTGCCTCCTCCATTGTCAAATTTGCATGATGTATTCCATGTGTCTCAGTTGCGAAAGTACATTCCCGATCCATGTCAACCGTTAGATTTTGAAACGATTGACCTCCGACCGGACTTGTCTTTCCAACCTAGTCCGAATTACATCATGGAACGTGGCGAGAGGACGCTACGGACAAAGTCAATTCCCATTGTCAAGGTGGTGTGGGATGGTTTCTCCGCCGAGGAAGCTACTTGGGAGTTGGAGGACGATATGCGGACTCGGTATCCGTATTTGTTCTCTTGAGGTATGTTGTGTCTAATTTTGAGGACAAAATTCTTTCAAGTTGGGGAGAATGTAACATCCTCAAAATAATTAATCGAATTATTTGGATGTCAACCCAATTGAATTAATTTGGTACTTAATTGGTAAAATTATTGAGTGCTAAAATTAATTATTGGCTGTCACAGGATCGTTGACCGAATAATACGGGTCAAGGAAGTTTTGGAATCGAAGTAAGGGATTAAGATCAATACGGTAATTGGACCACGCTACCACTTATTTATTAATTAAATAAGTATGTGTGTGTGTGTTAAATGAAAGAATAAAAGAAAGAAAGGAAAAAGAAAAGAGAAAGGAAGCGCTGGAAACAGAGAAGAGAAGGGAAAGAAGAGAAAGAAGAGAAAGGAGAGAAGAGAAAGAAGAAGAAGGAAGAAGAGATTGTGGGAGCATCACTCATCCCCAAGGTCCCAAATTCCATCACCATCTTCATCTCATCCTTCTCATCAAAACCCATATCTTTGGTAAGCCTCTCCTCCATTTTTCCCCCTTCCTTTTTGATTTCGAAAATTGAGGGCTTTGTGAAGAAATTTGTTGAAATCAAGGATTAATAGGTTGTGATGGTGATTGGGTTATGCTTAGGATCGAAGCTAGGAGCGGATTGAACGCGATTGGAAGCTCGGAACGAAGTTAGGAGCGGTTCGGTGTTGTTTGGGTTCGATTCGGTGATTTCGACGTCTCGGCAAATTCGGTTCGATATCGGCTCTCGCTTCAAGGGTGAGTTTTACTCACGCTTAGGATGTTTTTGTGTCTCGTTAGTTTTTACGTTAATTGGTTTCGAGAGATTTTGGAACGAAAACCGTTAATTGAAAATATGTCGCGTTTTAATACAATTCGTTTTGATTAAGTTTTTAATTGGATTGATTGATTGTGTGGGTTGTATTGGACTCATTTTACTGGTTGTCACATCTGTTTTTGATCGGAACAAACTTCGGAATTGAACGGAATAGCGGATTTCGCGAAAATCGCAAAATCTGCCTTAACAGACCCCCTTCTGCCTGTTCGCGCCTCACTTGCGCTCCAGGCGCGACTTCAGCGCAGATTGACAGAACTTTCTGCCAGTTCGCGCGTAACTTGCGCTCCAGGCGCGACTTCAGCACAGATTGACAGAACTTTCTGCCAGTTCCCGCGTAACTTGCGCTCCAGGCGCGACTTCAGCGTAGATTGACAGAATTTCAGCAATCAAACACTGTTTTTCGTTTCGCGATAACTTTTGATCCGGGAACCCGATTGAGGTGTTCTAAGATGCGTTTTAAAGCTTATTCAGAGGCCTAACTGAATATTCTACTTTTAAGGCAAAATGAACTGTTTTTGATATTGAAAATTATGTCGAAAAGTGGTCAACTAGATTGCGAGTGTGAACTTGGATTTTTAAAATGTGGATTAAAGTGTTTCATTGATTGTCTGATTTGATGGACCGTGGGTTCATAGCACTGTAGATATATACATTATATCGAGTTTGGGTGACGACCCATGTTGACATACTAGGCGGGGTAGTCATGAGCCCTAACCCTAGGCTCTGAGGCCAGTAGCGGAACTGTTATTGGATAGGGGTTCGCCGGGAGACGCAAATAGGTTGCAGCCGGTGTTATGTTAAAAGTATTGTACTATGTTCGCCGGGAGACGCAAATGGTTGCAGCCGGTGTTACGTAGAAAGGCCTAGGATGCTAGTTCGCCGGGAGACGCAAATAGGTTGCAGCCGGTGTCCTACTAGATCGAAGCCTTATTGTATGGTACACCGGGATTAGCAAGTGGATTGCGGTCGGTGTCGTGCCAAAACCTTAAAAATGTTTTAAACGGACCGAGAGTGTTAGTAGGGGTTCCGGTAGAACTCACTGAGATTGTATCTCACTGTTTAATTGTTGTTGTTTTACAGATAAACAGGGACAGAAGAAACCTCAGAGGCACGAGTAGGTGGCCCCGGGAGGAGAATAATGACTTAGCTTTATGTTCAAGTTTATTTTCCTTATGTTGCCTATGTATTACAACACTATGGCATTAGTGTTTTGTTTATCCTTTTCCGCTTTCTTGTATGACTCTGATTACCACAGTTGCTGACAGTTATGGTCTGAGTACCGTATGATCTTATTTGTGTATAAGATGGTTATGTAGCATTCAGCAAAAATTATTATGTTGGTATTCAGTGTCTAAACAGGAAATTATTATCTCTGATGTTTATATTTTGACACGCTTTGGTATTTTACAAGTTAAATATACCTGGGTGTTACAGAAAATGATAAACTTGTGTATGTTAAAGAAAATTATGCATGTGATAAATGTATAGAACATGAAAAGAAAATCAATGAGCTTGAATGTACAATAGACAAAATGCCCAAATTACATCTTAGGATTCAGAGAAATAATTTTGTGAAAAATATGCATCATAGACCTAAGTTTTCCACTAAACCTTATATTAGATGTTACTATTGTGATAAACCTGGACATACAGCTTCTGTTTGCAGGGCAAGAGGTAAGCAAACTATGAAAAAGGTATGGGTTCCCAAAAGGACCATACCAAACACTAACCCACAAGGACCCAAAGAGATTTGGGTACCTGAAACCTTGTTTTGAACCAATGCAGGTATGCTTCAAGGTACGGGGGTCAGATTGGTACCTTGACAGCGGATGCTCAAAGCACATGACTGGAGATATTACAAAGTTCCTAACTCTTACCCCCAGATCAAGCGGTCATGTGACTTATGGTGACAATAACAGAGGAAGAATCCTTGGTGAAGGTAAAGTTGGTAAAGACTTATCTACTGCTATTGATAATGTGCTCTATGTTGAAGGTCTTAAACATAATCTTTTAAGCATTAGCCAACTTTGTGATAAAGGAAATAGGGTAATATTTGACTCAGGTTCATGCATCATTGAGGATAAACAAAGTAAACAAGTTAGAATGATAGGAAATAGAGTAGAAAACATATACATGATGAGTTTAGATAGTGTTTAATCACATAATGCATGTTGCC
This sequence comes from Astragalus membranaceus, assembly GCA_039519185.1. Taxonomy (NCBI): domain Eukaryota; kingdom Viridiplantae; phylum Streptophyta; class Magnoliopsida; order Fabales; family Fabaceae; genus Astragalus; species Astragalus membranaceus. The sequence goes on from CM076851.1 coordinate 98,360,191, forward strand.
TCATTAGTAAGGAAGAAAACTCTTGGTTATGGCACCGTAGGACAGCTCATATTCATATGGATCATCTTAACAAGCTAGTGTCTAAAGATCTAGTTAGTGGTTTGCCTAATATCAAGTTTGAAAAAGATAAATTGTGTGATGCATGCCAAAAGGGTAAACAGGTAAAAGTGTCCTTTAAATCAAAGAATATTGTGTCTACTAACAAACCTTTGCAGCTGTTACACATGGATCTATTTGGTCCCTCAAGGACAAAAAGTTATGGTGGAAATTACTATGCTCTAGTTATAGTAGATGATTATTCAAGGTATACCTGGACTCTCTTTCTGGCAAATAAGAGCGAAGCTTTTGGAGCATTCAAAAAGCTTGCTCGCAGCATTCAAAATGAGAAAGAATTGAAGATTGTCTCAATTCGATCTGATCACGGTGGAGAATTTGAAAATGAAAAATTCGAAATCCTATGTGAAGAACTTGGTATAAATCACAACTTCTCAGCACCTAGAACTCCTCAACAAAATGGAGTTGTTGAAAGGAAAAATCGATCATTGGAGGAACTTGCCAGAACAATGCTAAATGATCATGACATCCCAAAATACTTTTGGGCGGATGCTGTAAGTACTGCTTGTTATGTTATGAATAGAGTTCTAATTAGGCCTATTTTAAAGAAAACCCCCTATGAACTTTACAAGGGGAGAAAATCAAATATTTCACATCTTCACACTTTTGGTTGCAAATGTTTTGTATTGAATAATGGAAAAGACAACCTAGGTAAATTCGATGCTAAAGCTGATGAAGGAATTTTTCTTGGTTACTCTTTATCTAGCAAGGCCTTTAGAATTTTTAATAAAAGAAATAAGGTAATTGAGGAATCTGTACATGTTACATTTGATGAAACTAACCCCAAAAGGCTGGGAAAGGTTATTGATATTGCAGATGAACTTGAAGAGTTAGAGATATGTGAGAAGAAGAAAGAAGAAGAAACAAAAACCACCCCTCAAGAGAAGACAGAAGAAGGATCAAGCAGTGAACTTCCCAAGGAATGGAGAATCCCAAGGGATCACTCGCTTGAAAATGTCATAGGTGATGTAACAAAAGGGGTAACTACTCGTAACTCTCTTCGAAATGCATGTAATCATATGGCTTTCGTATCTCAAATTGAACCTAGAAATATAGATGAAGCCGTAGTTGATGAACATTGGACTATTGCTATGCAAGAAGAGTTAAATCAGTTTGAAAGAAACGAAGTGTGGGATCTGGTTCCTAGACCTGATAAACACCAGATAATAGGCACAAAATGGGTGTTTAAAAACAAGCTAGACGAATCAGGTATAATAATTAGGAACAAAGCTAGACTAGTTGCTAAAGGTTATAATCAAGAAGAAGGAATAGACTATGATGAAACGTATGCTCCTGTAGCTAGATTAGAAGCTATTCGCATGTTACTTGCTTTTGCATCAATCATGGATTTTAAATTGTATCAAATGGATGTTAAGAGCACTTTCTTAAATGGTTTTATCCAAGAAGAAGTATATGTTGAACAACCTCCTGGTTTTGAAAATTTCGAAAAACCAGACCATGTTTTTAAACTCAAAAAGGCTCTATATGGTTTGAAGCAAGCTCCCAGAGCTTGGTACGAAAGATTGAGCAAATTTCTACTCAATCATGATTTTCAAAGAGGAAAAGTTGACACTACACTTTTTATAAAAAGGTCAAAAGATGACATCTTACTCGTGCAAATTTATGTGGATGATATTATTTTCGGTGCTACTAATGAATTGCTTTGCAAAGAATTTTCAAGTATTATGCAGAATGAATTTGAAATGTCAATGATGGGAGAACTCAACTTCTTCCTTGGGCTTCAAATAAAACAAACAAACAACGGCATTTTCATATCTCAATCAAAGTACTGCAAAGAACTGCTCAAGAGATTCGAAATGGACAAAGCAAAAGAAATGTCCACACCAATGAGCACCTCATGCTACTTGGACAAAGATGAAGAAGGTAAACCGGTAGAACTAAGCAAATATCGAGGTATGATTGGCTCTCTTCTCTACTTAACTGCTAGTAGACCGGACATCATGTTTAGTGTCTGCATGTGTGCTAGGTATCAAGCAAATCCAAAAGAGTCACATTTAGTAGCTGTCAAAAGAATAATGAGATATCTGGTAGGCACTCAAAATGTTGGTCTATGGTACCCAAAAGGCGCCACATGTAGTCTTAATTGGATATTCAGATTCTGACTTTGCAGGATGTAAGTTGGATAGAAAAAGCACTAGTGGAACATGTCACATACTAGGTAGTGCATTAGTCTCATGGCACAGTAAGAAACAAGTCAGTGTCGCACTATCAACTGCTGAAGCAGAATATGTTGCAGCAGGGAGCTGTTGTGCACAAATCCTCTGGATGAAGCAACAACTTCTTGACTATGGTATAGATCTAGATCATATTCCTATAAAATGCGACAATACCAGCGCTATCAACCTTACAAAGAACCCCGTCCAACACTCTAGGACCAAGCATATAGAGATAAGACACCATTTTCTTAGAGATCATGTCCAAAAAGGGGATTGTGTAATCGAATTTGTGGAATCGGCAAAACAGCTAGCTGATATTTTTACAAAACCTTTACAAAAAGAAAACTTCTTCTTCATTCGAAGAGAACTTGGAATCATTGATTCCTCTTCATGCTGTTAGATTCGCATTTTTTATTACATGTTGCCCTCTTTGATCATGACAAAAAGGGGGAGAAGAATAGAGTTTTTTTTTAATATTTAGGATCCAGTTTTAATTTTCAGCATGCATTTGCATTTACTTGCATACAGTCAATAAAACAGGGGGAGCATCATGATAGGGGGAGTATCGTATACATTATCTGTTTGAACTAACCTCCCACCTTGAGATGAGTTAATGTTTTGTCATCATCAAAAAGGGGGAGAATGTGGATACCTTGTATTGCAGGTAAACTGATATTGCAGGATGTGTTTTGATGATGAAAAAGACAAAGGTAAGATTGACGGTCAAAGTCAATAAAAGTGACTAAACGTCAAAGTCACAATCCAAGACAAGCAAGCCAAGAACTGAAGATTCAAGTTTAAGGGTAGTCCTTAAAAATAAGGGTAGTCCTTAGGGTTTGGGTGTGTCTTAGGAAAAAGTGTAAGCTCTTTCAAAAGGTCAGCTCGTATCTCAAAGTCTCACACACTCACAAAGTTTTTTAAAGTTGCATGCATATTTACGTAAACATTCTTATCACCTTTAAAATAACAAAATCGATTTCCTCATGCATAAACAAATATCAAAATCGATTTTCAGGTAAAATAGAAAAGATAGAATCGATTGTCAGGCCATGTTTTTCAAAACACAAATCGATTTCTGAGCCAAATAATTTTTAAGGGAAGAATAGATTCCCAATCTTTTGCAAACAACTGAGAATCGATTCCCACTTGTCTCAGGCAAGCTGAAAATCGATTCCTACATATTTTCACTTAGTATAGAATCGATTCCTAGCTTTCCATGGCACTCAAGAATCGATTTCCCATATTTTCCAAACAAAGATAAATCGATTCCTCACCTAAATAAATCGATTCCTAGATCAAATACATTTTAACAAAGAATCGATTCCTACACTATTTTTAACGTAAAAATGAATTCCTCATAGCCTATAAATAGGCAGTGCTTCACGATTCTTTTAAACACAACACACAACTCAACCCACTTGCATGAAACAGAAAACTCTTGAGAAAACTCTTCACGCTTATACTTTTGCTCGTCACGTACCGTTGGTCTGTCTGAGCTGATCTGTTGCTAAGAGTTAGTTGGGGTTGTATTCTTCAATTTGTAATATCTGCCTACACTAGAGGTATTTCTGCATTTACAATTGTTTATTATTTAATTGTTGTGTTTTGTTCTAGGGAGTGGGGTATCTCTCTAGGGTAGCTGCATGTACTAGGAAGTGGGGTATCTTTCTATGGCAGTTGATTGTAACAGGGGTGGGGTATCTCTTGTTATTGTTATATTAGATCTGAGGGCTCTCTATAGGTGGGGTATCCTAGGAGGAGAGTGCCTGAGTCTGTAAAGGTTTTCCAAGGCACCTGTAAGCCTTGTTGTGTTAGTGGAAAATCTCACAAGGGTGTGAGGACTGGACGTAGGTCACTAGGAGGTGACCGAACCAGGATAAATCTCTGCGTGCTTTACTGCTTTCCTGCTTTACTATTATACCGCTTTACTGCTTTATATTCTAATTCCTTCGCTTCCACTTAACCTGCGCGAAAATTGATCTAAGTCATTGAAAAGGGGAAAAACATTTTTGAAAGATCTGAAAAGTTTTTAAATCTCAATTCACCCCCCCTCTTGAGACTGAAGCCACTTGGTAACAAGATTCAACCTCTTACAACAATCAACAGCAATAAAGCAATGCGTAGCACCAGTATCAACAATAGATTTTAAAGGAGTACCATTAATAAAGCACGTACCTCTAATAAGTCCATCATCTTCAGTAGGCTCTTCACCTGCTAAAGCGAACACTTTTCCACTGGACCTTTCCTTCTTCGGCTTCAGACAATGCGTACTAATGTGCCCTCCTTCACCACAGTTGTAGCAGACCACCTCCTTACGTTCACACTCAGCCACCACATGACCCTCCTTACCACAACGGTAACACTTCTTCACTCCAGCTTTGCACAAGTTACTCTTGTGACCAGCTTTGCCACATTTGTAACATACAATGCTAGCAGGAGCATCTCCCCCACTTGTCTTCTTGCCAACAGCAGCTTTCTGTTTACCCTTACCAGCAGGAACATCATACGGTTTACCACGACTCTGAAATTTGCTCCTCTTCTCATTCATAATCTTGTAGTGAGCATTGTTGTCTTCCTCATAAATTCTGCAGCTATCAATCAAGTCGGAGAAAACACGGATCTTCTGATAACCAATCTCCTTCTTAATCTCAGGACACAGCCCATTCTCAAACTTAATGCACTTCGAAAACTCAGCAGTAGCCTCACTGTAATGCGGATAGAACTTTGCTAATTCCATGAACTTAGCAGCATACTCAGTCACGGACATATTCCCTTGTTTCAGCTCCAGGAACTCAATCTCTTTCTTACCCCGGACATCCTCAGGATAATATTTTCTCATAAACTCCCTGCGGAACACAGCCCAAGTGATCTCTTCGTTTGCAGTCTCCAATCTCTGCCTAGCCTCTAACCACCAGTCATCGGCCTCCTCTGCCAGTATATGCGTACCATAACGGACCTTCTGTGCTGGAGTGCAGTCCATCACACGAAAGATCCTCCCCATCTCTTTCAACCAAGATAAAGCCCCATCGGGATCATACTTGCCCTTGAAGGTAGGCAGATTTTCTCTCTGACTTGACAACTTGACCGGACAGACCGAAACTGCTCTGATACCACTAATGTAACACCCCTTTTCTACCCGGAAATTTTTTGACAAAAATCAGAGTTCCAAAAACATTTTTCAATACACCCACAAGGGATGCCACATTTTCACCGTTCAACATCACACACCAATAATAAAATTTACCAATTAAATAGTACGACATATAATAGTAACTCCATCACCATGCAGCGGAATAAAAATATAGGGTTCAACAATGATCTTAACATCACCATAAAACTTCAAAAATTAAATATTAAAGGCATCTAATAAAACTAGCGTTCATCCCCCCGAGTGCTACGTATCAGAGCGACGACACCGACTCAACTAGCGAAGGTAGACATGCCTTCACTCGCAATCACCTGCACGTTACCAACATAGGGGTAACATTCAAACAGAAGGGGTGAGATATCTAACATTATAATAGCACATATGATAGGCAATATGCTAGAGTTACGACAGCTATATCTATCGCTTCACAACACATCAATTACAAATCACCAAGAATTATCACCAACATCATGAGTAAGTATATGAGATGCAACCCACACCAACAGGTATATGCATGTGGTACCAATCATCACCAATAAAGTAGCCAATAAGGGCATCATCACCTGTATGAGCGTCACCATCATCACCTATAGCTCCAAGGCCGAAGCCATCATCACCAAAATAATGCATATGCAATATATGCGACAACATGAACAATGCACCAGAGACAATCAACAACAATCGACATTTAATTAACACAACATCACCAATATCACCAAGTGGTCATAGACCCATCACCTTAGCCCATGAAATAGGCACATCACCTGTTACATCATCACCGATAACACCAACAATCACCGACACCAAAACACCAATAGATTTACAACAAACAGCAACGTTTATTTTACAGTGACAGCAACAGCATTTTTACAGCAACAGCACATTTATTTTACAGTGACAGCAACACCATTTTTACAGCAACAACACATTTATTTTATAGTGACAACAACACCATTTTTACAGCAACATCACATTTATTCTACAGTGACAGCAACATTCTTTTTAGAAAAATAGCAACATTTGGTCACTGTGACAACAACATTGTCTTTGGAAAACAACAACCTTTGGTCACTGTGACAGCAACATTATTTTTACAGTGACAGCAACACAGCAGAAAACTGGCGCCCAGCAACAGGGCGCCTAGGCCAGCAGCCACAGAAACTGGCGCCCAGCAACAGGGCGCCAACACAGAAACAACACAACAAAAAACTGGCGCCCAGCAACAGGGCGCCTAGCTGGCAACAACAACAGCCAGAAACTGGCGCCCAGCAACAGGGCGCCAAGAGAGACAACAGCACAACAGATATGGCGCCCAGCAACAGGGCTCCTAGGACAACAGTGACAACAACAGAATTGGTGCCCAGCAGCAGGGCGCTTAACACCACGGCAACAGAATTGGACTTGGCGCTCAGCAACAGGGCGCCTAGCAGCAACACAGAAAATGGCGCCCAGGGCAAGGCGCCTAGCACCACAACATCAGAAACAGACATGGCGCCAAACAACAGGGAGCCTGGCACAACAGGCAACATAACAGACTTGGCGCCCAGGAACGGGGCGCCTAGCACACAGGCAGCACAGACGGACATGGCGCCTAGGAGAAGGGCGCCTAGGACCACAGCAACAAAAACAGACTTGGGGCCCAGGAGCAGGGCGCCTAAGACAACAACAGCAACATCAGGCATGTCGCCCAGCAACAGGGCGCCTGAGATAACAACAGCAACATCAGACTTGGCGCCCAGCATCAGGGCGCCTAAGACAGCAACAACACTGGGCGCCTAGGGCGCCAGTTTTCAACAACAGGAAACAACACTGAAACACTACTGGGCGCCTAGGGCGCCTCTCCCAGCGACACAAGAAAATTCTGGCATAACACAGCAACATCCAGAAACAACCCAGGACACCACTGGGCGCCTAGGGCGCCCTTCACAGCACAACATCCAGCACTGGGCGCCTAGGGCGCCACTTCCAGCAACAACGCAGGACCACAACTCGGCGCCTAGGGCGCCACATTCAGCAACAGAATAAGACACAAGCATGGCGCCCAGGAACAGGGCGCCATTTCCAGCAACCAAAACAGCACAACAACATAGACATGGCACCCAGCAACAGGGCGCCTTTTCCAGCAACTAAGACAACAACGACGCAACAACCATCAAACACCACATATGCAAACTCAACATCACCAATGGCGTCCATGGCGCCTAAGAACATACTTTTCAGATTTTCACCATGATAAATCACCAACACCAAATTACAATGAATCACTACTACGTACAAAATCACCAAACAATTAACTATCAATCATCAAACAACATCATAAGGGTGACATAGAGCCTATCTCCCACATAACCCCCATCATACACCCTATTATAAGGATAGAACCCACCCTTACCTTAGATTTGCCGAATACGAGATACCCCTTGCACGAAACTCCAAAGAACCACAGCAACAACGCTCCTCTCCTCTTTCTTCTTGTGCGCCGTCCCCCTCCTTTCTCTCTTCTCCTCTTCGCAACTTTCTTTCTTTTCTCCAAAAATCCGCTAATGACTAAACCCTAGCCAAATACTCTCCTTCATGCGCCTAAGCCCTTGGGCTGTTGGATCACGGGCCCCCGTCTACTACTCAGCTAATTACTAAGCACCACTCCCTAATTTAAATAAAACATCATTTTATTAATTATTAAATATGACTATACTAATAAAATACCTAAATAATTTAATTAAGTAAATAATTAAATTATTTGGGCGTTACACTTAGGGCTTGATTGGCTGGAAGCTTTAGCATCAGTGTTCTTGTGCTTCCCAGATGACGTGAAAGCAACTTGTTTCTTGGCCATTACGTTCAAACAGAGAATGTCTTGTTTCGATGAAAACGATGGGAGGTTGAAGGTGAGGGAGAAATGAAATTTATACACTTTGAAATTTGAAGAGTGTTTAATGCGATAAAACGGTGATGACGGGGGAGAGTGGATTGGTTTAAATTAAGTGGATTGGCAGTTATTAGGTATTGGTCATTTTAGTGGGAGTTCTTTTGATGGCTAAGTTACTGTTTGAGGTTTAAGTGGGAAAGAGGTGCTCATGCAGCTTGACATGTGGCATGGTAGTTGAGATAGGCCATATTCTAGGTTAACACCTCATCATGCCTATTAAGCCTTGTTTGATCCTTTTGCAATACTGCGTTGAATTAAGGATTCCTCCCCTAATGCTGCTGCAATGCTACTTCTTGTAATGCTGGAGCATCTGATTTTCTCTCTCACCACATGTTCACCATGGCACATTTTGACTCTTTGTCCATTGACCTTGAAGGGAGTGTTGGTGGCTTCGTCAAATAGATCTACAACACCATGAGGGTAGACCTTTCGTAACTTAATTGGCCCTGACCACCTTGATTTCAGTTTACCAGGAAACAACTTCAGCCTTGAGTTGAATAACAAGACAAGCCCTCCTTCTACTAGCTCTCTTCTATGCATTTTCTGATCATGCCATGCTTTTGTCTTTGCCTTGTAGATTTTAGCATTTTCATAGGCAAACTGCCTAATTTCTTCTAATTCATTCAGCTGTGGTAACCTCGCTTCTCCTACCTTGTTGAGATTAAAATTGAACTTCTTGATTGCCCAATATGATTTGTGTTGCAACTCAACAGGTAGATGGCAAACCTTGCCGTACACAAATTTGTAAGGTGGAATTCCCAATGGTGTCTTGTATGCAGTACTGTTTTCCTATAGAGCATCATCTAATTGTAATGACCAATCTTTTCTTGAAGGTCCCACCATCTTTTCAAGCATCCTTTTGATTTCCCTGTTGGACAATTCTACCTGACCACTAGTTTGAGGGTGGTAGGCAGTGGAAATTTTGTGCTTTACCCCATATTTGGCAAGTAGGGTCTTAATTAGCTTGTTGCAGAAGTGAGAACCTTCATCACTGATGATGGCTCTAGAAGTTCCAAATCTAGTGAAGATGTTCTTTTGAAGGAATTTGCTCACAGATCTAGCATCATTGTTGGGCAATGCCACAACTTCCACCCATTTTGACACATAGTCCACAACCACTAAGATATACAGATTGCCAAAGGAAGGTGGAAAATGTCCCATGAAGTCCATTCCCCAAACATCAAAGAGTTCAATTTCTAGGATGTTAGCTGTTCCGCCCGAAAAAGTCCCCGAGGGAGAACCTTCCTCGTTCACAACTTTTCCTAAGTCAATGAAGCCGCCACCAATATTTATTAAGGAAAATATTAGGAAAACCTTTTTTGGAAAGCGATTGGTCTTGCGAAACTAGAGAATAGGGTTCGGGGGTCGGTTACGCGCAGGGAAAGTGTTAGCACCCCACACGTCCTCTCTAGTGAGAGGGAACCTTTAATTAAATGTGTGGTTTTAGTGTGTTGACTTGAAAATACTTAATTTTGCCTCTCTACTTCTTATTGAAAAAATCTTAATGAAAATCTTTATTTATTATGGAAAAGGGGGAAAAATGGTTTTTTTAGAAAAAACGGTTGACGGGACATGGCCCGCTCCTACGTATCTCCCGGTGCGATGGAGAACTCAAAGCTACGTAGTTCTTCTTTGTCCTGAAAAGGTTTTTGTCTTTTATCTTTTTAGTGAGTTTTCGAAATAGGACGAGCATTTAGTGAATGATTAAACTAACCAAGGTTGTGGGTAATCACCGCTAAGTACTCTTGAAAATGAGAGTCACTACCGCCAGTCAGACGAACAAAGGTTCTGATTGACTATTAGTAGCGACTCGTTTTATTTGTTCTTTAGAAAGGGGTTTTCGAAAGAGATTGATTGGCACGAATAATCAAACTAACAAAAGTTATGGGTGATCATCGCTTGTTGTTCTTTTGGGAAAAAGACATCGCCACCAATGGCTAGACGAACAAAGGTTCTGATTAACCACTAGCGACGATGGGTTGAAAATGATTTTAGAAAGGAAAAGGTTTTTGTTCTGAAAATGATCTTGGTTTGCAAAAGTGATTCTTTTTTGTTATGAAAATAACTCTTTTCTTTTTGTTATGCAAATGCTAAACTTTTTATGATTGCGCTTGACGAGAACGTGGCTCGCTCCTACGTATCCCAAAATGGGAATCAAAGCGACGTAGTTCTAACGAGCCTTGAAAGTGAAAGTCTTTTTGCTTTGGTTTTGAAAAGTGAGGGGCGCTCATGATGATCAAACTAACAAAGGTTATGGGTGATCATCACTAACACTTGCTATGACTTTTGATGCTTAGGAAAATATCTTTTGAAATTGAAAGCATTCATGATAATCAAACTAACAAGGTTATGGGTGATTATCACTAGTAGCTTATGCATATGAAAACATCCTTTTTTGAAATTTAGGCTCTTAGGACAACCAAACTAACAAAGGTTATGGGTGATTGTCACTAGTCACCATTTTCATGCTAGGCCATTTAGAAAAGAAAGCAATGAATGCAAATCGAATCCTTAGGCAAATAACAATCTCATTTGAATTCTTGAGCAAATATTAGCCTAGACTACACATGTTAGACCACAACACATAAATAGGCAAAGAAGGAACTTGAATTGGGCATTAAGCAAAAATACAAGAGTGGGCAAGATTGAACCTAAATGCACATCTAGTGGAAGATGCTAGGCGAGAACCATACTCAAATATTTCTTCAAAACGCAAGGGAATCTAAATGCACACCTAGTGGAAGATGCAATGTGAGGAATTGACCTATCTAAGTGTTGATGATATTCTTATATGAGAGTGGACAATGAAATTGTTAGCTTAAGGAAAAGAGTTGCCTCAATCATGATCATAGGCGAGCATAAGCAAGCAAATTATTTAGCAACCAAAGTATCAAAGAATGTTGAATCACTTTGGTCAATCCTCACACTTAAGATTAAGTGCACAAGTGCACAAGTGTGAATCACCTTGCCAATCATCAACAAAAACAAGTTTATTAAAGCAAACTCAAACCCTAATTTTTTTATGTTAAAACCTAGGAGCATACATACCCTAAATCAACTATTATTCATCCCCAAATCATGACATAAACAAAAAGCATTCAAGAACCCTAAACCTAGGCCCATGGCCGAATGTCATTATGCTTGAAATAGGTTTCTTATTTTGTGAAAATTATGCAAACATGAGTGAATATGCAAGGGAATGTGAGAAAACACAACAACAACTAGTAAATCACATTTTTATGAGAGTATGCGAAATCAACATGCCATAAAACCACATTTTATTTCAAGGATTAAGATCAACACAAATCAACATTTATTAAAGGGTGAGAAGTACCATAAGCACCCAAGCCTCCCTAAGTGCTTGTCAAAGTGCTTATGACACCTCTCACCAACAACAATCAACAATATGAGAATATGAAGATGATAGGATGAATGCTTTTTATATTTTTGAGGAAATACTCGAAGATGATACAAGGTTTTAAGGATTACCTTAGCTTTGAGCTAGAAAGTGAGATGAGAAGATGAAGCTAGACACAAATCAACAAAACTCCAATATCCTTCAAAGAAGTACCTACTTGATGATGATGCTTGGACTTTGAGTGGGAAATGGGGGAGTATGTGAAAGAGGGATGCAAATGAGGTGAGTTGTTTGTTAGGGTTTTTTGGTGTAGGAGAAAATGGGAAGGTTTCTTTGAGAAGAAAGAAAAAACAAGAGGAAGTGAGGGAAAGGAGAGGGGCTACGAATTTCTTGGTCCTTTTTGGGAGGAGAGGAGTGAGTTGTTCTTATTCAAATCCTTGGGAGGCCAAAGATCTAATGGGTTTAAGGTTGTGAGAGGGAAATAAAGAAATTAGTGTGTATTTAGTGGTGTAGAGAGAAAGAAGGTAAAAATATGTTGTGTATTGAATGTTATTGGATTCAAAGGTGTGCTTGTCATGATGAAAGGCTTTTTTGTGATGTGCACTTGATGGGGACTGAAGTGAAGGGAGGCATGGAGCATGAGGGTGGAGTGAAGGAGGTGAAGAAATTAGTGTGTATTTAGTGGTGTAGAGAGAAGGAAGGTAAAAATATGTTGTGTATTGAATGTTATTGGACTCAAAGGTGTGCTTGTCATGATGAAAGGCTTTCTTGTGATGTGAACTTGATGGGGCTGAAGTGAAGGGCATGAGGGTGGAGTGAGGGAGGTTGTTTGCTTGTGAAATTGGTGCTTACTTTGGCCAAAAGTGGATAAAAGCAAAAAGCACCTAAAAGGAATTAGCCCTAATTCTAAAAATACCATAAGCATCCAATATTATTTTGTTATTCATTTTTTTATTTTGATTTCAGATTTCTATTTTTAATTATACATATTTTTGAGCCTTTTTGAAAGTGGGAGAAAAAAAACCGTTATAATTGACCAAAATACCCTTTTTGGCACTAAAATCCTAATTTGCCCGAAAAGTTCGTTCCAACCCTAAAAATGATTTCAAGAACCTTGGAATGCCTTCTAGGATCCGAAATGTAGTGCCTAAGGCTCTTCGCTCTTCAATTTATTTATTTTTTTGGAAAATTAGGGTTTTGACCTAAGCCGGACAAAATTGGGGTATGACATTAGTTAATGGCTCTTCATGCTTATTTCAAATATTCCCAGTCCTCTGACATCTGTCACAACTTTTTACCATGGCTTAGGCATCTCTAAACAGAGTTGGCTAGTAATAACCTAATTGCAATACCTTGGCTGCTATTCTGGTTCCACTAAAGTGTTCACCATATGGAGCAGCACGACAATGCTGTAGCACTGATTGTTGTTCTTCCTCTACAATACATCTTCTCATCAATTTATCTGGGCACATCTTGTAGAGGAATGGGTCATCCCAAAAGTACTAATTCACAGTATGGAAGAACTTCTTTCTTTGCTGATAGTTCATGTTGGCTGGTACTACTTTGCTTACCAAAAAATTCACTATGTCAGCAAACCATGGTGGTGCAGGATCTGATGCTCAGCATTGGATGTTGTGGCATTGGTTGCTGCCAAAGTAACTGCTAGCAAATTTTCATCAGGAAAACTTTCCTTGATTTCTCCATATTTTTTTGAGATCAAATACTTGATGGCTAAATGATCTGTGAAAACAATTACTTTGGTGCCAACCAAGTATGATCTGAATTTATCAAATGCAAAGACCACTGCTAATAATTCATTTTCAGTTACAGTGTAATTTAATTGAGCTTCCCTAAGTGTTTTGCTAGCATAATAAATGGAATGAAATTTTTTATCATACCTCTGTCCTAAGACATCTCCAACACCAGTGCCTTTTTTTTTTCTGGAATGCTTCCAGGCAAGTCTTATCAAAGTTAAAAGGGGTGGCATGTTGTAGCATTTAACACAACGGCTTTGAAATTTTTGAGAAGTCTTTGATGAATCTACTGTAGAAGCCTGCATGACTAAGGAAACTTCTGACACCTTTGACACTGGTAGGAGGTGGCAGCTTCTCTATACCCTCAATCTTGGCTCTATCTACTTCTAAACTCTTCTTGGAAAGCCTATGGCCTAAAACAATGACTTCTTGGACGATGAAATGACATTTTTCAGAATTCAGGACCAAGTTAGTCTCCTCACATCTGTTGAGAACTTCTTCTAAATTTTTCAAACAATGTTGAAACGTCTCTCCAAATACTGAGAAGTCATCCATAAAAACTTCCATAGATTTCTCAATAAAGTCAGTGAATATTGCCAACAGAAACTTTTGGAATGTTGCTGGAGCATTACATAGTTCAAATGGCATTCTTCTAAATGCAAAGGCACCATAAGGACATGTAAAAGTTGTCTTCTGTTGGTCTTCAAGGACTATTGCAATTTGGTTATAGCCTGAATAGCCATCCAAAAATCAATAGAATTTCTTACCAACCAATCTATCCAGCATTTGATCTATGAAGGGCAAGGGGAAATGGTCTTTCTTAGTAGCCTTATTAAGCTTTTTGTAGTCCATGCATATCCTCCACCCAGTAACAGTTCATGTAGGTATCAGTTCATTCTTTTCTTTGGTTATTATTGTCACTCCTCCCTTCTTTGGTACACATTGCATAGGGCTCACCCATGCACTATCTGAGATAGGGTAGATAATGCAAGCATCTAACCATTTAATGATTTCCTTTTTCACTACCTCCTTCAAGATTGGATTCAGCCTCCTCAGTCCTTCAAAGTTGTTTTTAGAATTCTCATCTAAAAAAATTTCGTGCATACAGATTGTTGGGCTGATTCCTTTTATATCTGACATTTGCTGGCCAATTACCCTCTTATGCTTTTTCAGGGTAGTTATGAGATCATGCTCCTACTCTTGAGTTAGATCAGCAGCAATGACCACTAGAAGTGTTTCATTTTCCACAAAAAAAAGCATATTTAAGATGCTGTGGCAATGCTACTATTTCAAATTCCCCCAACCTTATTCTTTTTGTACGCACTTCTTTCATGAATTTTGCATAGTTTGGCATTTGTTGAAGTGCCTCAACTAGGAGAACATTGATGTGCAACTTCTTAAGCACCTCTAGGAATTTATTGAATTGTTTGTCTTCATGAGCCCTCCTCAATCTTTGTGGAAAAGGCGGAGGAGGGTATTCATATACAAACTTTGGTGAGGGCACAGAAGCAACATTAGATGCTATAGTATTGGATGCCGCGGCATTTGTTGTATTTTTTTATTTTTCAATCTTTTTCTCATTTTTTTTCTTTTTCTTCCTTACCATTACCTACTGCAATTGATGGATCTATCAAATCTTTTCCACTCCTCAGAGATATAGCCTTGCATTGATCCTTTCCTTGTTTTTGTGAAGTTGAAGCTTCTGTAGTTGATGGTAGTGATCCACTTGGTCTTTGGTAGGTAGCTGTAGCTAGTTGTCCAGCTTGAGTTTCGAAATTCATGGTAGCAGCACCTTGCAATTGAAATGTAGTTTTGGCTACACTTATGAATGACTTCACCAGAGATTCTTGAGAGTTTTCTGGTGTTGTTGCATTTGATCATTGGTTATTTGGAGTATGGAATCCTGGTGGAATGGATGGTGCTCCAACATGGGATGTTGTGGCATTGTTGCCACCCCACCTGAAACTGGGGTGACTTTTCTAGCCAGGATAGTAGGTGTTTGAGTAAGGATTGTTAAACCCTACTAGTTAACAGAGATATAGTTGCTTGGACATTCCTCATACAAATGTCCTCCTCCACAGTATACACAACTAGTTGTTCTTGGAGGGGCTTGCTCAGTTGCAGCTGCAGTGTTTTTTGTTGATACTGTAGCATTGGATGCTACAACATTGGTTGTACAGAAATTCTTCATCATGTTTGTAAGGAAGGCTACTTGAGCTGACAGAGCTGATACTTCATTTATCTCATGGACCCCAACGGTCTTCTTTTGGGCATTGACCCTTTCTGTGGGCAATTGATAGCTTTTGGTTGCAACGTTCTCTATCAAATCACAAGCTTCATTGTATGATGAGTTTAATAACACTCCCCCAGATAATTCATCTAGCATTTGTCTAGTTTGTGGCTCCAAACCATTGTAAAATGTTTCCATTTGGATGATGACAGGAATTCCATGATGGGGACATTTCCTCAATAGTTCTTTCCATCTTTCCCATGCTTCAAACAATGACTCAAATTCTCTTTGTTTGAAAGAAGTAATTTCATTTCTCATCCTGGCATTTTTGATAGGTGGAAAGTATTTTGTCAAAAAAATTTCAGCAATTTCATTCCAATCAGTAATAGAGTTACGCTCTAAGGAGTTTAACCAAGCCTTAGCTCTATCCTTCAGGGAATAAGGAACTAGCTTTAATCTAAAGGCATTTTCACTAACAACAGGAATGATGAAATTGCTGGAAACTTCTAAAAATTGTTTTAAGTGCAAATGAGGGTCATCATGAGAAAAACGACCAAATTGGTCTATTGTTTGAAGCATTTGAAACATTATGGGTTTGAACTCAAAATGTGTGGCATTGATCTCAGGTCTAACTATGCTGGTTTGCATAGTTTGAGGATCAAACACAACATAGTCTCTCATTGGTCTGTCTCTGTCATTCACCATGCCTATAGGTCCCATATTAATGACTTGCTGTCTATAATCATCTTCTGAATCATGCAATGACCTAGAGAAATCTGTTATGGCCCCATTACCACCTCTGTTAGAGTTCCTTCCAGTACCTCTATCAGATCCTCTGCCAGTGCCCGGCTCAGACATTGTGTGTCTGCAACTGCTTCTGTTTCTTTGCTGTCATTGAAGCCTTCGCTACTGTCTAAGTCTCATGATCAGCGGTCGTACGCAGGTCAAAATAATGAAAGTGTAAAATATAGTATCAAGGCAAAAGACCTTATTCGTCTAACAAGGACCTCTAAATACTGAAGTTACCAAAATCAGGAAGTATGAAATAAAAAATAAAAAAGGGGTTTTGATTGGAAAAGTTTTTGTTTGATAGGAGCAACAATTGGCGAGAGAGAATCAATTCACTGGTTTCAGGGTGTGCTTCTCGAGTTTATGACAGATTCTAAAAAATAACGTCTATAAGGATTTCCAATTCAGATTGATATAAACTAACTAGAACAAGCGTTAATTAATTTATACGAATTCAGACAGTTTTGGACAAGCGTCGAAACAGTGGGTTCAATCGGTCACGAAATTGGACAAGCGCAGTTCAAGCATAACCAATATCATAATAGAATTCTTGTCAAGCCTCAATCAATTTCTATTCGAATTAAATAAATTAAGCATCCAAATAACTCGAAATAATCAAAGGTTACAAAACGAGATTGTATACAAGCAAGCGCGTACACAAACGAATTGCGTTTTGCAAAAACAGAATTCGAATGATTCAAGAGAAATAAGAAGGACTGATATTTCAACCATTAATAACAAAAACGAAATTGATAGAGATGAATTAGAAACTAAGATGAAATATCATAAACAATAAAGAATCGAACTTCAACATCCGTACAGCGACACCCGTTCAACAATGAATTGACTTTGGTTTTAGGCATCCTTGGAGGTTAGGGACAAAATGTAAAATTAGAGTAAGAATGCGTAAGAGAAAATACAAAAAACGGCTGATGAACTCTATTTAGTCTCAGCTCAACCAAAAAACTAAATCCCTAAGAGGTTTCTATGATAAAAGTCCGTTAGCGAACTAGTATTTCGGCTCAAAACCCGTCTTATACAGTACTGCTTGGTAATTCGCAGTTTGTGACCTTCAAGAATTCCGAATTGAGTTTCGAGTTCAACAGAAGAATTGTAGCTTTGTTCCTTAACTTTCTAACGCATGCTCGCACGCCCCAATAGGATAACCACAGCCATAGTTATGGCCTGCAGAGTAGACAGAGGACAATCTGCAATAAAAACAAGAATTAATCAAGGAATTACTATACTGCTCAAATAAGATCCAAAGTCTACAAACATCGTAAGACTTAAATAGTAGGTATAAAGGACAATTAAAACACCAAGTTCAAAGTTATAAATAGTGCATTAAAATGCACTGATCAAATATCCCCACACTAAGCTTTTACACTCCGAGCAAAACACACAAAACAAGACACAAAAACAATACATGAATTTCCAATGAACCCAAAGAATTCAAAGCCATAAGAGAGATGTTTTTCCTAGGCTTCATGGAAAATGACAATTAGAGATAGCACTTAATTACAACCAAGGCAAACAAGAGAATCGAGCACTAGAGAGTGAAACATAAGTGATGAGTCCTCACAGGATATGTATAAGTAAGGCTCTCAATCACTCAAGTTTCTAGGCTTGTGTTTACTCTCATATATATATATATATATATATATATAAAATAAGCACATCAATAAAATTTGGCACTACCATATGCTTGACAAGCTCCTAACATCCACACTTAAGAACACATGCACATAAGATCAAAAGGTCTTTTTAAGGATTGTAATGGGGCCAAGGTCAAGGTGGGATAATCCTAAGGGGAACTAGGCTAAAAAGAATCAAAGAGGATACAGAAGCAATGAATATCAATTGGAAAGTAAGCATGAGAGTATCCAACTTCAACAAGATATGACTGACTTCTCTATTTTGGTACTTCTCCCCATAACTCTCTCCACATAATTTTTGTAATATCCCCAATTTTTTTCGCTATTTAAATAATTTGGCATGAATTATTATTTTGCGAATTCTTGTCTTGATTAGAAATAAAATGATTTGATAGTGGATTGCTTGATTTAATTACTATATGAATTGTGTGCTTAATTGATATTAATTATGTCAAGTAGGGTAATTAGAATGGTGAGGAGTCATGAGGAATGAAAAGTTTAAGTGAGGGATATAGTAGTCTTTTACCTAGCCTATATATATATATATATATATATATATATATATATATATACCTCCAGCTGAAACCAAGAATAGAATCACCTCATTCTACATTTCCAGAAAATATGAAACAAGAAGGAGAGGAGAGAGGGCGAGAGGGTGAGGGAGGAGAAGAGAATTCCAAAAATGTGCAATGCATGTGTGATCTAACCATACCAACAAAATCAGATTATCTTCCTCATTCTACTGCTACCAAAATCGTGGCCACCCTCCACCTCCACCACATTCCACCATTGAAGACCCACCAAGCTCCACTTAGCCAAATTCTGAAATCTGAGTTGCATGTGAGTTGGGTGAGTGTTAGAACCCTTATCAGTCCCTGAATCACGTATTGGAGCAGTCTAGGAAGCCTGGGTTTCAACTTGTTCTGTCTGGAAACGGTTTGGTGGGAGAGTTCGTGAGTCGCCGTGTTCCGTGTTGCTAAGTCTTTGGTGCGATTGCTGTTTGTCATCAAAAGGTGACTTCTATAACTCACTAGGAAATCCATGAATATGTGTATGCATGTGTGTCCTGGTTCAGGTCTCGCGTTTTTATAAAATTCGAGTCGATAATGTTTACGAAAATCTAGTGTGAAACCGCTTTGCGAAAATGTCGTTTTTAAGTCATAGAACCGTTCGATTTGTTTGGCTGAAACAATGATTTGAATTGCATGATTGGTATGTTAATCAATGTGTATTGACTGCTGGAATGGATGGTTGGATTGGTTGCCGTTTGAATGTTTATAATGTGCTGCTAAATTCACTATGTAGGGCCATTCTGGATAGGTTCGGATTTATGAAAACTGGAACTGTTTTACCGGTTCAAAAATTATATAGCATACCATTTTAGAAACTAGATTGAATACTTGTCATTTTGGCTTTGGAATGGTTGCATTTGGACTTGTGTAGCTCAAGATATGAGCATCACAAGTTAGAGTAGAATTCTGGAGACAGTTTGAGCATAGGTTCGGTTTCTGGGCATCTGGGATGATATAGGTATCCAAAAATTATGTGGTCAATTGTTCTAGAAACTAGACTGAATGCTCGTCAAATTAGTTCTGATTTGGTTGAATTTGGAATTGTGTAGCTCAAGATATGAGCATCACAAGTTAGGGTAAAATTCTGTGTAATTTCGCGTCGCGACCCGTGGCCTTTGCGTCACGACCTCCCTTAAAATTTGCAACGCAAAACTTTCTGTCACTTTTCGCGTCGCGACGGTTTGCAGTTTTCACTAAAAAGTCCCTGAACTTGTTTTCGCAATATCTTTTGATCCGGTGGTCCGATTTCAGTGTTCTCAGATGCGTTGGAAAGATAATAAAAAGGCCTAACTGGATATGTAATTCTATATGTTTGGCTATGACTGAAGTGGTAATGTCGAGCGGGAAGTAATTCGGGATCGGAACGGAATGATACGAAAAATGATAGACACGCACGAATCGTGTGTATGGGCGCACGAGTCGTGTGTGGCTCTCTGATTTCCTATTTTAAAACGTGCTTACAATCATTCCGAACTATTCCAATTACTTTCTAATCCCTCCTTCCACCTTCCCCAATGATACTATAATTGAACTGCCCTGAATTGAGTGGTAATTGACTGTGATTGGATCTAAGTTATGTTAGTACCATATGATTGGTTATGCTTGGATTTTGTTCAGGTTAAGTGAATGCTTACGTGATTGACCATTGATTTCATGTTATGACTTTGTGATTGATGTATTGTGCTGGACTGTCTGGTTTAGTAAGATTGATAAGATAAGTTAGCGAACCTTAGTAATCCATGAGAGATCACTTAATAATTAGACTAAGTTAGTAATTAGATGTTAGGACTTTGGCAAGTGTACCAAATTCGTTGCAAGTAATAATTTAAACGGTAAGTAACCGGTCGATTCCACAGGGATTGCGCGTTGACAACAATAGCAAAATTGTAAATTCTTAGATTGTAGCGATTTGGTAATTTGAGTAATAGTAACAGTACACAAACGTGAGTTAATAATGCGAAAAAAAAACGACTAGGGATCGAATCCTCTCACCTCGCCTATCACATGAACCTTAGCCAATTCATGTTGGTTATTCAATCTCTAGATTCAATTCACTAATTAAGGTCAAGGGCAATTCCTTGTCTCACGACCCCTATTACCCTAAGAGTTACCCTAATTCCTTAGGTGAGTCATGCCAGAGGGTAACGCATTAAGATTGAGAATTTTAATGAATTCACATAAGCTACCACATATTCCTATGATGATTACTAGCATGTGACCTAATTACCCAATTTCCAGCTACTAATTCATATTCCTATGCAATCACTAGCCTGGATTATCACAATTATCATATGTAATTGAAAAGCATTAAGAACATAGGTAATTAGACAAGGTAAATCGAATAACAACCGAATTGACTAGAACAATGGTTCACATGATAGGGTTGGGAGATTCATCTCTCCCTAATCTTAGCAATTTAGTTACAATCCATCCTAAGAGTAGAAACCAACATAAAATAGAAGACAAACATAAAGGGAGACATTAGAACCTTCAATCCCTTGTTCCCAAGTGGTGAGAAGGCCCCAAAATCACACCCTCCAGCTGCTCCAAAGTGTGGCTCCAAATCCCAAGACGAAGTCCCTTCAAAAATTGCTGAAACTGCTTTAAAAACCCTATTTTTCACGCACCATCGCGACGCGGCCCGTGTCCGTCGCGTCGCGACAAAAGACAGAAGCTTCAGGCCTCGCAAAACTGCTTCAGGTCGCGTCGCGAACCCTCCTGGTCGCGACGCGAAAAACAACAGAAAGTTCTGACTTACAAAATTTCTCCAGATCGCGTCGCGAACCCTCCTGGTCGCGACGCGAAAAACAACAGAAAGTTCTGACTCGCAAAATTCCTCCAGATCGCTGCATTTCCGGGCAAGTGTCTGGTTCGCCGAAAGATGCCACAACCAATTAAGAGGTCTTCAAGTCCCATTTAGCTCCAAAAGTGAAGGAATTACTTACAATTGAACTTCCTACTACAATTATCTAAAACTGAACTAAATCCCAGATAATGACTGTGATACAATGAAAACCCTGCACAATTGGTCCTAAAAATGCCTAACTTACATCATATGATTGAGAGTCAACACAACCCCAAACTTAAACTTTTGCTTGTCCTCAAGCAAACAATCAATTCAAACTGTGGCTGATTTTTCTATTTAGCTGTTACATATAATACATCAACCTTAAACACATCAGCACATCAACTATCATCATCAATCTAATACAGTGGCAGGACAACTGAATTGTAAATACCGAATCATAAGCAGACAGCATTCTCAAGTTTTCTCTGTACGCACATCTCACCAGTGTTTCACTCTTGAGGTGTTTCGGGTATTCACTCAATTCACAGTACCTGCATCATCGTTTCATAGGCTTGACAGAGTTCTATATCATTCTATACAATGAAATGCATACACACATTTGAGGACTTTAAGGGTTATAGCGGGGCTTAGGTAAGGGTGGATACATTTGGATAAGTAGGTTGCACTTGGAGTTAGGCTTACCTCTCTTTTTGTCAATTTCACGCAATACTCACCCATTTTCCCAAAGCATTTAACAAAACAAGAGAAGGATTTTATTTATTTATTTTTCTCCTTTTTTTTTGATATGTATATATATATATATATATATATATATATATATATATATATACATATATATTTATTTTTCTTTCTTTCTTTTCTTGCTCCTTCTCTTGTATACCACCCCAAACTTATATTGTTGCTATTCCACGAGCAACCCCAAACTTAAAAATTTCCCCACTCTCACAGCTTTTGTTACCTAACTCCAAGTTAAGAATTAACTAGGCTATGATTGTCAGAGAAACAACATACAATTTTTAACAATAGGCTCAGAGGGGCTAGCAGAGGATAAACATTAATTAGGTGTGGTTTGAAAGCCTCAGGGGTGCCAACAGAAATGCCTCAGTGTGTATGAAAATCAAATGCAAAAACAATTAAGCACAATGTCAAGTTCTGCAGACTAATGCAGGCAAGGAATACACACAATATATATATATATATATATATATATATATATATATATATATATATATATATATATATATATATATATATATATGAGAACGTGTTTAGGCTCAAACCTCACAGTTGGGATCATAGAGATGGAACTTGAGAGATGCTACTCACCGATGATAAGGAACTTCCGCAACGTTTGTCATGGCCGCTGCTATTACTTGATGATAAAACTTGAAGTGCGAGTGTCAAAAGGAAAAAATGCAAACATGTGACCCCAAATGCCACACATCATCACCATTGACGCTGCTTTAACAAAACAAAAACAAAATATAGGGCAGTGGTGTCCCAATATCACAGAGTAAGTTATAATAATAAGTACAGACCAAAGTGCGAAATAAAGTCAAAATAGGGCGAAATACAACCAAAAGTGCAAAATAAAGATGTCTGAGTAAAACAGGAAATTAAATGAGCCTCCTGCTCAAGGAAATGAAATGTGCTCCTCCAAATATTCATCCCCTGAAAGAAGTGGATCCTGGGGGCCCTGCTGCTGCTCTGCATGTGGTACTGATGAAGATGAAGCGGCAGCTGCTCTGTTCTCGGCCATATACTCCTCAGCAGCACGGTGGACTCTGTATGATGCCAGGTGTGAAGTATCTATTCCCTGCGGCTGCAATGACAGAGACGACCCGCACCAATTGGCCATGAGGAGGTCATACTGGAAAGAGGAGTCGGTCTGAAACTGCTCCCGGTAAGATGGGCCTGCTGGCTGCTGCGGTGCTGGAGGTGCTGGCTGCTGTGGAGCTGCTCCATCCATGGGCCCCTCGGGCTGCTTCAAGATCCATGCTGCTGTGATACCATCCCTGGGGTCAGTTAGAAGATCATCTGGGTACTCCGGGCAGCCCTGCTGTCTACATAAAGCATGGATGATAGAACAGTGGCCCAATCGAGCCCTGGGACATCTAGCAATCTCTGCAATGCTCGCTGAAATGGCTCTCCCCAGATTGACCCTCTGGCCTCTCATGATAGCTTGTAGTCCCATGGCTACCTTTGTCTTGACATCGGTGGAGTTGGAGCATGAAATGATAGTCTGATTAAAGAAATTGTTCCAGGCCTTAGGAATTGCCTTCAGAGCCATGTTGCAAAAGCGGCGGGGAAAGTCTTGTCCAATCGGACCGATAAGATGTTTGTCCCATGTCGCTCCTTGACGACACAACTCCCCCAGCAAACCCTCATAATCGTGCGCCCCCCTGCTGTCCCAGGCATCCATCATGGCACAATCAGCAGTAGTAGGAAGCCCGAGGAGGCTGTTGATGGTATCAGGAGAGTAGGATACCTCTCTTCCCCTCACCACTGAAACTCTATTGTCTTCCTCCCCATAAGCATTTGCATAAAACTCTCTCACCAGGCTTTGGTTCGCTTGTTTGATCATTGAGTTGAGCGAGAGCCAACCCATTTCCCGGAGAGTGGAGGTAATGATGGGGAATTCTCCCGTGCTGAGGTTGAAGGCCCTTTCTGGATTTATCTTTTTCCCCTTGACCACCTGGTGGTACCTCTCCTCATGTACAGGGGACCTGAATCTGTCAACCTCAACTGCGGGTTCCCCTCGCCTTTTCTTGGAGGTGCCTGCTTTGCTTTTCTTCATCATTTCTGCTTACCTGTAATGTCCTGTAAAAATTAAAACAAAAAGAATCCAGCACCAATCGTTAGTTCTCGGTGGGTCCCTGGTGTGGGCCCCACTCACAGCAGAGAATCCAACAAAAACAGACAATAACATCTTCTCAGCACTAATCAACTACCCTAAGGTTCAATGATCATTGACAAAATTAAAGCACCGGCTAGCAACCAAAACAGAATTCACTTTGACATTTTCACAAACAGCTTGGCTACACAAAAATTTCATTCAAGCATTTTATCGAACACCTTGTGTATGCCCAAAATCCACTTAATTTCTACCCCCAATTCAATCATTCTCTCTCCCACATCAGCAATAAGCAACAATCATGCAACACCATATCATAGGGAACAATCCTACTCTTCTAATTTGACTTCGAATCCTCACACTTCCTACCCAAAAATCACCCCAACAACCATCAAAAACACTCAAAATATTATACTCTAATTAAAGAATAAGGTTAAGATTGATACGTGGAGATGTTGATGGTGAGGAATTCGTGCAAGGTAGCAAGAATTCACAATCAAATGTGATCAAAAACCGTAATGGGGAGGGGAATTCGTAGTGTGCACTAAAGAGGGAAAATAGAGAAGTTGAAAAAAATTTTGTATTTGTGTTCGGACTGCTCAGTTTTACACTAGAAAGGCTCCAATCGCGACGCGGCCCGGGTGTCTCGCGTCGCGAGATTACACAGAACCGTTACAGCTTCCAAAATTTTAAAGCATCGCGACGCGACACACCTCTCTCGCGACGCGAGAAATGGCAGAAACATTTTTCTTGGCAAATTTTCAACCAATCGCGACGCGACAGAACATGTTCGCGACGCGAAATAGACCAGAACATTTTTTCTTTGAAATTACTTCCCTTCCGCGACATGAACTTGACCGAACACAAAAATTTTCTTCTCATGCCTAAGGCTAACAGCAAAATAAAGTAAATTAAAGACTTGAATTGAATTTGAATTAAAGACTTGGTACCTCAGTGGGTTGCCTCCCACTCAGCGCTTCTTTAACGTCACTAGCTTGACGGTTCAGAAGATATCTCACATTGGCCCCGGTGGAGCCTTTTGCTCTTCAAGTGCCCCATTCACAGCTCCTTCCAATTTTTCTCCATTGAATTTCCAGCTAGGCTCACCCACCACTTCTTTTAGATCTACCCACTCGCTAGATGACTTATCTGGTGGCGAGTGAATTTGCATTCTATTTTTGGCTTTTATCTGGGGTTCCTCAACACTATAGCACCCTTCCTTTTTCTCATCCTTTCCTCCTGCCTTGATCACTTTTAGGGTCACCTCTTCATCTTGCACTCTCAGCTTCACAGTCCCATCTGCCACATCTATGACAGCTCTACTGGTGGCTAGGAAAGGTCTTCCCAAGATGAAGGGGATGTCATTTTCCCCATCCATTGAACTCTTGACCTCAGTATCGCCATCCAACTGCAGAATCACAAAATCTACCGGGAAGAGGAATTTTCCCACCTTTACCAGGACATCCTCCAAAATACCATACGGATACCTTATTGACCTATCAGCCAGTTGCATGGTCATGTGGGTCGATTTGACTTCACCTCCCCCAAGCTTTTTCCACATTCCCAAGGGCATTAGGTTTATGCTTGCCCCCAAGCCTTATCTATATTCACATCACCAGTTGCACAGGGAATGGTGAAGCTTCCTGGATCCTTCAGCTTAGGGGGAATTTTGTTTTGAATGATAGCACTGCACTCCTCTGTTAACGCAACCGTTTCATTCTCCCTTAACTTTTTCTTTTTGGTCAATAGCTGTTTCATGAACTTCGCATAGACCGGCATTTTTTCCAGGGCGTCAGCAAAATGTATATTGATCTGGAGGCTTCTGAACACCTCCATGAACTTGGAGAACTGCTCATCCTTCTGATTTTTCTTGCTTACCTGAGGATAGGGCAATTTCATGTACGATGGGGTTTCTTGGGGTTCCACTTTAGGGTTGTCTTTCCCCGCTCCCTCACTCTCTTCATTTGCTTTCTTTTCCCGGGGCTTGGTTACTTCAGACGGTTCCAACTCCTTACCACTTCTCAGAGAGATGGCATTGCAATTCTCCTTCCTCGGGTTGTCCATAGTGTTGGCAGGGAAGCCGCTTTTGGATGTCTCCGCAAGTTGCTTCGATAATTGACTAATCTGTACCTCCAAATTTTTCATTGATGCTTCATGGTTTTTCTCCATGTGTGTCAATGCATCCTCCAAATCTAGTCATCTGCATAAACTGTGTCAATGCATCCTCTAACCGAGAAGGTGGTTTCTGTTGTTGATTGGCAGGCGCCTGAGATTGTTGTTGGTTGGAACTCGTGCCTTCATTATTATTCTTCCAAGAAAAGTTGGGATGATTCTTCCACCCTGGATTGTAGGTGTTAGAAAATGGATTCCCGCCTTGTCTTTGGAAGTTTCCCATATAGTTGGCCTGTTCCAATGCTTCTCCATAAGCTGCACAATCACCTTCGTGGGATTCCCTACCACAATAATTGCACCCACCTGCTTGCACTGCTTGTACTGTCGCTGGGGCTTTGGATCCTACTTCACATGCTGCCGCTAATTGCTTAGTGAGAGCCTCGATTTGCATGGTCATTAGTTTCTGTTGGGCTAACACCGCGCTGTTGGAATCAAGCTCCAGCACACCTTTCTTTCCTACAGCCCCCCTATCATTTTGGATCATGTACTCATTGGAAGCCATGTCTTCAACCAACTGTTTGGCTTCTTCCCAAGTCTTGGTACCTAAGGATCCTCCAGCTGAGGCATCCAACATCATTCTTGTTTGTGGTCTCAGCCCATGGCAAAAGGTTTGTAACTGTAGGAAATCTTCTATGCCATGGCCGGGACACTTCTTGAGTAGTAGCTTGAATCGTTCCCAAGAATCATACAATGATTCGGACTCTCCCTGTGTAAAATTAGAGATATCAGCTCTTTTCCTTATGAACTTAGAGATTGGGAAGAACCTCTCCATGAACTTGTTCTCAAGGTCATTCCAAGTGTTGATTGTCCCTGGGAGAGTGTTCAACCAATCCTTGGCCCTCCCTGTGAGAGTGAAAGGGAACAGCCGGACCTTCTTTGCACTATCGGTTACTCCCTCAGGGTGTGTAGTCCCACATATCTCGTAGAATTGGAACAAGTGCGGATTAGGATCCTCGGCATCCGACCCAGAGAATTGCTCTGATTTCAAAGCTGTGAGCACAGAGGATTTGATATCAAACTGGGCCACGCCCACTAGTTGAAATGCTAATGCTTGGGCACCTTGATTTCTTCACCCGAAGTCACCTAGAGTACGTCGGGGTGGAGGTGGAGGATCGGCCATCTCTTCCTCCTCACTCGACGATTCTTCCGGTACCGAGGTAGAAGTTGATTGTACCTGTGACAATTCCCTTGCTTGCTGCTTGGTGAGCTTAGCTTTTCTTCGATTTGCCTTTGCTAGTTTTTCAATTTCCGGGTCAAACAAGAGTTCTTGTGGACCCTTGCTCCGCATGCACAAATCTCTGAAACACTGAAGCAAACGTCAACAAATTCAAGGAACCAACAAGTAGCAAAATTAAGTAACAAACAAACAATCAAAAACTAAAAATCTAGAATCAACTCGTTTGCCTTGTTGACAACAAAGTCAACAATCCCCGGCAACGGCGCCAAAAACATGTTAGGACTTTGGCAAGTGTACCAAATTCGTTGCAAGTAATAATTTAAACGGTAAGTAACCGGTCGATTCCACAGGGATTGCGCGTTGACAACAATAGCAAAATTGTAAATTCTTAGATTGTAGCGATTTGGTAATTTGAGTAATAGTAACAGTACACAAACGTGAGTTAATAATGCGAAAAAAAAACGACTAGGGATCGAATCCTCTCACCTCACCTATCACATGAACCTTAGCCAATTCAAGTTGGTTATTCAATCTCTAGATTCAATTCACTAATTAAGGTCAAGGGCAATTCCTTGTCTCACGACCCCTATTACCCTAAGAGTTACCCTAATTCCTTAGGTGAGTCATGCCAGAGGGTAACGCATTAAGATTGAGAATTTTAATGAATTCACATAAGCTACCACATATTCCTATGATGATTACTAGCATGTGACCTAATTACCCAATTTCCAGCTACTAATTCATATTCCTATGCAATCACTAGCCTGGATCATCACATTTATCATATGTAATTGAAAAGCATTAAGAACATAGGTAATTAGACAAGGTAAATCGAATAACAACCGAATTGACTAGAACAATGGTTCACATGATAGGGTTGGGAGATTCATCTCTCCCTAATCTTAGCAATCTAGTTACAATCCATCCTAAGAGTAGAAACCAACATAAAATAGAAGACAAACATAAAGGGAGCCGTTAGAACCTTCAATCCCTTGTTCCCAAGTGGTGAGAAGGCCCCAAAACCGCACCCTCCAGCTGCTCCAAAGTGTGGCTCCAAATCCCAAGACGAAGTCCCTTCAAAAATTGCTGAAACTGCTTTAAAAACCCTAATTTTCACGCACCATCGCGACGCGGCCCGTGTCCGTCGCGTCGTGACAAAAGACAGAAGCTTCAGGCCTCGCAAAACTGCTTCAGGTCGCGTCGCGAACCCTCCTGGTCGTGACGC
Organism: Astragalus membranaceus; assembly: GCA_039519185.1. NCBI lineage: Eukaryota > Viridiplantae > Streptophyta > Magnoliopsida > Fabales > Fabaceae > Astragalus > Astragalus membranaceus. The sequence goes on from CM076851.1 coordinate 98,389,157, forward strand.
GAAAAACAACAGAAAGTTCTGACTTGCAAAATTCCTCCAGATCGCGTCGCGAACCCTCCTGGTCGCGACGCGAAAAACAACAGAAAGTTCTGACTCGCAAAATTCCTCCAGATCGCTGCATTTCCGGGCAAGTGTCTGGTTCGCCGAAAGATGCCACAACCAATTAAGAGGTCTTCAAGTCCCATTTAGCTCCAAAAGTGAAGGAATTACTTACAATTGAACTTCCTACTACAATTATCTAAAACTGAACTAAATCCCAGATAATGACTGTGATACAATGAAAACCCTGCACAATTGGTCCTAAAAATGCCTAACTTACATCATATGATTGAGAGTCAACATTAGATCACGTTAGTAATAAGTTTATGCTCAGTTCAGTTCATTGTTTAGTTAAGTTATTGTTATGTTTAAGTTCATTGTTGAGTTCAGTTCAGGTATATCATCATATATATCTTTAGTCGGGGTGACGACCCTATTTAGTTTAGTGTGCTAGGGGAGAGGCAGTCATGAGCCTTATGAACCTAGGCCCCGATAGGGACCCAGCCGATTAGTGGGGACGGGTTCACCGGAAGCTTATTATGCCAAGTGACCGGTGACACGCTATAACTTTAGTTAGTGTTGTATCTTGTAACCGGCTTGAGGGTTACGAGGTCAACTTTTAGTTAGTTAGCCACATAGTCAACTTTGAGGACTATGATTTATGAGTTAAGTATAATGAATCAAGCATAATTGAACCGAGAGGATTAGTAAGGGGTCGCGATAGAACTCACTAAGACAATTTGTCTCACCCAATCCATTGTTGTTGTTTTTCAGTTAAGCAGGGAAAGTTGAAGACCGTGAGGCACGGCTATGGAGACGCTTGAGGAGCAGACGCTATCTTTATTTCTTTATGTCTTGTATTTCAGTTTCCTTTGTATTTCTGTATTTCTATTCAGTATCTTAAGATTACTCGATTGTACGACTTATGTCTTTCAAGTTGTAAATCGCTTCCGCAGACTTTCGGTTTTTGGTACTGAACACTAGTTGAGTGGTGTAAGAACGCTTTATGTATTTTATGTCAGTTATGTAAGCAGACTTGATGGGTTTTTAGCATCGAGTATTAGTATGTGTTCAGTATTTAAAAAGGAAGTCACTCTGATGTATGCCAGTAGTGCGCTTCGGTAATTTCTACAAGATAGAAATTAACGGGGTGTTACAATTTTCACTCTTCTCGATACAAAAATAAAAAGATATACATACTTTCCAATTTTTTTTTCTTTTCTTTTGACTTTTTTTTCATTTTTTTTTCTTTTGGGGAAATATTTTTCTATACAAATGTACTTGCCAAACTTTCCATTAAGAACCAAAAAACTAACCCAAGTGAGAACCACAATTGCACAATTTGGACACCCCCACACTTATGGATTTGACAATTTTCAATTCAAAGCTCCTTCACCCTCTAAGATTGGGTAATATCATTGTTTTTTTCTTTTAGGCTTGTAATGAGTTATAAAACAAAGAATGGGATAATTAGGCTCAAATGGACTTACACAAAGGGATAAATTCAGGGTAGGCTTATTTGGCTAGTAGCTAAGAAAAAAACAAAATTGCCTAGATCATTTCAAACATGCATGTGAACAAGTGTTTCAACAAGAATCAAGCCAATTTCTAGAGTAACTAACAAACATACGTGAGTCACACAAAAGAACAGAGAGAATGGCAAAAGATTAGTCCATCCATTATAAGGCTCAATTCTAACCAGGGATAATGACTATCACAAATGATGCAAAATCTAGTGCTCATATCCAACTTATTATACCAAGAGCAACAAGAAATCAATCAAGTCATGTCAAAACACCTATGGTCCTAGAATAGTAAAACCACTCACAACTTGTACAAACTAAGAATTCATAGAAAAACATGCTAAAATAACTTTTTTTTTTAATTTTTTTTTGAAATAAGGAAAGCTGAAAACTAAACCAAAAAATAAAAGAAAAAGAAAAACTACTAAGCGACTAAAAGACACCCCCCACACTTAAATCATACATTGTCCTCAATAAAAAAAACAAGCATAAAATAAGAGCAAGGAGGAGGGACTCCCTGGTCAAAATGCAATGTTGGTGGGATGTTCCAATGAGAGTGCTTCTACAGGCGCATCTTCAAGTGCGGAACTCTCATGGAATACTTTTGAGGCGTTGTCCATTGACTTTGAAAACTTTGTTTGTCGCCATACTTTTCAACTGCACCATGAGGAAAAATATTAGTAATAACAAACGGGTCAATCCACTTGGATCGATGTTTCCCAGCCATGTTAACAGAATCAATAGAGATTATGGCTAAAGATGCTATCACTATAACTACCACTATCCTTTATATGATCCCTAAGTCTGTCTACGATGAATTGTTCTCTCAATTTGAGGATCAAAGGGATGGAAGTTAACGGTATTAGACCAGGTCATGCACCATATGCAGCAAGAAGTGAGAAAATGCAAGAATTCTAGAAATACCAACTATGTCCTAATTCTAAAATGAATGCAGAAAATAGAAAATGACTCAAACCTGACCTAAAAATTATAAAAACACTACGAAAAATCTAATTTTTTTTAAACAAAAGGAAAGGAGCCTCGTTAAAACCTTCTGATGCAAAACCCTCCTTAGGGATAAAAACATCTAGAAGGAAAGAGTACTCCCCCCTATTTCATTAAAAAACAAAAAACAAAAATACAAGAAGCATGGGGGGACATAGACCAAAACCCATGCAAACAAAAATAAAACATTATTGCCTGAAACGAAAATAAGGAAGGCCAATCCTATTACGGATAAAATCATCTTTAATAAAATAGGGAGCAGAATTGCACCATTGGAAACCAGACAGATTGATCCCATGAGACGCAAGCTTATCAGCGCAGTGATTCCCTTCCCGAAAAATATGAGTGCACGTGACAGTCATTGATTTGAGTAGACCCATGCAATTAAGCCAACGATTGCGGAGATTCCAAGGCACAATTGAGTGAGACGAGAAAGCCTTAACAGCAAGCTGAGAGTCACTCTCAATCCATAAACGGTGCCAACCTTTGCGGAAAGCCACTTCAATGGCGACCATGACACCGACAAGCTCAGTATGAAGAGCGTAATTTGTACCTAGAGGAAGCATAAAACAGCCAAGAGACTCAGCATTACTGTCGCGAAAGATACCCCCACAGGCAGCTAAACCAGGAGAACCCCTCGCAGCGCCATCAGTATTACACTTAACCCAAAAGCAAGGATGATACTTCCAGATAACCTCTATAGTTGTAGGAGCCTTACGAGGTTTGCACTCAACCGAAAAACCTTAAGAATCACAAAGTCCTGCATGGAGTTAGACGTGTAGCCCTTGCTGAGATTACCAGAAATGTTCACATTTGCCATGATCAAGTTTTTCAGGTAAGTGGGAAAGATCTTCTTTTTGTCAAAACGAATCTGATTCCGAGAGAACCAAATAGCCCAGAAAACGTTAATAACCGCAGCGGAAACAACATCCTACACTTGGTCCGACCAGGGGCGCAGACAGGCTTCAAAAATCGTTTCCGGGGAGGAAACATCAATATTAAGAGAGAGCTTGCCACTAAGCCAATCCCAAAGCTGCTTAGCAAAAGAACACTCACAGAAAATGTGCAAGGAAGACTCATAATCCGCTTCACGTAGACTACACATGGAAACAGTACCACATCCATGGCTTCTGAGATGCACATCTGTTGGCATACGGTGATGGAGGATACGCCACATAAGAAGGGACTTGGAAGGAGGTATAACACTTCGCCAAATATTCTTGAACCACTTACTAGGTTGCCCAACAGGCCTGAAATAAAGATAAGCAGTTTTAAAAGTAAGCATACCATCGGTAGAGTTTTTCCAAATCAGCTGATCTTGAGAGTCAAATGAAGGCGGGTCTTTTTCATGAAGGAGCGAAGCCAGCTGAGGAAAGATATTGGAAAGAGAAGCAGGGATACACCAATGACCATTCTGAATGAAGTCACAAACACGGGCCTAGAGATAGAGCTGACGATGCTCAGGGACATTAAGAAGATTTACCAGAGGGGCCGGCATCCAAGGATCAAGCCCAACTGTTCTGGGAAATGCTTAGCTCCCAGCTAAGCTTAAGACAGGCTGCCTTATTAGTGTCTTCGAGGGACCTAATCCCCAAACCCCCCTCAGCGGTTGGTCTACAAACCTTATGCCAGGCCACAGTAACCACTTTACGCTGATTGACGTCATCAGACCAAATGAAATTTCTAATCCAAGAATCCACAGTATTCAACAGAGAGGAAGGCCATTTGTAAATCAAGAAGCTGTAAATTAACATACTTTGAACAACCGACTTGACCAGCTGTGCTCTTCCGGCAATAGAGAGGAGGGAAGCTTTCCAGGCTGATAACTTGGCTTTAATCTTGTCAGCGATTGGCATTAAATAAACAGCTTTAGGCTTACCTTTGAAAATTGGAATACCCAAGTATGTGAACGGCAACTGCCCAATAGAGAAGCCTGGGAGATTGGCAATGCGACGCTGCCGGGTATTGGGAATGGCGCCCAAATGAACTGTAGATTTGCTAGAGTTAACAATCTGACCAGAAGCTTCACCATACTTTGTAAAGAAGTTGAGGAGATTATGGATATTTTTCTGCGAAGCTCTGCAAAAAATCATGATGTCATCAACATAAAGAGTATGAGAGGGAACCTAAGTACCTCTAGGACCATTGATTAACTAGAGGTCCCCATCCTGCACCAGCTTGGAGATGCCTCTGCTCAAAACCTCCTCAGCCAAGCAGAAAAGAAGCGGGGAGAGGGGGTCCCCTTGACACACACCCCGCTTGCAGCTAAAGTACCCAGAAGGCTTGCCATTGACTGAGATCAAAAGATTTGCAGAGTGCAAAAGAGCATTAACCCACTCGCAGAATTTACTATTAAAACCAAAAGCCTTGAGGACTCGCAGAAGGAAATTCCAGTCCAGAGTGTCAAAAGCTTTCGTGACATCAACCTTTAGAGCCATATTACCACCAAAGGACCTGTTATTCAACATATTAATGGCTTCAGAAGTTAAGAAGATGCAATCCGAAATGTTTCTACCTTGAATAAAACCACGTTGTTGAGAAGAAACGATTCGGGGAGCAATTCTGGAGAGACGGTCAGCAAGCACCTTAGTGATAATCTTAAAATTAAAGTTAGCAAGAGCGATAGGCCGGAACTTCTCAATACTGTCAGCACCATTGACTTTAGGAATAAGGACCACCAAACTAGAGTTGAAATTCGGAAGCATCCAGCCATGCTTGAAGAATTGCTGAACCGCGCTCACCATTTCTTCAGCGATGATGTCCCAGTAATGCTGAAAAACGAAAGCGCCAAAACCCTCCGGGCCAGGGGCACCGTTAGGATTCATAGCAAAGATGGCCTGCTTAATCTCTTCCCTATTAGGAACGTTGGTGAGCATAGTCTTCTCCTCACCTGTAACAAGATTAGGGATAATCTCCTCCACCATACCATTATCAAGACACTGATTATTAGAGGCAAAGATATTCTCAAAATAATTAACAACATGAGATTCAATATCATTAGAAGAAGTAAGAAGAACATCACCATGCTTTAGGGCAGTTATTTGCTTGGTAATATGTTTAATCCTGACCATCTGATGGAAAAATTTTGTGTTTCGATCACCATGCAAGTGCCAATTAAGTCTAGATTTTTGGAGCCAAAAATTCTCTTGGGAAGCTAAAGCTTGCCGCAGCTCAAGCTGAAGGGTTTTTTCTTGCTCATCCAACAACTCTGAGTAGCCAACATTATCAATCTGCGTTTGAACGTGGTCTAGAGATTCATTCGCCACTTGCACACTGAGATTAACGTCCCCAAAGACATCTTTATTTCATGCCTTAAGCTTTACCTTAAGATTTTTGAGCTTTTGATTGAGGACCACCATCGGGCAGCCAACAACATGAGATTGCCAAGCCTCCTTAATCACATTCAGGCAGTCCGGGTGACTCGCCCAGGTGCGAAGGAATTTAAAAGATGAGGGATGAGCACCATCTGTAATCTGAAGATCAAGCAGTAAAGGGAAATGATCAGATTTAGATTTAGTAAGAGTATAGCAGGAGATACCTGTATAAAAATCTAATTAAATCAAAAGAAACATGACAAAAATTTTTTGGATTTTTTTGAAGGTATGATAAATTAACCAAATTTAAAAGAAAATGTAAAAGAAGAAAATCAGGCTTTTTCGGCCCTATCTCCTTCCTAGGGAGTCCTATTGCTTTGTTTTTTTCAAATTTTCTTTCCAACTTTCGGTGCAATCAGAGAAGGTCCCCTGAAAACCGATTTTTTTGCTTAGAAACCCTAGAATTCAGTAGAGACAACGTCTGTGACCTGTAACAAAACCTGAAAACTCAACAAAAACACAAACTAAAACATTAGACTGTTAGCCTTGAGGTTGGTGAACCCTAATTAGAGGTCCCCGGCAACAGCCCCAATTTGATCAGCGTTCGTACGTGTAACACCCCATTTTTACCCGGCGAAATAATGCAAAAATATCAGAGTTCATAAAAATCTTTTTCAACAACAATGGAGTGCCACATTTACTTCGTGAAAACAACACGAGTTAATTTGCTTTTGAAAACAGTTATATAACACGTTTGGATGAACCGATAAAACAACCATTTTAATCCTCAGAAATAATTCATCTTTAAAAAAACTACGCAGCGGATTTACTACAAGTCAAATTAAATAATCGTTGCGTCTTAACAACTCAAGACAGCTCAGAAAACATCAAAATAGCAACGTAACAGCTTAAAGCTCCATCAACGAAATAACAAGGCAAACAATATTAAACGCGTGTTCATTCCCCCTGAGTGCTACATATCAGAGCGACGACACCGACTCGATCAAACGAAGGTGAACTGCCTTCATTCGGGATTACCTGCACGTTACCAACATTGGGGTAACATTCAAACAGAAGGGGTGAGATATCGCACTATATAATCGGATACATGAAAAACAATATATATTTCAGGTCAATTCATCACTTAACAGCAGTCGAAATCATCTCAATCACATGAGTATGCACATAATGCGAAATGTGACTCAACTCAGGGCCACCGCCCTATAATGCATGTGGTACCATAATCCTGTAATACCCCAATTTTGTCCGCCCAAGTCAAAAAAACATTTTTCAGAAAAATGGAAGCAATAAGGTAATTCATAATGTGTGGAAAACAGTGGATTGGTGCATTTATGTGTGTTCGTCCCCTATTTCGCATTTTTATTTGAATTACGCGCGCGCGCCAGTAGTAACTGCGTGAGCGGCCCTGTGCCCCCATCATTTGGCACGTGTCTGTATTTTCATAAAAAAAAGGCCATTTATTGATCATTATTAATTTTTGGCACCCAAAAACATTTTTCTTAATTTTTAGGAATTTTAGGAAATAAAATAGTGCATATTTTTGCATTTTTGGGCATTTAAATAAAAGCGAATTAATTATTTTTGGACCAAGACCAGGTCAAGGACGTGGCATACATGTTACTCTACCAAGGGTAATTTTTGTATAATTTTTGGATAGAAAGTCCTAGTCCAAAATAATTAAAAATGCATTTTCCCCATTTTTAGTGCATAAAAAAACCAAAAAAGACCATTAAATATTCCCCAGTTATTAAATGACAATTTTTATTGCCTAGAATAATTAGAGGGAATATTTTATGGTGCTCAAATATATATGACGCTTTTTAATAGGTGCACCTTCACTTCCATGCCCAAAATTCAAAACTCAAAAAGAAGGAAGTGTCCTCAATAAGACAAAAGACCAAAAACAAGTTTTTTTTTCCTCCTCTCCCTTGCTTCAGCCGAACTCTCTTTCTCTCTCCCTTCCCAAAATTTCTTCACACTCTTCTATTCCTTATTCCTTAAGAATATGCTTTGTACTATCCTTAACTTTTCCCTTTTTGGTGACCATCACTCACTCCCACATAGATTTATGCCCTCTTTTGTAAATTACCCCACCCATTTATACTCACCTCTTCACAAGAAAATACAAAATTACTTCTTTGGTAACATTCCATCTCAATTATACCCTTAACCCTATTTTTACCTCACATCACATATGAGCCTCCATTCCCAAAATAGGACAAGTTTTTTTTTCACACAAGCTCTCCCTCCCTCTCTCCTTGGTGTCGCACACTCCATTACTCCCTCACTCTCATTTTTGTGTTTTCTCACTACCCACAATCCAAGTGATCTCTAATCCTAGCCCTTCATTCAAATTTAAAACCCAATCTTAGAGCACCTAGTTAAGAACAATGACCTAATTACCCCTAGACCTAAAACAACTCTATAAATACCCTCTCATTTCCACACATGAGCATCTTTTGCTTCTCATTTTTCCTACACTAAAACCCCAGCACACAAAAATCTCTCCCTCTTTCCTCTCAAGGCCGTAGCCTCCTCTCCCTCTCCTCCATCCATCTTTTTCATTTCCTTCCACCCAAACACCACCACTCCACCTCATTTGTATCCCTCTTTCACATACTCCCTCCATTTCTCATTCATAGTTCAAGCATCATCACCAAGTGGGTTTGATCATCATATTTGCGTGGGTATTTCTTTGAAGAACCTTGGAGTTTTGTTGATTTGTGTCTAGTTTCATCTTCTCATCTCACTTTCTAACTTGGAGTTAAGGTAAAATCCTTAAAACCTTGCATCATATTTGAGTTCTTGCCTCAAAAATGTAAAATTATTCATCCTATCATCTTCATATCCTCATATTGTTGATTGTTGTTGGTGAGAAGTGTCATAAGCACTTTGACAAGCACTTAGGGAGGCTTGGGTGCTTATGGTGTTTCTCACCCTTGAATGATTGATGATTTATGTTGATTTGGATCTTGACCCTTGCATTTCTTGAAATAAAATGTTGTTTTATGGCATATTATGTTTCGCATACTTGTAGAAAAATAGGGTTTATGTTAGTTTTGTGCATTTCTTTGCCTAATCACATGAACCTTTACCAAAAATTGTAATCTAGCTCGTTTTCTCATATTATCTCACCTGCTTTCAAAAATAAATGGGTTCTTGGTTATGTATTTGGGTCGCATATTGTGAATAAATAGGGTTTTTATATGTTTGCTTATCATTTTAAGTTGATGATAGGCAATATGACTCTCACTTGTGCCTAGTGCACCTTGCTTAAAGTGATGAGGATTGTTCTATATGATTCAACCCTTTTAGTTTAGGTGTTATTTAAACTGATGATAGGCAAAGAGATTCTCACTTGTGCCTAGTGCACCTTGTTCTAAGTGATGAAGATTGCTCTAGGTGATTGAACCCTCCTTTTAGTGTATGAGATTGCTTATTCTTATGAATTACTTTATAATTTGTCTTAGGTTGATGATTGGTAAAGTGACTCTCACGTGCGCCTAGTGCACCTCGATCTAAGTGAGGAGGATTACCTAGAAATGATTCAATCTCTCTTTTATAATTCTTAATGAGTAGGAAGACGCAAATTTAGGTTTCCTTTTATGATAGTTAAATAATGCGTGAATGCTTGAAGGCCAATTTGGCCTATGATGGCATTCACCTTGAAAGGTTTGTGTAAATGTAATTTAGGGTTCGTGTAGGTTTTGTAAAGGATAGGTTGTCCTAATCTTGATGCATCCTCACTTGCAATTGTGGTGTTGGTTCTTGGAGTTTGTGTAGGTTTTGGCAAGGGATGTACTAACTCTAGTCTTGATGCATTCTCACTTGTTAATGTAAGTAATTGCAAAGGATAGGCTAGCCCCCTAGTCTTGATGAACATGTGTTCTTATTCATTTATACTTGTTTTTGTGCTTGTTATGTGATTACGTATTGAATTGGTGTTCACGATTTGCTTGCTTGTTTTGATGCCCGCATTGACTTTGTAATCCGACTTCAAAGTTCAAAACCTTTGTTACTCGTTAGTAACACCTCAAAACCATGTCGCATTCAAATTATACTACAATTTGTTACTCGTTAGTAACATTTACAATTTCAAATCGTTTTCATAACCAATAACACTTTCAAACATCAAGAAGCCATCTCACAAACCAAAAATCAATTCGATTGCGAAAACCCTTTTGATTACCTAGAGTAAGAACCAATTATCATTAATGATCACTCGCGCCATTGTCGTTTGGTTGTTAACGATAATTTCATTTTCAAAGGAATTAGTAGTGTGACCACTCTAAACCGTTGTTGTTTGGTCTTCATGAACACTCCAACTTAAATAAAACCAGTTGTCATCGATGATCATTCGCACTGTTCCCGTTTGTTGTTAATGACGATTGCATTCTCAAAAGGGTTAGTAGCGCGGCCCATCTAAACCGTTGTTGTTTGGTCATCGCGAACACTCGAATCAAAAGCAAAACCGATTATCATTAATGATCACTCGCGCCGTTGCCGTTTGGTTGTTAATGATTATTTCATTTTCAAAAGAGTTAGTAGCGCGGCCACTCTAAACCGTTGTTGTTTGGTCATCACGAACACTCGAATCAAAAGCAAAAACGATTATCATTAATGATCACTCGCGCCGTTGCCGTTTGGTTGTTAATGATGATTTCATTTTCAAAAGAGTTAGTAGTGTGACCACTATAAACCGTTGTTGCTTGGTCATCGCGAATCCTCATTCCTAATGCGAAAACTCACCTAAACAAGATAAAAGACAAAAACCTTTTTTCAGGACAAACAAGAACTACGTAGCTTTGAATTCTCCATCGCACCGGGAGATACGTAGGAGCGAGCGGCTAACTCTCGTCAAGCGCCAAAAATAAAAATTTTCATTAAGTCTTCTCATTCCCTTTGAGGCAAATTTAAGTATTTTCCAAATCAACACTTAAAACCACGCGTTTAATTAAAGGTTCCCTTTTGGTAGAAAGGAGGTGTGGGGTGCTAATACCTTCCCCATGCCTAACCGACCCCCGAACCCAAATTCTCCGGTTTTCCAAAAGGCCATCCGCTTTCCAAAAAGGTTTTTCTTCAATATTTTCCTTATAAAAAATATTGGTGGCGACTTCATTGTTTTAAAAAGTTGTAAACGAAGAAAAGTCCCCTCAGGGACCTTTTCGGGTGCAACAGTTGGCGACTTCACTGGGGACATTTCCTTTTTAAGTGGGTCAATCCTAATTAATTAAATGTGTGGTTTGTGTTATTGATTTGATTTGGATACCTTGTTTGCTTCTATCCCTTTCAGTTTCCTTTTCTTTCTTATCATGTTGTATGCATGTGCATTTGTTTTCTTTTCTTCCATGTTTGTTTTTCCTTCCTCCTCCTTGCTTATGTGCTTAGTACCCTCATGAATTTCCCTAATCCCAATCATGTTCCCTTCTTCTTTGCTCCCTTTCTTCAAGGAAAGCTCATGCATTTCTCCCCAATTCTATCATGATCCCCTCTTCTTGGCTCCCTTTCTTGAGGTAAGCAATGCACTTGATTGTTGTTGAAACCCTAGGCTAGCTTATTTTATATTAAACCCTAGGGTAGACAACCTGTTATTGCTTGGTTTTGTCTGGACTGTTCTGAGTTTTCATTTGCAGGTGGGATGATATGTGTTGGGTAGTTTTAAGTGGTATGTCCTTGCCACACACACTCATACCCTTATGATTATGTGCTTTGAGAGGGGCCTAAAACCCAAGGTCTGACAAAACTTAGGAGAGTGGAAATGAGTAATGACTGGCAGTTGGACCATTGTCCTTCTGAATCTCACGAAAGTTTCAGCCAGAGTATGCTCTTTTATGGTACCTCACACCAGATGGCATTCCATCATTGTGGGTGTTATCATGAGAGAGATTTAGCTCTGGTAGCCATTGTGAGGAAGTGTTTAGAACTACATGGGAGGATCCCTTTTGAGTTGCCTTAGAGCCTAGGTTCCCCCACCTTTTGTAGGACACAAGGGCATACAAATTGTATGTTGCATTGTAGTTTAGGCATGTCTTTCCTAAAAGAAAAAAGAAGAAGATTTTCAAAAGAGAAAAAGAAGAAAGAGTTGCCGTTGTAGCCTCTCTTTTGCCGGTCCGTACGAAGTGACATATGGCCCACTTTATTTTCAAAAAAGGGAGAAAGAGTTACCGTTGTAGCCTTTCTCTTACCGGTCCATATGAAATAACGCACGGCCCGCATTTTCCAAAAAAATTTTGAATCACTGCCAATAAGGACTTTTCTCTAAGTTACATAGGCGTAAAACATCATCATCATTTGCATACATCCTTTGCATAAAACATACATTTTCGACAATTTTCGCATGCATCTTTGCATTTCACCATGGTTTGCTTGCTGAGGATCATAAGTAACAAGAATTTTTGTCATAGATACGACATGGAATCCAGAAGAGAAACGGTGTATACTCCAAGGTACCCAGCTGTAAGCAAGGTAGATGTGACTAGTCTGAAGAAGTGTGTTGCATTGATGGGACCGATTGAGCGGGGATCTTTTGATAGTGCCTTTGTGACTAGTCTGAAGAAGTTGTTGTGCCTTTGATGGGACCGATTAGGCGGGGATCTATTGTGGCTCTGAGTAGATTCTATGACTCTGAAATCAGGTGCTTTCTTTTCAAAAATTTTCAAATGGCTCCCACATTGGAAGAATATCAGCAGATTTTGGGGTTTACTCAGACAGAAGCTGTCCCTTACCGGTATCAAGAACAGTACTATACAGATGAGAGGTTTGCTGCATTGTTACAAGAGAGTGTAAAGGATCTGAAACTCCAAAAGCTGAAGAGAAACAATGTGATAGGTTTCCCGTAGAGCTACCTTGAGGGTTTAATGTAAGCCTATGCCAGAAGTAGAAATTGGGTTGTCTTCAAGCAAGTCCTAGCCTTAACAATCTTTGGGGTTGTTCTCTTCCCGCAGATCGAGAAACATATGGATGTGATTGTCAAAATGAGAAGAGCCCTATCAATCAAATTCCTGCAATCCTTGCTGACACCTATTCTGCTCTTACTCATCATTGTGACGTGAGAAGGAAGAAAATCTCTTGCTCTTCTCACTGGTTGTATGCTTGGCTTCTTATTCATGCTTTCACCAATCCAATACGAGTGGAAAAGTTGATTGACTATGCTATAACTTGTGAGGTGAAAGCTATGAGTATTCAAGAGTGGATCCAAATTTTAGGGGGCCTAGATGAGCACTCAGTCCGTTGGTATCTTCCATCATGCTGGGGGGATAGACCTGAGGTAGTCTTCCGTTGCGGTGGTTTTCAGAATGTTCCACTGATGGGCACTAAAGGATGCATCAACTACAACCCGTCTCTGACTCTGAGGCAATTGGGATATCCGATGAGGAATTCGCCTACTGAAGAGATGTTATTCCCGTTTTACATCTTTGAAGGAGGTCCAAAAGATGACAGTTTTCTTAGAAAGGTCTTGCAAGCATGGGGTACGGTGATTCGTAGGGGAAAAGTAGAGCTTGCTCAGAGGACTAGTGGTATTACCTTCACTCAGTGGCTTGGAAAAAGGATCCAGGGTGTTCAATTGCCTTACCAAAAAGCATTGCAAGTTGAGAGGGAAGACGCTAGTGTTCCTGTTGTCGAAGAGTTAGGCGAGGTCAAGTTGGCTCTGATGAAGGCAGAGGAAGAGAAGAGATCTTTGCAAGCGGAGATAGAGAAGATGGCTCTGAAGAACAAAAGATTGGAAGAAGAGAGTGCTCTCAAGTCTGCTGCTATTGAGGAGTTCAGTCGGAAACTAAAAGGGGAAGAGAAGAGTAAGTTAGAAGTTCAAAGGTATCTGCAAGGAGCCAAGGGGGAAATTAAGAGGCGAAGCTTGAAAGAGAAGAAGGCCATTGAAAAAGCCAATCAGTGGAAAGAATTATGCGATGAGGCAAAAATGGAAGGGAGAACTGCGAAAAGCTTGCTTGCCAAGTCAAAAAGAGAATCCCGCATGCTACAAGCTGAATGGGAGAGTAAGTTAGACAGTGTTGTGCAAGAGAGAGACTCATTTGAGAACATCCTCAGAGAATGTCGGCGGGCCCTGAGAGCAGAACAAGAGGATTCTGATGAGTTGAAGAGGAATCTTCGTTACATCAGTGATGCATACCGGCAAGTGAGGGATGAAATTCAGTATTGGGAACATCGCTATGTTGAGCTGCTTTATAGGATTGAAGAGCAGGCAGTCATCATTGAGCTGAGGGATGAAGTTCAACACTGGAAGGATAGGTTCTCCAAGCTATCAGAGTTGGCCAACCAGGCTCTTGCGGATGTTCCCAAGAAATTAAGAAAAGCTGAAATTGAGATGCATCCCCTCAACACCCCGCTTGAGGTGTACAAATTTGTGGAGTACTGCAGAGCTCTAGTCGAGGAAGCCAAAGAGAAAACCAGAAGTACGTCTACCAACAACAAAAGGAAAAGGAGTGGAAATTTCAAAGCTCTTTGTATTTGAGCTTCCTTATTGTAATTTTCCATTCTTGTTTTTATTGTACTTTTCCTTTTTCAATCGTTGTATCACAATATTGTACTTTTGGATTCAGAATTTGAAGCATTTTTACAAATGCATCAAATACACCTGTTTCGCTTCTAGATTCCAATTTCATTATGATCCAAAAAAGTAATATAATGATAAAAATAATCAAAGATCTACCTGCGTATCTATGACAAGACATAATACACTGCGATTCTCGGCCCAAAACAAATCAAACATGCATTCATTCGCATTGCATTCATTTATTCATTCTTGTGTTCATAAGCGTGTTCCGTCAACAGAAAGTCAGGCAAGCTGGTTAGTCATCACTATTGGACGCGTCTGCAAGCAAGAAACATGGAAAACAATCAAGGCGACGCTGATCAGGGCAATCCACAGCCACATCAGAATGACGGAATTCCAGGAGGTCCGAATGCTAATGGTCAGGGTCAGCATGGTCAGAATCAAGGGAATCAAGTCATTCAAGCTGAGATGGAAGTCATAAAGGCTCAAATGGCGGAGGTCATAAGTGTGCTGGGTGCCTTAAGAGATGCTGGCACGGCTGATGTAACACCCCAAAAATAATAGATTAATTTATTTAATTAATTAAATGAAATTGGGTGGTAGAAATAATAATATAATTATTATTTATTAAAATAATTATAAGGTACTTTAAATAAAATGAGGAGTGGTATTGTAATTTGAGGTGGTGTTAATAATGAAAATGTTTTTGAAAATAATACTAATGAGCTGTAGGCTTCTTTGCACACATTTTTCTTTTTGGGCCTTACTATCATCAACCCTATGCAATCCTTTTTCTTAAAAACCTAGTGTTCCTATTTTCCCTCAAAAAAAAAAACACACACACCGCCGTCCGTCCCACTCTGTGTTCCTTGCTCTCTTCCAAATTCCTTACTTTAGAGAAGCTGACCTTTCACTCCAATTGCGGAAGTTAATTCCATAAGCCGACATCATCTCTTTATCTAGAATGTATTTCATGGACTTGAAATGAAATACACATCGAAATACAATATCAATTTTTCAAGTCATTTGATTCCTTTGGGGTACGCATTTCAAGACTTTGGAGTCATCCACCTCCTGGTCTCATTATTATATATATATATATATAAACCTCACGTGGAGACTCGTATTTAGACCATAGGATCTCAAAGCCATATTTGATGCATGCTTAGTGGAGTTTCAAGGTTCATTCTCATTGGTTGGTTTGTGGAGCCTCTCGCCATCCATATCATGGCTTCATTTGTTGCAAACATTTATTCCTCCTGGCTGATATTTTTGGTACGCGAGATGACCTACACTTTCCAAACAACCGGGGCTCTAGAATGGTTGCAGTTTGATACCAGGTAAGGGTGGGTCTCATCTTCTCTATAATAGGGTTTTATGATGGGGACAAAGTAGGGGTAGGCTCTATGTATGCCGTTTTATGTATTTCTAGTGATTATTGATGAACCCTAGGCATATGATAACTCGTTGTTGAGAAATTGTGGTTTGCGTGCTAAGTGCTTGGATACTCATTGATGGTATTGTGATTGATAATGATTCGTTGGATGATTTTTGACGACTCTATGTATTCATGATTGATTTGTGATGTGATGTTATTTTTACGGTTGATATGCGATTTGAAGTTATTTGTATGAGTTGTATGTGATTTGATGAATTTGTGTTGCTCGAATTCGTTGTTGTTGGTGTCATAGGCGCATAGGGCGCCATTTTTGTGTTTATGATGTTGCTGGATTTTGTTGTCTAGGTGCAGAATTAGGCGCCCTTGAGTGGGGTGCCCTGTGCCAATTCTCTGTGTTGCTGAATTTTGTGCAGGTTTTGGCGCCTCTTGTCTGGGCGCATGTTCTGTGCTTGTTGTTGTGTTGCGCGCCCAGTGCGCCTGTTGCCGTGCTGCGCCCGCGCTGTGTTGCGCGCTGTTGCCCCTGGGCTCATGGCGCCCGTGTGCGCGCCTGTTGCCTGTGTTGCCTGCGATGTCTAAGTTTGTGTCTTAGGCGCCCAGTGCCTGGGCGCCATTTTCAGGATGTTCCCAATTTTTATTGAAAACTGTTTTTGCTATATCTTTTGACTCGGGTGTCCGTTTTAAGTGTTTCAAAATACGTTGTGAATCCTTTTCAGTTGTCTATCTGTGTGTTTCATTTTTAAAAATAAAAACTCAATATTTCTGAAGGTTGCTGGGCGCCCCAAGCGGCTGTTCCCAGTGGTCGTTGCTGTGACATTGAAAAATCGTTTTGGTGTCTTTAAAAATCCCCTTTTGCGTATAATCAGTGGTTTTAGCGTCCAAGTGTCAAAAGTGAGGATTTTGACGATGATTCCTTTAGTGGCTAGTTAAATTACGTTTTTGCCCTTAGTGGCCAATATTATTGATGATGATGTGTAAATGATGATGATGCCCTTAGTGGCTAGTTAAATGACATTTTTGCCCTTAGTGGCCAACGTTGTTGACAATGATGTGTAAATGACGATGATGCCCTTGGTGGCTTGTAAATGACGTTTTTGCCCTCAGTGGCTATTGTTTGAATTGATGATGTTTATGAATAAGTGACGATGAAAATAAGTGACGTTGAGGCCCAAAAAGGCTAAGTGACGATAAGGCCCAAAAGGCTAAGTGACGATAAGGCCCGAAAGGCTAAGTGACGTTGTTGTGTGTAATTATGAATTGACAGGTGCTGTGCCTCTTATTTGGCAAATTGGTAAGTGACGGGTCACATAGTTGACCGTGATTGTGTGTTTGTGCGTAGTGCATGTCATAGTGTCTCATGCCTCCCATATGCATAAACCCAGTGACGTTTGAGGCCCAAAAGGCTAAGTGACGATGAAGCCCAAAAGGCTAAGCGAGGTTTGTGAAAAGGTACCTCATGCATATGCCCGCGAGTGGGTTCCATTTCATACTTCTGCATGACATTGTGACGACTCGTTGTGCCGAGTAACTTGATGATGAGATTGGCTGTTTACCCTTGCTGATGGAATTGACTGTTTTACCCTTGATGATTGACTTGATGTTTCGTGGTGTGGTCGATATAGTGTCATAACTCTAGCTTAGTGCTTATCATATGCTTTATTATATGGTTAGATGAACTCACCCCTTCTGTTTGAATGTTACCCCTATGCGGTAACGTGCAGGTGAGCACAAGTGAAGGCTTAGGAACCTTCGCTAGCTGAGTCGGGTCGTCTGCTCTGATATGTAACACTTGGGGGAAATAGAACGTTGTTTTAGTTTATTTGAAACTCTGATTTTACAAACAACTTAGAGGGTAGAAAAGGGGTGTTACATTAGTGGTATCACAGCAATGGTTGGTCCGTCCGGCCAAGTCATAAAGTCGTTGTGTCGGTTAATGACCAACTGTTGTCCTTTAGTCTTAGCATTTGGTAGTGTTGTATTGATGTTCCTGCAGGTACAGGTAAACGGAAGCTGCTAATGGTAAGTGAACTAGTGGGGGGAGATACCCCTACCGATATTGTGTGTTGTTGTTAGTAAAACGCGGTTGCCGTTTTATTGCTACTGTTTAATTATTGAAACTACTATGCTGTTGCTGTAGACTATTGTTACTGTTAGTGTAAATTACTTTGTTTGTTGCCGTTAATTATTGTTACTATTGTGCTGGAAAGTAATTACCGTGGTGTTTTATCGTTGACAATTAAGTGTTGTGGTTGTTTTGATTTAAAACTTTAATTGCTGTTGCGGTTGAAATTTAAAATCCTTGTTGATGTTTTACAGTGTAACTGCTGTTACTGTTTAATTGCTGTTTTTGAAAAAGACCAATGTTGCTGTTGCTGAAAATATTGTGTTGTTTTTAAGGATTAATGTTGCTGTTTCATTGTTGATGTTTTTGAAAATCGTTTTATTTGAGCAACACTAATGCCTTGTGCTCGGTGATTTTGTGATCTGAAAGGTAAAATGACTTCTGAAATTATTTTTGAAAAGTCAAATGGGCGATTTTACGGTTGGAAACGGATATTGGTGATAAAATCTTTTTTTTTATGATTAAACGTAGATGTTGTTGTTGTAGAGAATGAAAGAAATAAATTTATTTTGACTTAGGATTTTAAATGAAGTGTAGGTGTTTAAATCCTTGTTGGGCTGGAAGATAATTTTCTAGTTGGTCTTGTTTGGAAAAAGAGTAACGATTTTCTGTTGTGTAAGTTTTGAAACGTTTGACTAATAATCCGATTAATAATAATGAAGGTTGCATATATGTTCATTATGAACATTGTTTGTACGTGTTTGCTTTTATTGAACTGCTGAGTTTTGGTGTTAATCGAGTATCTAAATGTCGTGTGCGATATGCTGTATGAAACTAAATGTGTTTTATTCTTGTAAATTGAATTTGGGATTAAGTAGAAACATTTTATAAAACTGAATTTGTGTGGTTTATTTGGAGAAATTTTATAAAGCTGTATTTTTGGGTTATTTAGTGAAACTAGTGAGGTACTGACTGAACGTTATGATTGATGTAGTTGTTTTGGCTCGAATTGCGTGTAAGTGTAATTTTAGCCGAAAAACCGTAAAACCGACAATTAATGAATTGTGTGGAAATTGATGTTTGAATATATATATGATTATTAGGAAGTTTAAATTATGCCTGATGGCTGAATTTGTGGCTGCGTGGATGTTTAAATTGTTGCTAAGCTCACTGTAGGCACTTTTTGAGTAGGTTTGACCTTCGGCTAAACTGGGACTGTTTTGCTGGTTGATAAATTATGTAGCACACAATTTTAGAAACTAGACTGAACGCTTGTCATTTTGGCTTTGGTTTGGTCGCATTTGGAGTAGTACAGCTCTAGTTATAGGCTGCACAAGTTAGGGTAAAATTCTGGGGACGGTCTGGACATAGGGCCAGTTGTTTTGATTGTGGTGTTTTCAAATGAACTCCTTTTCGAATGAATCCAATTTCTTTGAAAACTAGACAAAATGCTTCACTGTTTAGGCTGAAGTTTCGTGTTATTTGGGTTTGTTTTGGGCATTGTAGAAGAGTCACAACTTTGGACACAGTCGCTGCCCCATTTTCTGGACCTACTACCTTGTTTGCGGAAACTGTGCTCTTGGACTCATCATTTTGAAATTCTAAAAATATAGCTAGAAACTAGACTCCGTAATTTTTCCGTAGAGGGGTTGTTTGCTAAATTCCGATGTCGTTTGATAGGGTAAATAAATTGTTGAAGTTTATGTGTGAGTGCTGGAATTTCCTGCGTTGCTTAGTTTGTACTGTCACTGTAACGGAAAAACTGTTTTTGCAATATCTTTTGAACCAGGAGTCCGATTTGAGTAAACTAAAATGTTTCGGAAAGCTTATTCAGAGGCCTAACTGAATATTCTAATTTCAAGGCAAAATTGACTGGTTCTGGTGGTGTTGATTTTTAGGCGTGTCGGTTGATTTAAGTTGTTGTGGCGTTGTCGGTGTCGTAGTGCCCGTAATTGTTGTAGTGTTGTCGGTGGCCTAGTGCCCTAGTTGCTGTTGTTGTTGGTTATGGGATTGTTGGTCCCGGAGTTGTCTCCGCATTGTTGCTTTGCTGTGCTTTGGGGTTTCCTTGTTGATGATAATGATTTTTCTTTGATGTTGTTGGTTGTTGTGTTGTGGGTAACGCCGAATGGCCCACAGTGTTTTGTAGAGGGTACCGCTGAATGGCCCGAAACGTTTTGGTGAATTTTGTGTTGTAGGCCTCTGGCCGATGTTGTGATTTAGTTGTTGATGTCGTCTGAGTGGCAAAGTTATTTGTTGATGTTGTTGTCGTGTTGTTAAATTATGTTGCTTGTTGTACAACTGTGATGCACTCTGTGAATTTCGTTGTGATGCTGTGATGATTGATGTATTTCGTTATCCTTAAGGGTAGATGAGTGGGGTAGAATGCAAGCTAGTTTATCAGAGTAGCGCAGCGGGTTGAGTCGCTAAGTGTTGAGGCGACGTTATTTGGATAGTGTGAGAGTGTTCGCGTCGGTAGAAACATTTCGAGGACGAAATTCCTTTAAGTGGGGGAGAGTTCTAACACCCCAAAAATAATAGATTAATTTAGTTAATTAATTAAATGAAATTGGGTGGTAGAAATAATAATATAATTATTATTTATTAAAATAATTATAAGGTGCTTTAAATAAAATGAGGAGTGGTATTGTAATTTGAGGTGGTGTTAATAATGAAAATGTTTTTGAAAATAATACTAATGAGCTGTAGGCTTCTTTGCACACATTTTTCTTTTTGGGCCTTACTATCATCAACCCTATGCAATCCTTTTTCTTAAAAACCTAGTGTTCCTATTTTCCCTCAAAAAAAAAACACACACCGCCGTCCGTCCCACTCTGTGTTCCTTGCTCTCTTCCAAATTCCTTACTTTAGAGATGCTGACTTTTCACTCCAATTGCGGAAGTTAATTCCATAAGCCGACATCATCTCTTTATCTAGAATGTATTTCATGGACTTGAAATGAAATACACATCGAAATACAATATCAATTTTTCAAGTCATTTGATTCCTTTGGGGTACGCATTTCAAGACTTTGGACTCATCCACCTCCTGGTCTCATTATATATATATATATATATATATATATATATATATATATATATATATATATATATATAAACCTCACGTGGAGACTCGTATTTAGACCATAGGATCTCAAAGCCATATTTGATGCATGCTTAGTGGAGTTTCAAGGTTCATTCTCATTGGTTAGTTTGTGGAGCCTCTCGCCATCCATATCATGGCTTCATTTGTTGCAAACATTTATTCCTCCTGCCTGATATTTTTGGTACGTGAGATGACCTACACTTTCCAAACAACCGCTCTAGAATGGTTGCAGTTTGATACCAGGTAAGGGTGGGTCTCATCTTCTCTATAATAGGGTTTTATGATGGGGACTAAGTAGGGGCAGGCTCTATGTATGCCGTTTTATGTATTTCTAGTGATTATTGATGAACCCTAGGCATATGATAACTCGTTGTTGAAAAATTGTGGTTTGCGTGCTAAGTGCTTGGATACTCATTGATGGTATTGTGAATGATAATGATTCGGTGGATGATTTTTGATGACTCTTTATGTACTAATGATTGATTTGTGATGTGATGTTATTTTTACGGTTGATATGCGATTTGAAGTTATTTGTATGAGTTGTATGTGATTTGATGAATTTGTGTTGCTCGAATTCGTTGTTGTTGGTGTCATAGGCGCAAAGGGCGCCATTTTTGTGTTTCTGATGTTGCTGGATTTTGTTGTCTAGGTGCAGAATTAGGCGCTCTTGAGTGGGGCGCCCTGTGCCAAGTCTCTGTGTTGCTGAATTTTGTGCAGCTTTTGGCGCCCCTTGTCTGGGCGCATGTTCTGTGCCTGTTGTTGTGTTGCGCGCCCAGTGCGCCTGTTGCCGTGCTGCGCCCGCGCTGTTGCCCCTGGGCTCATGGCGCCCGTGTGCGCGCCTGTTGCCTGTGTTGCCTGCGATGTCTAAGTTTGTGTCTTAGGCGCCCAGTGCTTCGGCGCCATTTTCAGGATGTTCCCGATTTTTATTGAAAACTGTTTTTGCTATTTCTTGACTCGGGTGTCCGTTTTAAGTGTTTCAAAAAGCGTTGTGAAGCCTTTTCAGTTGTCTATCTGTGTGTTCCATTTTTAAAAATAAAAACTCAATATTTCTGAAGGTTTCTGGGCGCCCCAAGCAGCTGTTCCCAGTGGTCGTTGCTGTGACATTGAAAAATCGTTTTGGTGTCTTTAAAAATCCCCTTTTGCGTATAATCAGTGGTTTTAGCGTCCAAGTGTCAAAAGTGGGGATTTTGACGATGATGCCCTTAGTGGCTAGTTAAATGACGTTTTTGCCCTTAGTGGCCAATATTATTGATGATGATGTGTAAATGATGATGATGCCCTTAGTGGCTAGTTAAATGACCTTTTTGCCCTTAGTGGCCAACGTTGTTGACAATGATGTGTAAATGGCGATGATGCCCTTGGTGGCTAGTAAATGACGTTTTTGCCCTCAGTGGCTATTGTTTGAATTGATGATGTTTATGAATAAGTGACGATGAAAATAAGTGACGTTGAGGCCCAAAAAGGCTAAGTGACGATAAGGCCCAAAATGCTAAGTGACGATAAGGCCCGAAAGGCTAAGTGACGTTGTTGTGTGTAATTATGAATTGACAGGTGCTGTGCCTCTTATTTGGCAAATTGGTAAGTGACGGGTCACATAGTTGACCGTGATTGTGTGTTTGTGCGTGGTGCATGTCATAGTGTCTCATGCCTCCCATATGCATAAACCCAGTGACGTTTGAGGCCCAAAAGGCTAAGTGACGATGAAGCCCAAAAGGCTAAGCGAGGTTTGTGAAAAGGTACCTCATGCATATGCCCGCGAGTGGGTTCCATTTCATACTTCTGCATGACATTGTGACGACTCGTTGTGCCGAGTAACTTGATGATGAGATTGGCTGTTTACCCTTGCTGATGGAATTGACTGTTTTACCCTTGATGATTGACTTGATGTTTCGTGGTGTGGTCGATATAGGGTCATAACTCTAGCTTAGTGCTTATCATATGCTTTATTATATGGTTAGATGAACTCACCCCTTCTGTTTGAATGTTACCCCTATGCGGTAACGTGCAGGTGAGCACAAGTGAAGGCTTAGGAACCTTCGCTAGCTGAGTCGGGTCGTCTGCTCTGATATGTAACACATGGGGGAAATAGAACGTTGTTTTAGTTTATTCAAGACTGTGTATAATTGTTGGATTTTCCGCTGCGAAGTTGTATTTTAATTAACAATGACGTTTTGAAAGTATTATAAGACTGTTTTTGAAAAGCGAGTAATTTGGCGTGTGATGTTTAATGAAGTAAGTGTGACATCCCTTGTGGTGTAAATAAAAATTTGAAACTCTGATTTTACAAACAACTTAGCGGGTAGAAAATGGGTGTTACAGCTGAAGCTGTTACCAAGTGGCTTCAGTCTCAAGAGGGGGGGGTGAATTGAGATTTAAAAACTTTTCAGATCTTTCAAAAATGTTTTTCCCCTTTTCAATGACTTAGATCAATTTTCGCGCAGGTTAAGTGGAAGCGAAGGAATTAGAATATAAAGCAGTAAAGCGGTATAATAGTAAAGCAGGAAAGCAGTAAAGCACGCAGAGATTTATCCTGGTTCGGTCACCTCCTAGTGACCTACGTCCAGTCCTCACACCCTTGTGAGATTTTCCACTAACACAACAAGGCTTACAGGTGCCTTGGAAAACCTTTACAGACTCAGGCACTCTCCTCCTAGGATACCCCACCTATAGAGAGCCCTCAGATCTAATATAACAATAACAAGAGATACCCCACCCCTGTTACAATCAACTGCCCTAGAAAGATACCCCACTTCCTAGTACATGCAGCTACCCTAGAGAGATACCCCACTCCCTAGAACAAAACACAACAATTAAATAATAAACAATTGTAAATGCAGAAATACCTCTAGTGTAGGCAGATATTACAAATTGAAGAATACAACCCCAACTAACTCTTAGCAACAGATCAGCTCAGACAGACCAACGGTACGTGACGAGCAAAAGTATAAGCGTGAAGAGTTTTCTCAAGAGTTTTCTGTTTCATGCAAGTGGGTTGAGTTGTGTGTTGTGTTAAAAAGAATCGTGAAGCACTGCCTATTTATAGGCTATGAGGAATCCATTTTTACGTTAAAAATAGTGTAGGAATCGATTCTTTGTTAAAATGTATTTGATCTAGGAATCGATTTATTTAGGTGAGGAATCGATTTATCTTTGTTTGGAAAATATGGGAAATCGATTCTTGAGTGCCATGGAAAGCTAGGAATCGATTCTATACTAAGTGAAAATATGTAGGAATCGATTTTCAGCTTGCCTGAGACAAGTGGGAATCGATTCTCAGTTGTTTGCAAAAGATTGGGAATCGATTCTTCCCTTAAAAATTATTTGGCTCAGAAATCGATTTGTGTTTTGAAAAACATGGCCTGACAATCGATTCTATCTTTTCTATTTTACCTGAAAATCGATTTTGATATTTGTTTATGCATGAGGAAATCGATTTTGTTATTTATAAAGGTGATAAGTATGTTTACGTAAATATGCATGCAACTTTAAAAAACTTTGTGAGTGTGTGAGACTTTGATATACGAGCTGACCTTTGAAAGAGCTTACACTTTTTCCTAAGACACACCCAAACCCTAAGGCCTACCCTTATTTTTAAGGACTACCCTTAAACTTGAATCTTCAGTTCTTGGCTTGCTTGTCTTGGATTGTGACTTTGACGTTTAGTCACTTTTATTGACTTTGACCGTCAATCTTACCTTTGTCTTTTTCATCATCAAAACACATCCTGCAATATCAGTTTACCTGCAACACAAGGTATCCACATTCTCCCCCTTTTTGATGATGACAAAACATTAACTCATCTCAAGGTGGGAGGTTAGTTCAAACAGATAATGTATACGATACTCCCCCTATCATGATGCACCCCCTGTTTTATTGACTGTATGCAAGTAAATGCAAATGCATGCTGAAAATTAAAACTGGATCCTAAATATTAAAAAAAAACTCTATTCTTCTCCCCCTTTTTGTCATGATCAAAGAGGGCAACATGTAATAAAAAATGCGAATCTAACAGCATGAAGAGGAATCAATGATTCCAAGTTCTCTTCGAATGAAGAAGAAGTTTTCTTTTTGTAAAGGTTTTGTAAAAATATCAGCTAGCTGTTTTGCCGATTCCACAAATTCGATTACACAATCCCCTTTTTGGACATGATCTCTAAGAAAATGGTGTCTTATCTCTATATGCTTGGTCCTAGAGTGTTGAACGGGGTTCTTTGTAAGGTTGATAGCGCTGGTATTGTCGCATTTTATAGGAATATGATCTAGATCTATACCATAGTCAAGAAGTTGTTGCTTCATCCAGAGGATTTGTGCACAACAGCTCCCTGCTGCAACATATTCTGCTTCAGCAGTTGACAGTGCGACACTGACTTGTTTCTTACTGTGCCATGAGACTAATGCACTACCTAGTATGTGACATGTTCCACTAGTGCTTTTTCTATCCAACTTACATCCTGCAAAGTCAGAATCTGAATATCCAATAAGACTACATGTGGCGCCTTTTGGGTACCATAGACCAACATTTTGAGTGCCTACCAGATATCTCATTATTCTTTTGACAGCTACTAAATGTGACTCTTTTGGATTTGCTTGATACCTAGCACACATGCAGACACTAAACATGATGTCCGGTCTACTAGCAGTTAAGTAGAGAAGAGAGCCAATCATACCTCGATATTTGCTTAGTTCTACCGGTTTACCTTCTTCATCTTTGTCCAAGTAGCATGAGGTGCTCATTGGTGTGGACATTTCTTTTGCTTTGTCCATTTCGAATCTCTTGAGCAGTTCTTTGCAGTACTTTGATTGAGATATGAAAATGCCGTTGTTTGTTTGTTTTATTTGAAGCCCAAGGAAGAAGTTGAGTTCTCCCATCATTGACATTTCAAATTCATTCTGCATAATACTTGAAAATTCTTTGCAAAGCAATTCATTAGTAGCACCGAAAATAATATCATCCACATAAATTTGCACGAGTAAGATGTCATCTTTTGACCTTTTTATAAAAAGTGTAGTGTCAACTTTTCCTCTATGAAAATCATGATTGAGTAGAAATTTGCTCAATCTTTCGTACCAAGCTCTGGGAGCTTGCTTCAGACCATATAGAGCCTTTTTGAGTTTAAAAACATGGTCTGGTTTTTCGAAATTTTCAAAACCAGGAGGTTGTTCAACATATACTTCTTCTTGGATAAAACCATTTAAGAAAGCGCTCTTAACATCCATTTGATACAATTTAAAATCCATGATTGATGCAAAAGCAAGTAACATGCGAATAGCTTCTAATCTAGCTACAGGAGCATACGTTTCATCATAGTCTATTCCTTCTTCTTGATTATAACCTTTAGCAACTAGTCTAGCTTTGTTCCTAATTATTATACCTGATTCGTCTAGCTTGTTTTTAAACACCCATTTTGTGCCTATTATCTGGTGTTTATCAGGTCTAGGAACCAGATCCCACACTTCGTTTCTTTCAAACTGATTTAACTCTTCTTGCATAGCAATAGTCCAATGTTCATCAACTACGGCTTCATCTATATTTCTAGGTTCAATTTGAGATACGAAAGCCATATGATTACATGCATTTCGAAGAGAGTTACGAGTAGTTACCCCTTTTGTTACATCACCTATGACATTTTCAAGCGAGTGATCCCTTGGGATTCTCCATTCCTTGGGAAGTTCACTGCTTGATCCTTCTTCTGTCTTCTCTTGAGGGGTGGTTTGTTTCTTCTTCTTTCTTCTTCTCACCTATCTCTAACTCTTCAGGTTCATCTGCAATATCAATAACCTTTCCCAGCCTTTTGGGGTTAGTTTCATCAAATGTAACATGTACAGATTCCTCAATTACCTTATTTCTTTTATTAAAAATTCTAAAGGCCTTGCTAGATAAAGAGTAACCAAGAAAAATTCCTTCATCAGCTTTAGCATCGAATTTACCTAGGTTGTCTTTTCCATTATTCAATACAAAACATTTGCAACCAAAAGTGTGAAGATGTGAAATATTTGGTTTTCTCCCCTTGTAAAGTTCATAGGGGGTTTTCTTTAAAATAGGACTAATTAGAACTCTATTCATAACATAACAAGCAGTACTTACAGCATCCGCCCAAAAGTATTTTGGGATGTCATGATCATTTAGCATTGTTCTGGCAAGTTCCTCCAATGATCGATTTTTCCTTTCAACAACTCCATTTTGTTGAGGAGTTCTAGGTGCTGAGAAGTTGTGATTTATACCAAGTTCTTCACATAGGATTTCGAATTTTTCATTTTCAAATTCTCCACCGTGATCAGATCGAATTGAGACAATCTTCAATTCTTTCTCATTTTGAATGCTGCGAGCAAGCTTTTTGAATGCTCCAAAAGCTTCGCTCTTATTTGCCAGAAAGAGAGTCCAGGTATACCTTGAATAATCATCTACTATAACTAGAGCATAGTAATTTCCACCATAACTTTTTGTCCTTGAGGGACCAAATAGATCCATGTGTAACAGCTGCAAAGGTTTGTTAGTAGACACAATATTCTTTGATTTAAAGGACACTTTTACCTGTTTACCCTTTTGGCATGCATCACACAATTTATCTTTTTCAAACTTGATATTAGGCAAACCACTAACTAGATCTTTAGACACTAGCTTGTTAAGATGATCCATATGAATATGAGCTGTCCTACGGTGCCATAACCAAGAGTTTTCTTCCTTACTAATGAGGCAACATGCATTATGTGATGAAACACTATCTAAACTCATCATGTATATGTTTTCTACTCTATTTCCTATCATTCTAACTTGTTTACTTTGTTTATCCTCAATGATGCATGAACCTGAGTCAAATATTACCCTATTTCCTTTATCACAAAGTTGGCTAATGCTTAAAAGATTATGTTTAAGACCTTCAACATAGAGCACATTATCAATAGCAGTAGATAAGTCTTTACCAACTTTACCTTCACCAAGGATTCTTCCTCTGTTATTGTCACCATAAGTCACATGACCGCTTGATCTGGGGGTAAGAGTTAGGAACTTTGTAATATCTCCAGTCATGTGCTTTGAGCATCCGCTGTCAAGGTACCAATCTGACCCCCGTACCTTGAAGCATACCTCGTTTTCATTCTCGCTTTCATGATCAGCCATTAATGCAACTTGAGCTTCTTCATCTTCTGATTCATCTGATGAATCCATGCAGTTGTCTTCCCATGCGATGTAGGCTTTTCTTCCTTTGTTATTTTTGAATGCCTTCTTTTCAGATTTGGAGTCCTTTTTCTGTAGATTAGGACATTCCATTTTCATGTGCCCGGGTTTCCCGCATTCATAACAAGTAGGAGGACCGGATGTACTTTCTTTGCTGGAGAACCTTTTTGATTTGAAGTTCTTCTTTGGATAGTTGTTGCCTTTCATGAACCTTTTGAACTTCCGAACCATAAGAGCCATATTCTCTTCATTTTCATCAATTTCATCATCTGAGTTGTCACTATCATCAAATTGACTAGAACAAGATGCTTTTAGAGCCAAGCTTTTCTTTTTCTTATCTGTATTTTCGTACTCAGCTAGACGAGTGAGTTCTAGTTCGTGCTCTTGAAGTTTACCAAACAGAGTAGCCAGAGTCATAGTAGCTAAATTTCTTGATTCAGCTATAGCAGTAACCTTGGGCTGCCATTCTCTATTCAGACATCTCAGAACTTTGTTGATTAGATCCTCTGCAGGAAATGACTTACCCAACAAGCTTAACTGATTCACAATGTGAGTGAACCTTTTCTGCATTTCTGGTATTGTTTCACCTGTATTCATTCTAAATAATTCGTACTCTCTGATAAGAGTATTTGTTCTTGCCGTTTTCACTTCATTTGTACCCTCATGAGTAACTTGGAGATTATCCCACATTTCTTGGGCAGATTTACAATTTGAAACTCGAAAAAATTCATCAGGACTCAAAGCAGAAGTAATAATATTTTTGGCACGTAAATTATGTTGCACTTTTCTTTTCTCATCATCAGACCATTCATTTCTACTTTTAATAGTAAGAATACCATCTACTAAGTGTGTGGGGACATAGGGTCCTTTTTCCACAGCATCCCAAACATCTAAGTCTACCCCTTCAATAAAGATTCTCATTCTTTCTTTCCAATATGCGTAATCTTTCCCGTTGAATCCCGGAGGACGGGTAAGAGAAGCACCATCTTGCGTAGACCAACCTGAAGCCATTTCTCTTGAAGCTGCTAGGCCCTTTATACAAGAGTCTAGCTCTGATACCACTTGTTACCAAGTGGCTTCAGTCTCAAGAGGGGGGGTGAATTGAGATTTAAAAACTTTTCAGATCTTTCAAAAATGTTTTTCCCCTTTTCAATGACTTAGATCAATTTTCGCGCAGGTTAAGTGGAAGCGAAGGAATTAGAATATAAAGCAGTAAAGCGGTATAATAGTAAAGCAGGAAAGCAGTAAAGCACGCAGAGATTTATCCTGGTTCGGTCACCTCCTAGTGACCTACGTCCAGTCCTCACACCCTTGTGAGATTTTCCACTAACACAACAAGGCTTACAGGTGCCTTGGAAAACCTTTACAGACTCAGGCACTCTCCTCCTAGGATACCCCACCTATAGAGAGCCCTCAGATCTAATATAACAATAACAAGAGATACCCCACCCCTGTTACAATCAACTGCCCTAGAAAGATACCCCACTTCCTAGTACATGCAGCTACCCTAGAGAGATACCCCACTCCCTAGAACAAAACACAACAATTAAATAATAAACAATTGTAAATGCAGAAATACCTCTAGTGTAGGCAGATATTACAAATTGAAGAATACAACCCCAACTAACTCTTAGCAACAGATCAGCTCAGACAGACCAACGGTACGTGACGAGCAAAAGTATAAGCGTGAAGAGTTTTCTCAAGAGTTTTCTGTTTCATGCAAGTGGGTTGAGTTGTGTGTTGTGTTAAAAAGAATCGTGAAGCACTGCCTATTTATAGGCTATGAGGAATCCATTTTTACGTTAAAAATAGTGTAGGAATCGATTCTTTGTTAAAATGTATTTGATCTAGGAATCGATTTATTTAGGTGAGGAATCGATTTATCTTTGTTTGGAAAATATGGGAAATCGATTCTTGAGTGCCATGGAAAGCTAGGAATCGATTCTATACTAAGTGAAAATATGTAGGAATCGATTTTCAGCTTGCCTGAGACAAGTGGGAATCGATTCTCAGTTGTTTGCAAAAGATTGGGAATCGATTCTTCCCTTAAAAATTATTTGGCTCAGAAATCGATTTGTGTTTTGAAAAACATGGCCTGACAATCGATTCTATCTTTTCTATTTTACCTGAAAATCGATTTTGATATTTGTTTATGCATGAGGAAATCGATTTTGTTATTTATAAAGGTGATAAGTATGTTTACGTAAATATGCATGCAACTTTAAAAAACTTTGTGAGTGTGTGAGACTTTGATATACGAGCTGACCTTTGAAAGAGCTTACACTTTTTCCTAAGACACACCCAAACCCTAAGGCCTACCCTTATTTTTAAGGACTACCCTTAAACTTGAATCTTCAGTTCTTGGCTTGCTTGTCTTGGATTGTGACTTTGACGTTTAGTCACTTTTATTGACTTTGACCGTCAATCTTACCTTTGTCTTTTTCATCATCAAAACACATCCTGCAATATCAGTTTACCTGCAACACAAGGTATCCACAGAAGCTACTGCTGCTGGGGTAAACAATCCTCCTCCCCCTCCTGGGTCTGGGATCTCTCAAGCCCTTCAAGCTGTGCAATGGCCTCCCTATGGTCTCCCACTAGGCTATACGCCTCCTGCTGCTGATGCAAACCCTGGAGGAGATCCTTCAGGAACCGCGGGGCAAGGTCAGCTTGACATAGTTGTGAATGAAGTTGGAACGGGGACGCCTCAAGCCCAGATTCAGATCCCAATCCCTGCTACTGCTCCAGGAACTCCGGCGGGTTTCAATTCGCCAATAACGGTTCATCCACAAGTACGGGGCCCAATTCCTCAGAATGTTGCTCACCCACACATGGCTCCGGCTGTGGTATCAATGAATAACCCTCACTATGGTGCCGGTGGTTTCCCACAGAATTACCCTGCTGAAGCTAGAAGTCAGTATCAGATGCTAGAAGAGAGATTAAGAGCTATTGAAGGAGCAGGTTCGCGGGCCAGAAATGCCCATGAGCTGTGCTTGGTCCCTAATCTAGTCCTGCCTCCCAAGTTCAAAGCACCAACTTTTGACAAATACAGAGGGACGACTTGCCCAGTCAGTCATAGGACAATGTACTTCCGTAAAATGACTGCCCATGCCCGTGATGATAACCTGATGATGAATTGCTTTCAGGAAAGTTTAGCTGGAGCTCCCCTTGACTGGTACATGCAGTTGGGGCCAACCAATATCCGCTGCTGGAAAGACATGGCGGATGCTTTTATTTGTCAATACCAGTACAACAATGATTTGTCTCCGGATAGGACTCAGCTACAATGCATGTCTAAGAAGGATAACGAGTCGTTCAAGGAGTACGCTCAGAGGTGGAGGAACCTCGCTGCTCAAGTAAAACCCCCTCTACTGGACATAGAAATGGTCCACATGTTTATGGAAACCCTTCCTGCGGTGTATTATGATAGGTTGGTTGGCAGCGTAGCCTCGAATTTCTCTGAGATGGTCGTCACAGGAGAAAGAGTAGAGAACGACATGCGAAGCGGAAGAATAGCTCATGGCCCAACACCTTCCAGTCAGAAAAATCCTTTTTCTGGATCCCACAAGAAGAAAGAGGGTGAAACCAATGCAATTATCGGGGCCAGTGGTCCATCACACAGCAATCCTCCACAAGCTATTCCGGTTCCTTCTCAGGCACCACCTACACAGCCATTTCAGTCAAACCACCAGTACCGGAACTACAGTGAAAGGAAGCCTGTTGTCTTCGATCCTATTCCCATGTCCTACACGGACTTGTTCAATTATCTCATCGCCAATAAAGTAATCAATACTCGTTAAATGAAGCCATACCAGCCTCCCTATCCCAGAGGATATAATGCAAATGCTACCTGCGCCTTTCATTCCGGAGCAGTAGGTCATGTGGTGGAGGATTGTAAGGCATTCAAGTACGTGGTGCAAGACTTGATTGATGCGAAGAGCATATCATTTCAGCAACCCAATGTAACCACCAATCCGTTGCCAGGGCACGGAGGATCTTCTGCCAATGCCATTGACGATCACAGTGGTCAGTGTTTGATTAGAGAGGTTGATTGCATTCAGATGCCTCTGGATGTCATCCATGCTGAATTATGCCGTCTTGGTGTTATCAAAGAGGGGTGTGCTAGGAAAGACACCTGTGATAATCCTCGTTGTATTGGGACATGTGAAGGCTTTAAACCAATTCTCCAAGATCTCTTAGATAGACACCTGGTCCAAGTGGGAATTCAGGAAAAGGAAGAAAGTGTATCTACCTTGCAATCAGGCAACAGAGGCTTCAGGAGACCGATTGAAATCCCCTTTAGTCTGAATTCCAGCCCAGCTGTGACGAGACCTTCGACTGTTGTTATTCCAGTACCCGCTGTTTCCCCTAGTAGAGAGACTAGGATGATTCCATGGAGCTGCAATGTGCAGATGCAAGCGGAGGTCCCCTAAGGGAACTTTGGATATAACTAACATCGCTGGGAGTAGCGGCATTACAAGGAGTGGAAGGTTGTATGCTCCTGAAAACCTCAGGGGAGAGCAATCAAAAACAGATGAAGAAAGGGCCCGTAAGGGAAAAGACAAAGAAACTGTAGAAGTTAGAAGGGTATCAGACAAAGAAGCTCAAGAATTCCTGAAAGTAATGAAACAGAGTGAATATCGGGTGGTAGATCAACTTAGTCAAACTCCATCCAAGATCTCAATACTCTCTTTGTTGCTTAGTTCAGAGGCACATCGTGCTGCTCTGTTGAAGATCTTGAATGAAGCCCACGTCTCCCATGACATTACAGTAAACCAGCTTGATGGTATTGTTGGCAACATTGTAGCATCCAATTACTTGACTTTCTCAGACACCGAGCTTCCTCCGGCGGGAAAGGATCATAATCAAGCTCTTTACATCTCAGTCAAGTGTGGGGACTATATACTTGCCAGGGTGCTCATTGATAATGTAACACCCTAAATATTTAATTAATTTATTTAATTAAGTATTTAGGAAGTTATTTTAATTTATTGGATATAATTTAATTAATTAAAATTATATTAATTTTATGTTGGTGGTATTAGGAAAAGGAGGCGCCACTTGAATGAACTTGGGCTTAAGTGAAAAGCCCAAGCCCATGATCCAATGTCATATGCGAAGGGGGTGAGTCATTTGATGTTAGGGTTTTGTGTTGGCATTTTGCGAAATTGAGAATAGAGAATAGAGAGAGGGAGAGGCGTCGTAGAAAGAAAGGTGAAGAGAGAAGAGAGTCGCGTGGAGAGGAGGGAAAGAAGGAAGGAGGCCGCGAGCTCAAGAGGAAGGAGGACGTGATCTTGTTGCTGTGGTTTTGTTCGTGACTGTCTCTAGGGCTTCCGTTCTTCAAATCCGAGGTAAGGGGAGTTCTATCTTTCTATATAATAGATGTTCATAATAGGTTGTAAGTTAGGGTTAGCCTAGATCTATCCATGTTCTTGATTTGTGCTTAATTTTATGTTTGGTTCGTGATATATATGTGATTTTCATGATTGGTGGCTGAAGAATCCACTTTTGGTTGTGGCATGGGCGCCTAGGGCGCCATATGTGTGACTGTGTTGCTGAAAACTGTTGCTGGATTTTCCTGTTGCTGGAAGTGTTGCTTGTGTGCACATATGGGGTGTGTTGTGTGAAATTTCAAATTCTGGGCATATTTTACTGTGCCATCTTTTGTATTTGCCTGCCCAAATCCAATTTTAAGCATTTTGGCTCCAGTGGTTTTATCTTTGCACGTGTAATTCTGAAGTTGTTTCACTGGGTGTTGCTTGTGTGCGTATATGGGGTGTGTTGGGTGCAATTTCAAATTCCGGGCATATTTTACCGTGCCATCTTTTGTATTTGCCTGCCCAAATTCAATTTTAAGCATTTTGGCTCGAGTGGTTGTATCTTTGCACGTGTAATTCTGAAGTTGTCTCACTGGGTGTTGCTTGTGTGCGTATATGGGGTGTGTTGGGTGCAATTTCAAATTCTGGGCATATTTTACCGTGCCATCTTTTGTATTTTCCTGCCCAAATTCAATTTTAAGCATTTTGGCTCGAGTGGTTTTATCTTTGCACGTGTAATTCTGAAGTTGTCTCACTGGGTGTTGCTTGTGTGCGTATATGGGGTGTGTTGGGTGCAATTTCAAATTCTGGGCATATTTTACCGTGCCATCTTTTGTATTTGCCTGCCCAAATTCAATTTTAAGCATTTTGGCTCGAGTGGTTTTATCTTTGCACGTGTAATTCTGAAGTTGTCTCACTGGGTGTTGCTTGCGTGCGTATATGGGGTGTGCTGGGTGCAATTTCAAATTCTGGGCATATTTTACCGTGCCATCTTTTGTATTTGCCTGCCCAAATTCAATTTTAAACATTTTTGCTCGAGTGGTTTTATTTTTGCACGTGTCATTTTGGAGTTGTCTCGGTGCGTGTTGCCTGTGTTGCCTGCGATGTCTAAGTTTCTGTCTTAGGCGCCCAGTGACTGGGCGCCATTTTCAGGATGTTCCCAAAGTTTTACGAAAACTCTTTTCGCTATATCTTTTGACTCGGACATCCGTTTTAAACGTTTCAAAAAGTGTTGGGAAGCTTTTCCAGTTGTCTACCTGTGTGTCTTATTTTTAAAATAAAAACTTATTATTTTCTGGTGGCTTCTATAATGATGATGATGCCCTTAGGGGCTAGTTAAATGACGTTTTGCCCTTAGTGGCTAATATTATTGATGATGATGTGTAAATGACGATGATGCCCTTAGTGGCTAGTTAAAAGATGTTTTTTCCCTAAGTGGCCAATATTATTGATGATGATGCGTAAATGACTGTTTTGCCCTTAGTGGCTATTGTTTGTTTGGTGACGTTTATGGATAAGTGACGATGAGGCCCAAAAGGCTAAGCGACGATGATAATAAACGACGATGAAATATAGCGACATTGTTGTGTGTAATTATGAATTGACAGGTGTTGTGCCTCTTATTTGGCAAATTGGTAAGTGACGGGTCACATAGTTGACTGTGATTGTGTGTGTTTGTGTGTGATGCATGTCATAGTGTCTCATGTATTCCATGTGCATGAACCCAGCAGAGATGAGGCCATAAAGGCTAAGCGACGATGAGGCCATAAAGGCTAAGCGACTATGATGAAAGGTACCTCATGCATATGCCCGCGAGTGGGTTGCATTTCATATAGTCACATGACATTGTGATGAGTTGTTGTAATGACGTAATTGATGAATTGTGATGTGATTACTCTAGTGCTGTGACTTGACTTATTGCTTATCATGTGATTTATTATATGGATTGAATTGGACTCACCCTACTGTTTGAATGTTACCCCTATGCGGTAACGTGCAGGTGATCACGAGTGAAGACCTAGGTATCTTCACTAATTTTGAGTCGGGTCGTCATGCTCTGATACGTAGCACTTAGGGGGGAAACGAACTCGATGTTTTAAGACTATTTTGGTTGTTATATGTTATCTGATGTTTTCTCTTATTTATATTTTCCGCTGCGTAGTTGGTTTTATTGATGTCACGGTTGTGGTGACAATGAATGATGTTTGAGTTTTTCCCCATTGGGGGCGTGCTACGTATTGCACAATTATTTGATGTTGAACTATTTATTTGAAGTACGACGTTTTGATTTGAGTATGTGTAACATCCCTTGCGATGAAAAGACATTTTGAAACTCTGATTTTCCAATTAAATTAACGGGTAGAAAAGGGGTGTTACAATAGTGGTATCAGAGCAGTTCGGTCTGTCCGGCCAATGTTGTCCTGTCATAGTGTCTTATGACAATTAAGAAATTGTTAGATTAGTTCTGAATTTTTGGTTTGTGCTGCAGTGATAGTTTGAAATGGCTGGGAGAAACGATGCTGCTCTTGCTGCTGCGTTGCAAGCTATGGCTCAGGCTGTGCAGGGTCAGCAGAATGCTGGGGAGAACGCTGGTTTTCGGAGTCTGACTACTTTCCAGAGAGAGAATCCGCCCACTTTTAAGGGCAAATATGATCCAGATGGTGCTATGGCTTGGTTGAAAGAGATCGAGAGGATTTTCAGGGTGATGGACTGCACTGTTGAGCAGAAGGTCCGTTTTGGTACTCACATGTTGGCTGAGGAGGCCGACGACTGGTGGTTGGCTACTAGGCAGAGGTTGGAGGCTGTGCAGGAAGAGATTACCTGGGAGGTATTCAGCAGGGAATTTCTGAGAAAATATTTTCCTGAAGATGTCCGAGGGAAGAAAGAAATAGAGTTCCTGGAACTGAAGCAGGGTGGTATGTCTGTGACTGCATATGCGGCGAAGTTTGTGGAATTGGAAAAATTCTATCCGTACTACAGTGAGGCTACAGCTGAGTTCTGAAAATGCATCAAGTTCGAGAATGGTTTGAGGCCTGATATCAAAAAGGCCATTGGTTACCAGAAGATCCGTGTGTTCGCTGATCTGGTTGATAGTTGTAGAATCTTCGAGGAGGACAGTACTGCACATTACAAAGCTGCGACTGAGAAAAAGGGTAAGTTTCCGAGTCGAAGCAAGCCGTATGAGGTTCCTGCGGGTAAGAGTTATCAGAGGGCTGCTGGAGGTAAGAAGACTAGTGGGGGAGATGCTCCTGCTAGCATTGTCTGTTTTAAGTGTGGCAAACCTGGCCACAAGAGTACTACATGCGGGTCTGATGAGAGGGTTTGCTACCGTTGTGGTAAAAAGGGTCATATGGCGGCCGAGTGTAAGGTCGAGGATGTGGTGTGTTTCAACTGTGGTGAGTCTGGGCATATCAGTGCAAAATGTACAAAGCCGAAGAAAGAAAGGTCTAGTGGGAAAGTGTTCGCATTAGCAGGAGAGGAGCCTGATGAGAAAGATGGTCTTATTAGAGGTACGTGTTTCATTAATGGTACTTCTCTGAAATCTCTTATTGATACTGGTGCTACCCATTGCTTTATATCTGTTGATTGTTGTAAAAGATTGGGTCTTGTTTTATCTGCTATGTATGGGGATATGGTTGTCGATACTCCTGCGAAGGGGTCGGTGATTACGTCCCAGGTGTGTTCTCAGTGTCCCGTGTCGATCTTCGGCAGGGACTTTATTGTGAATTTTGTTTGCTTGCCGTTGAGAGGTCTGGATGTAATCTTGGGCATGGACTGGTTAGAGAATAATCACGTCCATATCATCTGTCGTAGCAAGTCGGTTAGTTTCGGGGAAGAAGATTCTGTTTTGGTATCTGCTGGTCAGTTGAAGAAGTCGAGGAAAGAAGGAGTTCAGCTATTTTCGTTGATGGCATCGTTGTCTGCTGAGAGTCAGGCTGTTATTGAAGAACTGCAAGTGGTACGCGAGTTTCCTGAGGTTTTTCCTGACGAAATTCCGGGTGTGCCGCCGGAGAGGGAAGTTGGGTTTTCGATTGATCTTGTACCTGGTACGAGGCTTGTGTCTATGGCACCGTACAGGATGTCAGCGTCTGAATTGTCTGAGTTGAAGACGCAACTCGAAGAATTGCTTGAGAAAAAGTTTGTGAGACCGAGTGTATCACCGTGGGGAGCTCCGGTATTGTTGGTAAAGAAGAAGGATGGGAGTATGAGGTTATGTGTGGACTATCGTCAGTTGAATAAGGTAACTATCAAGAACAAGTATCCGCTTCCGAGGATCGACGATTTGATGGATCAGTTAGTGGGTGCCTGTGTTTTCAGCAAAATTGATTTGAGGTCCGGATATCATCAGATTAAAGTGAAGGATGAAGATGTTCAGAAGACAGTGTTCAGGACAAGGTATGGGCATTATGAATATTCAGTGATGCCGTTCGGTGTGACCAATGCACCTGGTGTATTTATGGAATATATGAATCGTATTTTCCATAA
This sequence comes from Astragalus membranaceus, assembly GCA_039519185.1. Lineage (NCBI taxonomy): Eukaryota > Viridiplantae > Streptophyta > Magnoliopsida > Fabales > Fabaceae > Astragalus > Astragalus membranaceus. The sequence continues at coordinate 98,427,105 of CM076851.1, forward strand.
TTACCTAGATCGATTTGTGGTGATCTTCATAGATGACATTCTAGTTTATTCTAAGTCGGAGGAAGAACATGCTGAGCACCTGAAGTCGGTATTAGAAGTTCTGAAAGAGAAAAAGTTGTATGCTAAGTTATCAAAGTGTGAGTTTCTGGCTGAAAGAGGTGAGTTTCCTTGGGCACGTGATTTCTGGTAATGGTATTGCGGTTGATCCGGCAAAAGTGGAAGCAGTGTTGGAGTGGGAGGCTCCGAAGTCCGCAACAGAGATCCGAAGTTTTTTGGGTTTGGCAGGGTACTACAGGAGGTTCATCGAGGGTTTTTCCAAGTTGGCCCTTCCGTTGACTCAGTTGACTTGTAAGGGTAAAGTTTTCGTTTGGGATGCTCGGTGTGAGGAAAGTTTTATGGAACTGAAAAAGAGATTGACAACGTCGCCTATTTTGACGTTGCCTAATCCGGAGGAACCGTTTGTTGTATATTGTGACGCTTCGAAGATGGGTCTTGGTGGTGTGCTGATGCAAGATGGGAAAGTCGTTGCGTATGCGTCGAGGCAGTTGCGGGTTCATGAGAAAAATTACCCTACGCATGATTTGGAATTGGCTGTTGTGGTATTTGTGCTTAAGATTTGGAGACACTATCTTTATGGTTCGAGGTTTGAGGTGTTCAGTGATCATAAGAATCTGAAATATCTGTTCGACCAGAAGGAGTTGAATATGAGACAGCGTCGGTGGTTGGAGCTCTTGAAGGATTATGACTTCGGTTTGAATTATCATCCCGGCAAAGCTAATTTCGTGGCTGATGCATTAAGCCGGAAGTCTTTGCATATGTCGGCAATGATGGTGAAGGAATTAGAGTTGATTGAGGAATTCCGAGATTTGAGTTTGGTTTGTAAAATGACACCTCGCAGTGTCAAGCTGGGAATGCTAAAGATCGATAATGACTTTCTGGGCAGCATCAGAGAGGCTCAGAAGTCAGATGTCAAATTGGTATATTTAATTAATGGGGTTGGCCAATCTGAAGACGAAGATTTCAAATTGGATTCTCGTGGTGTGTTGAGGTTCCGGGGTAGGATCTGTGTTACGGATGATGCAGAGATGAGAAAGGCAATTTTGGAGGAGGGTCACCGTAGCAAGTTGAGTATCCATCCTGGAGCGACGAAAATGTATCAAGATCTGAAAAAGATGTTTTGGTGGTATGGTATGAAGAGAGATGTGGCACAGTTTGTGTATGCCTGTTTGACCTGTCAGAAGTCGAAGGTTGAGCATCAGAAGCCTGCAGGGTTGATGCAACCGTTGGAAGTTCCAAAGTGGAAGTGGGATAGCAGTGCGATGGATTTTGTGACGGGATTGCCGAATACAGCTAGGGGTCATGACGCTATTTGGGTGATCGTTGATAGGTTAACGAAGTCTGCTCACTTTATTCCTATTAATGTCACTTATCCGGTGTCGAGGTTGGCAGAGGTCTATGTCAAAGAATTTGTGAAGTTGCACGGTGTTCCGAAGAGTATTGTGTCAGATAGGGATCCGAGGTTCACTTCTGAGTTTTGGAGGGGTTTGCAGAAGGAATTGGGTTCAAAGTTGAAAATGAGTTCGGCATATCATCCTCAGACAGATGGTCAGTCAGAGAGGACAATTCAGTCGTTAGAAGATTTGTTGAGGGCTTGTGTCTTAGAACAAGGTGGTTCCTGGGATTCCAACCTTGCGTTGATTGAATTTACCTATAACAACAGTTACCATTCCAGTATCGGGATGGCACCGTTTGAAGCATTGTATGGTCGAAAGTGTAGAACGTCGTTGTGTTGGTATGAGTCGGGGGAGAGTGTAGTGTTGGGACCGGAGATTGTCCGGGAGACTACAGAGAAAATCAAGATGATCCGTTAAAAGATGAAGGCTTCGCAGAGTCGTCAAAAGAGTTATCATGACAAGCGGAGGAAAGATTTAGAGTTTCAGGAGGGTGAGCATGTGTTCTTGAGGGTTTCTCCTATTACCGGTGTTGGTCGAGCGTTGAAATCGAAGAAGCTCACTCCTCGCTTTGTTGGTCCTTATCAGATTTGAGAGAATCAGAAATGTGGCTTATAGAGTGGCGTTACCGCCAAATCTTTCGAATTTGCACGACGTGTTTCATGTGTCGCAACTTCGGAAGTATGTTTCGGATCCATCTCATGTGATCCATATGGATGATGTAGAGGTGCGGGATAATCTCACTGTGGAGACGATGCCCGTACGGATTGAGGATCGTGAAGTGAAAGCACTTAGAGGCAAAGAGATTGCATTGGTGAAAGTGGTTTGGCTAGGAGCTGCCGGTGAGAGTATGACTTGGGAGCTAGAGAGCAAGATGTGGGAGTCCTACCGAGAGTTGTTCGATCAGGTAAATTTCGAGGACGAAATATTCTAAGTGGGGGAGAGTTGTAACACCCTAAATATTTAATTAATTTATTTAATTAAGTATTTAGGAATTTATTTTAATTAGTTGAATATAATTTAATTAATTAAAATTTATATTAATTTTTTTATGTTGGTGGTATTAGGAAAAGGAGGCGCCAATTAGATGAACTTGGGCTTAAGTGAAAAGCCCAAGCCCATGATCCATGTAATAGGCGAAGTGCTAAGTCATTGGGGATTAGGGTTTTGGCTAGGCATTTTGCGAATTGAGAATAGAGAATAGAGAGAGGGAGAGGCGCCGTAGAGAGGAGAAGGGAGAGAGGAAGGCCGCGAGTTCAAGGAGGAAGAGGAGCGTGACTTTGTTGCCGTGGTTCTGTTCGTGACTGTCTCTAGGGCCTTCGTTCTTCAAATCCAAGGTAAGGGGAGTTCTATCTTTCTATATAATAGATGTTCATGATAGGTTGTAAGTTAGGGTTACCCTAGATCTATTCATGTCCTTGAATTGTGTGTAATTTCATGTTTGGTTAGTGATATATATGTGATCCTCATGATTTGTGGTTGAAAATCCATTTTTGGTCGTGGCATGGGCGCCTAGGGCGCCATATGTTTGATTTTGTGTTGCTGAATTGTTGCTAGATTTTCTGTTGCTGTAAGTGTGTTGGGCGCTGGGCGCCAAGGGCGCCAGTGTGTGCTGTGTGCGTGTGTTGCGTGTGTTGTGTGCGCATATGGGGGTGTTTTGGGTGAAACTCAAATTCTGGGCATATTTTACCGTGCCATCTTTTGTATTTGCGTGCCCAAATTCAATTTTAAACATTTTGGCTCGAGTGGTTTTATTTTTGCACGTGTCATTCTGGAGTTGTCTCGGTGGGTGTTGCTTGTGTGCGCATATGGGGGTGTTTTGGGTGAAACTCAAATTCTGGGCATATTTTACCGTGCCATCTTTTGTATTTGCGTGCCAAAATTCAATTTTAAACATTTTGGCTCGAGTGGTTTTATTTTTGCACGTGTCATTTTGGAGTTGTCTCGGTGGGTGTTGCTTGTGTACGCATATGGGGTGTTTTGGGTGAAACTTCAATTTCTGGACATATTTTATCGTGCCATCTTTTGTATTTGCGTGCCCAAATTCAATTTTAAACATTTTGGCTCGAGTGGTTTTATTTTTGCACGCGTCATTTTGGAGTTGTCTCGGTGGGTGTTGCTTGTGTACGCATATGGGGTGTTTTGGGTGAAACTTCAATTTCTGGACATATTTTACCGTGCCATCTTTTGTATTTGCGTGCCCAAATTCAATTTTAAACATTTTGGCTCGAGTGGTTTTATTTTTGCACGCGTCATTTTGGAGTTGTCCCGGGGGTCATCCCAGCGACGTTGTAAAGCCGTATTGAGTTCTTTAAAAATCCTTTTTGCGTATAACCAACAGTTTTAACGCTTTAGTGTCAAAATGGATGATTATGACGATGATGCCCTTAGTGGCTAGTTAAATGACGTTTTTACCCTTAGTGGCCAATATTATTGATGATGATGTGCAAATGATTGTTTTGCCCTTAGTGGTTGTTGTTTGTTGGATGACGTTTATGGATAAGTGACGATGAGGCCTAAAAGGCTAAGCGACGATGATAATAAGCGACGATGAAATATAGCGACGTGTTGTATGTAATTATAAACTGACAGGTGCTGTGCCTCTTATTTGGCAAATTGGTAAGTGACTGGTCACATAGTTGACTGTGATTGTGTGTTTGTGTGTGGTGCATGTCATAGTGTCTCATGTATTCCATGTGCATGAACCCAGCGATGATGATGAAAGGTACCTCACCCTTCTGTTTGAATGTTACCCCTATGCGGTAACGTGCAGGTGATCACGAGTGAAGACCTAGGTATCTTCACTAATTATGAGTCGGGTCGTCATGCTCTGATACGTAGCACTCAGGGGGGAAACGAACTCGATGTTTTAAGACTATTTTGGTTGTTATATGTTATTTGATGGTTTTCTCTTATTTATACTTTCCGCTGCGTAGTTGGTTTTATTGATGTCACGGTTGTGGTGACGATGACTGATGCTTAAGTTTTTCCCCATTGGGGGCGTGTTACGTATTGCACATTTATTAACGTTGAACTGTTTTATTGAAGTACGGTGTTTTGATCGAAGTGTGTGTAACATTCCTTGTGATGAAAAGAAATTTTGAAACTCTGATTTTACAATTAAATTAACGGGTAGAAAAGGGGTGTTACAGTTGGTGTCCAAAATGGATCCAATCAAGTACATATTTGAAAAACTTGCGCTCACAGGTAGAATTGCTCGTTGGCAAATGCTTTTGTCAGAGTATGACCTCGTGTACGTAACCCAGAAGGCGATTAATGGTAGCACACTGGCAGACTACCTGGCACATCAACCGGTTGAGGATTACCAATCAATGCAATGTGAATTCCCAAATGAGGACATTATGGCATTATTTGACGAAGGGAAATCTCAAGATGATGAAAGGTGGAGAGTGTTGTTTGACGGTGCCTCTAACATGTGGGGGCACAGGGTCGGAGCGGTACTGATCTCTCCAGACAACCGCTTCATACCATTCACTGCCAGATTAAGTTTCTATGTCACAAACAATATTGCAGAGTATGAAGCGTGTATCCTGGGTATCCAGGCAGCTCTCGATTGGAAAGTCAAGAGGCTCGATGTGTACGGAGATTCAGCTCTAGTTGTCCACCAGGTAAAAGGAGATTGGGAAACAAGAAATCCTGATTTGATTCCTTACCGTGACTATATTCAAGAATTAATCAAGCCCTTTGAGGAAATCACTTTCCAGCACATACCCCGCAGCGAGAATCAGTCGGCAGATGCCTTGGCAACTTTGTCTTCTATGTTCAACGTCAACTGTGACAAAAGTTTGACGACTGTCAGAATCCAGCACAGAGGTCAACCTGCTTATCACTACTGCATGGCAGTCGAAGAGGAATCAGATAGTAAGCCTTGGTACCATGACATCAAGCAGTACATCACAAACAGAGAGTATCCTCCCGGAGCTACAGAGAATGACAAGAGAACACTCAGGAGGCTATCAGCAGGTTTCTTCTTGAGTGGAGACGTCCTTTACAAAAGAAACCATGACTTGGTACTCCTCAGGTGTGTAACAAGAGAAGAATCAGTAAATATTATGCGGGATGTTCATGAGGGCTCATTTGGGGTTCATTCCAGCGGGCACGCAATGGCTAGAAAAATCCTGAGAGCTGGTTACTACTGGTTGCAGATGGAATCAGACTGTTACAATTTTTGTGAGAAGATGCCATAATTGTCAAATCTATGCAGATCACACTCATGTACCTCCAACTTCTCTGAATGTCTTGAGTGCACCATGGCCATTCTCAATGTGGGGCATGGACATCATTGGTCCCATTGAACCCAAAGCTTCAAATGGCCACCGTTTGATTCTGGTTGCTATTGACTACTTCACTAAGTGGGTGGAGGCTGCTTCTTATCCCAATGTAACGAGCTCAGTGATTGCTAAGTTCATCAAGAAAGATTTGGTTTGCCGCTACGGCCTTCCAAACAAGATTATCACAGACAACTGAACAGCAGAATGATGAAGGACTTGTGTAAAGACTTCAAGATACAGCATCATAACTCTTCTCCCTACCGCCCAAAGATGAATGGGGCAGTTGAGGCAGCTAACAAGAATGTCAAGCGGATAATACAAAAGATGGTCGTGACCTATAATGACTGGCATGAGATGCTCCCCTTTGCCCTGCCTGGTTACAGAACTTCAGTGCGCACCTCAACAGGGGCAACCCCCTACTCACGGGTTTATGGGTCAGAGGCAGTCCTCCCCATTGAAGTTGAAATACCATCCTTGCGGGTGTTAATGGAGACAAAACTTGATGAAGTAGAATGGGTTCGGTCCCGTCTTGACCAGTTGAACCTCGTTGACGAAAAACGGGTAGCCGCAATGTGTCATGGACAGTTGTACCAACAGAGGATGATTAGGGCTTTTGACAAGAGAGTCCGTCCTCGTGGATTCCAAGAGGGAGATCTTGTGCTCAAGCAGATCTTGCCGATCCAGACGGACCCCAGGGGCAAATGGGCTCCCAAATATGAAGGACCTTATGTGGTGAAGAAGGCGTTCTCAGGAGGAGCTTTAATTCTGGCGAACATGGACGGAGATGAGATTCCAAATCCAGTGAACTCAGATGGGGTCAAGAAGTATTATGCCTAGAAAAATAGACAAAAAAGAGAAAGATAAGCCAAGGAAAAATCAGCTCGCTAGGTTGAAAACCCGCAAAGGGCGGCCTAGGTAAAATCAGAGCGACCCGGTGGATTGAAAACCCGCAAAGGGAGATCCAGGAAAAAATTAGTGTCAGAAAACTTGGACTTGAGAAAAGAAAAGGCAATCAGCACTCCCAAAGGTTCGGATAAGGGGGTGATCAGGGTTATGAGTATGGACGGTGGGCACCATTACTTCAGAGATGAAATCACGAGATCTGTTCCTCTTTCTTGTATTTCTTAGTTTAAAAGAAAGATTGCAATGCACTTTCAATTGGCGTGACTTTCTGCACGTCCAATTTCTATATCAATAAAAGTCCAACTTTTCTTTCATATGTGTGCTTTTCGTGTCTCTGCTTTCGTCTATTCAATTTCTTTCAAAATAATAACTTTTATGATTGATGAAATTGAATTGCAAAATGTGCACATTCAGAGCATTACAGGATCATTGCGAAATCTTTGAAAAATACAGAAAGAAATGATTTCCCAAGTGAATAAAATTGCGAAAAAAAACAGTCGTGACGAACCAGTGCGCAATCCTCGCGTGATCATCGTCCTGGAACAGCCTCCGTCCGGCAGATCGATTTAACCAGCAAAAAAGAGTGCCGAACAAAAAAAACAAATAAGCTGAAAAAAGAAAGCTGCTTAAAGAAAACAAACAGAAGAAACAAAAACAAAAGAGAAGAAAATCACAGAGGACGGAACATAAAAGAACACAACATCTTCATATCATTCATCATTCTCATATCGTCCATGTCATTCGTCACTACATGGCATCAAACAGTAGTGCATTACACTTTCAAGTTCGCATCTCAGAAGAGCGAAAGAATAACTAAAGAAAAAGAAGAGAATGAAGAATCAAACAGAAAAAGCATCCCACCAAAATCATTGCATTCACTCCATGGCACGTGTCTGTATTTTCATAAAAAAAAAAGGCCATTTATTGATAATTATTAATTTTTGGCACCCAAAAACATTTTTCTTAATTTTTAGGAATTTTAGGAAATAAAATAGTGCATATTTTTGCCTTTTTGGGCATTTAAACAAAAGCGAATTAATTATTTTTGGACCAAGACCAGGTCAAGGACGTGGCACACATGTTACTCTACCAAGGGTAATTTTTGTATAATTTTTGGAAAGAAAGTCTTAGTCCAAAATAATTAAAAATGCATTTTCCCCATTTTTAGTGCATAAAAAAATCAAAAAAGACCATTAAATATTCCCCAATTACTAAATGACAATTTTTATTGCCTAGAATAATTAGAGGGAATATTTTATGGTGCTCAAATATATATGACACTTTTTAATAGGTGCACCTTCACTTCCATGCCCAAAATTCAAAACTCAAAAAGAAGGAAGTGTCCTCAATAAGGCAAAAGACCAAAAACAAGTTTTTTTTCCTCCTCTCCCTTGCTTCAGCCGAACTCTCTCTCTCTCTCCCGTCCCAAAATTTCTTCACACTCTTCTATTCCTTATTCCTTAAGAATATGCTTTGTACTATCCTTAACTTTTCCCTTTTTGGTGACCATCGCTCACTCCCACATAGATTTATGCCCTCTTTTGTAAATTACCCCACCCATTTATACTCACCTCTTCACAAGAAAATACAAAATTACTTCTTTGGTAACATTCCATCTCAATTATACCCTTAACCCTATTTTTACCTCACATCACATATGAGCCTCCATTCCCAAAATAGGACAAGTTTTTTTTTCACACAAGCCCTCCCTCCCTCTCTCCTTGGTGTCGCACACTCCATTACTCCCTCACTCTCATTTTTGTGTTTTCTCACTACCCACAATCCAAGTGATCTCTAATCCTAGCCCTTCATTCAAATTTAAAACCCAATCCTAGAGCACCTAGTAAAGAACAATGACCTAATTACCCCTAGACCTAAAACAACTCTATAAATACCCTCTCATTTCCACACATGAGCATCTTTTGCTTCTCATTTTTTCTACACTAAAACCCCAGCACACAAAAATCTCTCCCTCTTTCCTCTCAAGGCCGTAGCCTCCTCTCCCTCTCCTCCATCCATCCTTTTCATTTCCTTCCACCCAAACACCACCACTCCACCTCATTTGCATCCCTCTTTCACATACTCCCTTCATTTCTCATTCAAAGTTCAAGCATCATCACCAAGTGGGTTTGATCATCATATTTGCGTGGGTATTTCTTTGTAGAACCATGGAGTTTTGTTGATTTGTGTCTAGTTTCATCTTCTCATCTCACTTTCTAACTTGGAGTTAAGGTAAAATCCTTAAAACCTTGCATCATATTTGAGTTCTTGCCTCAAAAATGTAAAATTATTCATCCTATCATCTTCATATCCTCATATTGTTGATTGTTGTTGGTGAGAAGTGTCATAAGCACTTTGACAAGCACTTAGGGAGGCTTGGGTGCTTATGGTGCTTCTCACCCTTGAATGATTGATGATTTTTGTTGATTTGGATCTTGACCCTTGCATTTCATGAAATAAAATGTTGTTTTATGGCATATTATGTTTCGCATACTTGAAGAAAAATAGGGTTTATGTTAGTTTTGTGCATTTCTTTGCCTAATCACATGAACCTTTACCAAAAATTGTAATCTAGCTCGTTTTCTCATATTATCTCACCTGCTTTCAAAAATAAATGGGTTCTTGGTTATGTATTTGGGTCGCATATTGTGAATAAATAGGATTTTTATATGTTTGTTTATCATTTTAAGTTGATGATAGGCAATATGACTGTCACTTGTGCCTAGTGCACCTTGCTTAAAGTGATGAGGATTGTTCTATATGATTCAACCCTTTTAGTTTAGGTGTTATTTAAACTGATGATAGGCAAAGAGATTTTCACTTGTGCCTAGTGCACCTTGTTCTAAGTGATGAAGATTGCTCTAGGTGATTCAACCCTCCTTTTAGTGTATGATATTGCTTATTCTTATGAATTACTTTATAATTTGTCTTAGGTTGATGATTGGTAAAGTGACTCTCACTTGCGCCTAGTGCACCTCGATCTAAGTGAGAAGGATTACCTAGAAATGATTCAATCTCTCTTTTATAATTCTTAATGAGTAGGAAGACGCAAATTTAGGTTTCCTTTTATGATAGTTAAATAATGCGTGAATGCTTGAAGGCCAATTTGGCCTATGATGGCATTCACCTTGAAAGGTTTGTGTAAATGTAATTTAGGGTTCGTGTAGGTTTTGTAAATGATAGGTTGTCCTAATCTTGATGCATCCTCACTTGCAATTGTGGTGTTGGTTCTTGGAGTTTGTGTAGGTTTTGGCAAGGGATGGACTAACTCTAGTCTTGATGCATTCTCAGTTGTTAATGTAAGTAATTGCAAAGGATAGGCTAGCCCCCTAGTCTTGATGCACATGTGTTCTTATTCATTTATACTTGTTTTTGCGCTTGTTATGTGATTAAGTATTGAATTGGTGTTCACGATTTGCTTGCTTGTTTTGATGATCGCATTGACTTTGTAATCCGACTTCAAAGTTCAAAACCTTTGTTACTCGTTAGTAACACCTCAAAAACCATGTCGCATTCAAATTATACTACAATTTGTTACTCGTTAGTAACATTTACAATTTCAAATCTTTTTCATAACCAAGAACACTTTCAAACATCAAGAAGCCATCTCACAAACCAAAAATCAATTCGATTGCGAAAACCCTTTTGATTACCTAAAGTAAGAACCAATTATCATTAATGATCACTCGCGCCGTTGCCGTTTGGTTGTTAACGATAATTTCATTTTCAAAGGAATTAGTAGTTTGACAACTCTAAACCGTTGTTGTTTGATCTTCATGAACACTCCAACTTAAATAAAACCAATTGTCATCGATGATCATTCGCGCCGTTGCCGTTTGTTGTTAATGACGATTGCATTCTCAAAAGGGTTAGTAGCGCGGCCACTCTAAACCGTTGTTGTTTGGTCATCGCAAACACTCGAATCAAAAGCAAAACCGATTATCATTAATGATCACTCGCGCCGTTGCCGTTTGGTTGTTAATGATGATTTCATTTTCAAAAGAGTTAGTAACCGGCCACTCTAAACCGTTGTTGTTTGGTCATCGCGAACACTCGAACAAAAGCAAAACCGGTTATCATTAATGATCACTCGCGCCGTTGCCGTTTGGTTGTTAATGATGATTTCATTTTCAAAAGAGTTAGTAGTGTGACCACTCTAAACCGTTGTTGCTTGGTCATCGCGAATCCTCATTCCTATTGCGAAAACTCACCTAAACAAGATAAAAGACAAAAACCTTTTTTCAGGACAAACAAGAACTACGTAGCTTTGAATTCTCCATCGCACCGGGAGATACGTAGGAGCGAGCGCCTAACTCTCGTCATGCGCCAAAAATAAAAATTTTCATTAAGTCTTCTCATTCCCTTTGAGGCAAATTTAGGTATTTTCCAAATCAACACTTAAAACCACACGTTTAATTAAAGGTTCCCTTTCGGTAGAAAGGAGGTATGGGGTGCTAATACCTTTCCCATGCCTAACCAACCCACGAACCCAAATCCTCCGGTTTTCCAAAAGGCCATCCGCTTTCCAAAACGGTTTTTCTTCAAAATTTTCCTTATAAAAAATATTGGTGGTGACTTCATTGTTTTAAAAAGTTGTAAACGAAGAAAAATCCCCTCAGGGACCTTTTCGGGTGCAACAAATCCAAAACCCGTAAATAGGGGCATCAACATCGCAACATCGTCGTCATGGTTTGAGAATAGCTCCATCGTAAAAATATGCTATGCATGCGACGCTATGTAAATGCACAAACAATAACAACGGTTACATAGCAACGCACAACATCGGAAAGCAACATTGGCCGTAGGCCTACAACACATTACCTGCCAATGAATAGAGGCAAATTCGTCTTCGTACAACCTTCGTCGTCAATAATTTACAACTTAGCAATTTTCAACATTTTGGCAACATCGCAATATTTTAGTAATTTTCAATATTTTGGCAACATCGCAATAATTTAGCAACTTTCAACATTTTGGCAACTTTGGGCCTAATCACATATTCAACGTCATTTTAAATAACAATCGTGAAATTCATATTTGGGCAGCCACACCTGGCGCCCTTGGCGCCCACTGCGCCAAGCAACAGAATTGGCAGCCAAACTGGCGCCCATGGCGCCCAGCAGCACAACGGGCAGCCAAACTGGCGCCCTTGGCGCCCATGGCGCCCATCAACGCAACACAGCACAAGGCAGTCAGATTCTGGCGGCCAAGGCGCCCCTGCGCCAGACACAGCACGAGGCAGCCTGATTTAGGCACCCATGGCGCCCCTGTGCCAGACACAATACGCAACAACAGCAACCGGGCAGCCAATCTTGGCGCCCTTGGCGCCCATGCGCCAGGACAGCACAGTCACCGCAACAGGGCAGCCACAACCTTGGCGCCCTTGGCACCCATGCGCCAGAACAACACCTGAAACAGCAACTGGGCAGCCACCACCTTGGCGCCCTTGGTGCCCATGCGCCAGAACAACATAGAAAACAGCAATTGGGTAGCCACCACCTTGGCGCCCTTGGCGCCCATGCGCCAGAACAACATAGAAAACAACAATTGGGCAGCCAGGTTTTTGGCGCCCTTGGCTCCCATGTGCCAGGAATCTGCAAGACAGCAACACACAACAGCAAGATGGCGCCCATGGAGCCCAGCAACATTTCACGAACAGCGCCCATGGCGCCCAGCAACAGGACAGGGCAGCCAACATAGCGCCCTTGGCGCCCCTGCGCTAGAACACTACACACCCAGAATGGCGCCCAGGAAGGCGCCCAGTCACACAACACAGGATGGCGCCCATGGCGCCCAGCACAGTTTCAGGAACGGCGCCCAAGGTGCCCAGACAACAACATACGCACAGAAATTAGCGCCCAGGGGGGCGCCCAGCCACATTAACAGCAACATTGGCGCCCATGGCGCCCTATGGACAGAAATTTTGGTTCAAATCATCAACAAGCAAGTTCAATCATCATCAATCATTTCCAATCATTATCAATCATGCTCAGTCATCATCAAATCACATTCATTCATCATCAATCAAATTCAATTCCTACAACTAGTGTTTTCTAACTTAATCACCTAGGGTTCCATTAACCTTCCTACATAGAGCCATTCATACACCCAATTATAGAGATAGAACCCCACCCTTACCTTAGCCTTGAAGAATTCGAAACCTTACCCTAGCCTTCTCCTCCTCTTCACCGCGCCTCCTCTCTCTTCTCTCACTATCAAACTATTGTTTTTCTAATAAGTGAGCAAAACCCTAAAAATGCTTATTTATACTTAGTTAATTTTCATGGGCTTTTCTCTTGGCTATGCGACTTAATCATGGGCCTTTTCACTAACACTTCGAATTCGCTACTACTAACCCTAACCATAGGTCCATATATTCTAACATTATTTTTATTTTATTATTTTCTACCAATTAAATTCGAAACAATTCATTTAAAAAATTAATTAAATTTTAGGGCGTTACATTACGCGGATCAAAATAATTAAAGTGTAAAATATAGTATCAAGGCAAGAGACCTTGGTCATCTCACAAGGACCTTTAAATACTGAAATTACAAAAATCAGGAAGCACCAAATCAAAAATAAACAAAGGGGTTTTAAATAGAAAAGTTTGTTTGATAGGAGCAACAATTGGCGAGAAACAATCAATTCACCGGTTTCAGGGTGTGCTTCTCGAGTTTATCACAGGTTCTAAAAAATAACATCTCTAAGGATTTCAAATAAAAAAAGGGGTTTTGATTGGAAAAGTTTATTGTGAGTTCTAAAGAAATATTGTTGTTTAATGTAAATGAGGGATAAAATCTGGTTTGTGATCAGTTGGCATGGGCACATTGTTTAGTGTAAATGGGGGATAAAATCTGGTTTCTAAAGTAATACATGTCCTGATTTGGAGGACCAGTACTATTACGCCAAGAATATTCCATTTGCATGGGCACATTGTACTTTTAGGCACGAATCAAGACAAGTGGCGCCTCCTTTAGGGTTTTTCTTAGAGCCATAGCAGCCAACGCAACAGCAATAGCAGCATCGTTCATTCCAGCCATCTCAACTAATCACTACAACATAAACAACAGTTAGAACTAATTGACAATACTTGATCGTCAATGACACAATAACTTGACAACTTGGCCGGACAGACTGAAACTGCTCTGATACCACTAATGTAACACCCCATTTCTACCCGACGAAATAATGCAAAAATATCAGAGTTCATAAAAATATTTTTCAACAACAATGGAGTGCCACATTTACTTCGTGAAAACAACACGAGTTAATTCGCTTTTGAAAACAGTTATATAACACATTTGGATGAACCGATAAAACAACCATTTTAATCCTCAGAAATAATTCATCTTTAAAAAAACTACGCAGCGGATTCACTACAAGTCAAATTAAATAATCGTTGCGTCTTAACAACTCAAGATAGCTCAGAAAACATCAAAGTAGCAACGTAACAGCTTAAAGCTCCATCAACGAAATAACAAAGCAAACAGTATTAAACGCGTGTTCATTCCCCCCCGAGTGCTACATATCAGAGCGACGACACCGACTCGATCAAATGAAGGTGAACTGCCTTCATTCGGGATTACCTGCACGTTACCAACATTGGGGTAACATTCAAACAGAAGGGGTGAGATATCACACTATATAATCGGATACATGAAAAACAATATATATTTCAGGTGAATTCATCACTTAACAGCAGTCGAAATCATCTCAATCACATGAGTATGCACATAATGCGAAATGTGACTCAACTCAGGGCCACCGCCCTATAACGCACGTGGTACCATAATCCAAAACCCGTAAATAGGGGCATCAACATCGCAACATCGTCATCATGGTTTGAGCATAGCTCCATTGAAAAAATATGCTATGCATGCGACGCTATGTAAATGCACAAACAATAACAACGGTTACATAGCAACGCACAACATCTGAAAGCAACATTGGCCGTAGGCCTACAACACATCACCTGCCAATGAATAGAGGCAAATTCGTCTTCGTACAACCTTCGTCGTCAACAATTTACAACTTAGCAATTTTCAACATTTTGGCAACATCGCAATATTTTAGTAATTTTCTACATTTTGGCAACATCGCAATAATTTAGCAACTTTCAACATTTAGGCAACTTTGGGCCTAATCACATATTCAACATCATTTTAAATAACAATCGTGAAATTCATATTTGGGCAGCCACACCTGGCGCCCTTGGCGCCCACTGCGCCAAGCAACACAATTGGCAGCCAAACTGGCGCCCAGCAGCACAACGGGCAGCCAAACTAGAGCCCTTGGCGCCCTTGGCGCCCAGCAACGCAAAACAGCACAAGGCAGTTAGATTCTGGCGCCCATGGCGCCCCTGCGCCAGACACAGCACGAGGCAGCCTGATTTAGGCGCCCATGGCCCCCCTGCGCCTGACACAGTACGCAACAACAGCAACCGGGCAGCCAATCTTGGCGCCCTTGGTGCCCATGCGCCAGGACAGCACAGTCACCGCAACAGGGCAGCCACAACTTTGGCGCCCTTGGCGCCCATGCGCCAGAACAACACCTGAAACAGCAATTGGGCAGCCACCACCTTGGCGCCCTTGGCGCGCATGCGCCAGAACAACATAGAAAACAGCATTTGCGCAGCAACCACCTTGGCGCCCTTGGCGCCCATGCGCCAGAACAACATAGAAAACAGCAATTGGGCAGCCAGGTTTTTGGCGCCCTTGGCGCCCATGCGCCAGAACAACATAGAAAACAGCAATTGGGCAGCCAGGTTTTTGGCGCCCTTGGCGCCCATGCGCCAGGAATCTGCAAGACAGCAACACACAACAGCAAGATGGCGCCCAGGGCGCCCAGCAACATTTCAGGAACAGCGCCTATGGCGCCCAGCAACAGGACAGGGCAGCCAACATGGCGCCCTTGGCACCCCTGCGCCAGAACACTACACACCCAGAATGGCGCCCAGGCAACAACTTACGCACAGAAATTAGCGCCCAGGGAGGCGCCCAGCCACAGCAACAGCAACATTGGCGCCCATGGCGCCCTATGGACAGAAATTTTGGTTCAAATCATCAACAAGCAAGTTCAATCATCATCAATCATGTCCAATCATTATCAATCATGCTCAATCATCATCAAATCACATCCATTCATCATCAATCAAATTCAATTCCTACAACTAGGGTTTTCTAACTTAATCACCTAGGGTTCCATTAACCGTCCTACATAGAGCCATTCATACACCCAATTATAGAGATAGAACCCCACCCTTACCTTAGCCTTGAAGAATTCGAAACCTTGCCCTAGCCTTCTCCTCCTCTTCGCCGCGCCTCCTCTCTCTTCTCTCACTCTCAAACTTTTGTTTTTCTAATAAGTGAGCAAAACCCTAAAAATGCTTATTTATACTTAGTTAATTTTCATGGGCTTTTCTCTTGGCTATGCGACTTAATGATGGGCCTTTTCCCTAACACTTCGAATTCGCTACTACTAACCCTAACTATAGGTCCATATATTCTAACATTATTTTTATTTTATTATTTTCTACCAATTAAATTCCAAACAATTCAATTAAATAATTAATTAAATTTTTGGGCGTTACACCTCTCCCCCACTTAGAATATTTTCGTCCTCGAAAATTTACCTGATTCGAACAACTCTAGATACGACTCCCGCATCCTGCTTTCCAGCTCCCACGTCATGCTTTCTCCGGCAGCTCCCAGCCAGACCACATGCGTCGTCTCCATAGTGAGATTATCCCGTACTTGCACATCATCCATACGAATTACATGAGATGGATCTGAAACATACTTCCGAAGTTGCGACACATGAAACACATCGTGCAAGTTCGAAAGATTAGGTGGCAAGGCCACCCTATAAGCAACATTTCCCACTCTTTCCGAAATCTGATACGGACCGATAAAACGAGGCGTGAGCTTCTTAGACTTCAAAGCGCGTCCAACACCGGTCACTGTAGTGACTCTCAAAAACACATGCTCACCTGCTTGAAATTCTAAATCCTTCCTTCGCTTATCATGGTAACTCTTCTGTCTACTTTGCGAGGCTTTCATCTTCTCCCGAATCAATCTCACCTTCTCAGTAGTCTCTCGAACAATTTCCGGTCCAAGTACTACACTTTCCCCAGATTCATACCAACATAGAGGAGTCCTGCATCTCCGACCATACAACGCTCCAAAAGGTGCCATCCCAATACTAGAATGGTAACTGTTATTATAAGTGAACTCTATCAACGAAAGGTATGCATCCCACGAACCTCCTTGCTCCAGAACACAAGCTCTCAACAAATCCTCCAACGACTGAATAGTCCTCTCTGACAGACCATCCGTCTGAGGGTGATACGCCGAACTCAACCTCAACTTAGAACCCAACTCCGCTTGCAAACTCTTCCAAAAATCAGACGTGATGTTAATAGGAACAAAATGAGCCGACTTCGTTAGCCTATTAACAATCACCCAAATAGCATCATGACCTCTCGCGGTATTTGGCAATCCCGTCACAAAGTCCATTGAAATACTATCCCATTTCCATTTTGGAACCTCCAACGGTTGCATCAACCCTGCAGGCTTCTGATGTTCAACCTTCGACTTCTGACAAGTTAAACATGCATACACAAACTGCGCTACATCACGCTTCATCCCTTGCCACCAAAACAACTTCTTCAAGTCCTGAAACATCTTAGTAGCTCCCGGATGAATACTCAACTTACTCCTATGACTCTCTTCAAGAATTGCTTTCTTCATCTCCGCGTCATCAGGAATACAAATTCTATTACGGAACCTCAACACACCTTGCGCATCCAACATGAAATCATTATTGTCAGACTGATCGATCCCAACCATCGAATCCACCAGCTTAACATCCAACTTCTGAGCTTCTCAGATACTGTCCAAAAAGTCATTATTAATCTTCAACATTCCCAACCTGACACTCTGCGGTGTCACTTCACAGACCAAACTAATATCTCTGAACTGCTCAATCAATTCCAACTCCTTAACCATCATTGCCGACATGTGTAGGGTCTTTCGACTTAACGCATCAGCTACGACATTAGCTCTTCCCGGATGATAATTTATCCCGAAATCATAATCCTTCAATAACTCCAACCACCGTCGTTGCCTCATATTCAATTCTTTCTGATCATACAAATACTTCAGACTCTTATGGTCGCTAAACACTTCAAACCTAGAACCATAAAGATAATGCCTCCAAATTTTTAGCACAAAAACAACTGCAGCAAGCTCCAAGTCATGCGTAGGATAATTCTTTTCATGAGTCCTCAACTGCCTCGACGCATAAGCAACTACCTTCCCATTCTGCATAAGCACACCTCCTAAACCCATCTTGGAAGCATCACAATACACCACAAAAGATTCTCCCGGATTGGGCAACGTCAAGATCGGAGACGTCGTCAATCTCTTCTTCAATTCGGCGAAACTCTCTTCACAACGAGCGTCCCACACAAAAGCTTTGCCTTTGCACGTCAACTGAGTTAGCGGAAGTGCTAACTTAGAAAATCCTTCAATGAACCTTCTATAATAACCAGCTAACCCCAAAAAGCTCCTAATCTCGGTAGCCGACTTCGGGGATTCCCACTGCAACACAACATCTACCTTAGACGGATCTACCGCAATGCCACTGCCTGAAATGACATGACCAAGGAAACTTACTTCCTTCAACCAGAATTCACATTTAGACAACTTTGCATACAACTTCTCCTCTTTCAGGACCTCCAACACTAATCTCAAATGCCCTGCATGCTCTTCTTCCGACTTAGAGTAGACCAGAATATCATCGATGAATACCACCCCAAATTGATCCAACTAAGTATGGAAGATACAGTTCATGTACTCCATAAATACCCCCGGCGCGTTAGTAACACCAAAAGGCATTACCGAATACTCATAATGCCTATAACGCGTTCTAAAAGCCGTCTTCTGAATATCCTCGTCTTTCACTTTAATCTGATGATAGCCCGACCGCAAATCAATCTTACTAAACACTTGAGCACCCACCAGCTGATCCATCAAATCATCTATCCTTGGGAGTGGATACTTGTTCTTAACTGTTACCTTATTCATCTGTCTATAGTCAACACAGAGCCTCATACTTCCATCTTTCTTCTTTACTAGCAACACAGGAGCTCCCCACGGCGACACACTTGGTCTCACAAACTTCTTTTCGAGCAAATCCTCAAGCTGCTTCTTCAATTCGGACAATTCAGATGCAGACATCTTGTACGGTGCCATAGAAACAGGTCTGGTACCAGGTACAAGATCAATAGCGAATTCCAATTCTCTCTCTGGCGGCACACTTGGAATCTCATCAGGGAAAACTTCAGGAAATTCACATACTACTCGCAGCTCTTCAATCACGGCTCGGTTCCCGAGCAGACATTAATGCCATCAGCGAGAATAACAGGACTTCCTCCCGCATTAACTTCCGCAACTGACCGGCAGACAACAAACCAGCTTCCTCCTCTTCAGGGGTAGAAAAATTTACAGACTTACTACGGCAGTTAATATGCACATGGTTATGCTCTAACCAGTTCATACCTAAGATCACATCCAATCCACTTAACGACAAACAAATCAGATCAACAACAAAGTCTCTGTCGAAAATCGACAAAGGACATTGAGAGCACACTAGAGAAGTAGTCACCGACCCCTTAATTGGAGTGTCGACGACCATCTCTCCATTCATAGAAGACAACGCAAGACCCAATCTTTCAACACAATCAGCAGCAATAAAATAATGAGTAGCACCGGTATCAACAATAGAAGATAAAGGAATATTATTAATGAAGCATGTACCTCTAATAAGTCCATCTTCTTCGGAAGTCTCTGTCCCTGCCAATGCGAACACTTTTCCACTAGCCCGCACCTTCCTTGGTTTCTGACACTGACTACTGATGTGTCCTCCTTCGCCACAACTGAAACAAACCACCTCCTTATGCTCACACCCGGACGCCTCATGCCCGATCTTACCACAACAGAAACACCTCATCGGCTCAGCTTTGCACGCATTACTCTTATGCCCAGCTTTTCCACATCTGAAGCACACAATACCAGCCGGAGCATCTCCCCCACTAGTTCTCTTACCATCAGCGGCCTTTGGTTTACCTCTTCCTGCAGGAGCATCATACGGCTTACCACGACTCGGATTCTTGCTCCTCTTCTCATTAATGATCTTATAATGAGCATTGTTATCCTCTTCATAGATTCTGCAGCTATCAATCAAATCGGAAAAGACACGGATTTTCTGATACCCAATTTCCTTCTTGATCTCTGGTCGCAACCCATTCTCAAACTTGATGCACTTCGAGAACTCAGCAGTCGCTTCACTGTAGTGCGGATAAAACTTAGCCAATTCCACAAACTTCGCAGCATACTCAGTAACCGACAGGTTTCCTTGCTTCAGCTCAAGGAACTCAATTTCCTTCTTACCCTGAACATCCTCTGGATAGTACTTCCTCACAAACTCCCTACGGAACACAACCCAAGTGACCTCTTCACCTGTAGCTACCAACCTTTGACTAGTCTCTAGCCACCAGTCATCAGCCTCTTCTGCCAACATATGCGTACCATAACGAACCTTCTGCGCTGGGGTGCAGTCCCTCACACGGAAGATCCTCTCCATCTCCTTCAGTCAAGCCAACGCTCCATCAGGATTATACTTGCCTTTGAAAGTAGGCGGATTCTCTCTTTGCAAGGTCGCCAAACTACGAGACCAAGCATTCTCAACAGCATTCTGCTGACCCTCCACGGCCTGAGCCATAGCAGCCAACGCAGCAGCAATAGCAGCATCGTTCCTTCCAGCCATCTCAACTAATCACTACAACATAAACAACAGTTAGAACTAATTGACAATACTTGATCGTCAACGACACAATAACTTGACAACTTGGCCGAACAGACCGAAACTGCTCTGATACAACTAATGTAACACCCCATTTTACCCGGCGAAATAATGCAAAAATATCAGAGTTCATAAAAATCTTTTTCAACAACAATGGAGTGCCACATTTACTTCCTGAAAACAACACGAGTTAATTCGCTTTTGAAAAAAGTTATATAACATATTTGGATGAACCGATAAAACAACCATTTTAATCCTCAGAAATAATTCGTCTTTAATAAAACTACGCAGCGGATTCACAACAAGTCAAATTAAATAATCGTTGCGTCTTAACAACTCAAAACAGCTCAGAAAACATCAAAATAGCAACGTAACAGCTTAAAGCTCCATCAACGAAATAACAAGGCAAACAGTATTAAACGCCTGTTCATTCCCCCCGAGTGCTACATATCAGAGCGACGACACCGACTCGATCAAACGAAGGTGAACTACCTTCATTCGGGATTACCTGCACGTTACAAATCTTGGCGCCCTTGGCGCCCATGCGCCAGGACAGCACAGTCACCGCTACAGGGCAACCACAACCTTGGCGCCCTTGGCGCCCATGCGCCAGAACAACACCTGAAACAGCAATTGGGCAGCCACCACCTTGGCGCCCTTGCTCCAGAACAACATAGAAAACAACAATTGGGCAGCCAGGTTTTTGGCGCCCTTGGCGCCCATGCGCCAGAACAACATAGAAAACAACAATTGGGCAGCCAGGTTTTTGGCGCCCTTGGCGCCCATGCGCCAGGAATCTGCAAGACAACAACACACAACAGCAAGATGGCGCCCATGGCGCCCAGAAACATTTCACGAACAGCGCCCATGGCGCCCAGCAACAAGACAGGGCAGCCAACATGGCGCCCTTGGCACCCCTGCGCTATAACACTACACACCCAGAATAGGGCCCAGGAAGGCGCCCAGTTGTTGCGCCCGAAAAATCCGGTTTGGGACTTTTCGTTTGACAACGTGGAAAAAGTTTGGAGCCGCCCCCAATATTTTTATTTTAAGACCAAAACATTGAAAAAAAGGTCTTTTAAACAAGGCGGATGGTCTTTTGAAAATGCAGAGATGTAGGTTCGGGGGTCGGTTAGGTACGGGGAAGGTATTAGCACCCCGCACCTCCTTTCTACCGAAAGAGAACCATTAACTTGATGTGTGGTTTGGACAAAAGTTTGAGTTTGAAAGCGGTTTGTTCTACTTCTTTTCTTTTCTTTTCTTTAAGGTTTGTTTTATTGAAAACAGGAGGGAAGAAGAATATTTTTGGTTATCTTTGAAAGTCAGGACAAAACAAAGATATTTTTTAAGAGTGTGCTTGACGGGACAGGACCCCGCTCCTACGTACCCTCTCTGGAAGAGGGATCAAAGCTACGTAGTTCTCGGCAACAAAACAAAGTTTTTTTTAAAAGTGTGCTTGACGGGACAGGACCCCGCTCCTACGTACCCTCACTGGAAGAGGGATCAAAGCTACGTAGTTTTCGGGGGTTATCTTTGAAAATCAGGACAAAATAAAGATTTTTTAAGAGTGTGCTTGACGGGACAGGACCCCGCTCCTACGTACCCTCACTGGAAGAGGGATCAAAGCTACGTAGTTCTCGGGGTTGGTTTTGAAAACGGCTTAAGGGGGTTTTCGCAATGGGGTGAGCGTTTATGAAGACCGAACAACAACGGTTAGATTGGCCTCACTACTAACTCTTTTGAAAATGAAATCATCATTAATGACCTAATCGGCAACGGCGCGATTGGTGTTTAATGACAATTGGTTTATTTTTGAGAAATGAATAAGTTTTCGAAAATGGGATAGAGCTTTTGCGAAGATCGAACAACAACGGTTAGAATGGTCTCGCTACTAAATCTTTTTGAAAACAACATCATCATTAACGACCTAATCGGCAACAACGCGATTGGCGTTTAATGACGATTGATTTATTTTTGTTTTGAAAGTAAAAGTTTCTTTTGGTTTTGAAATGATTTTAGGAAATGGGTTTTAGAAAAGAAGTAGAACATTTCAAGTCAATTCTAAATCCATAACCAAATGCAAATGAATGAATAATATTCAAGCAAACATGAACATATTATTCATTAACCAAGATTAAAATGCCCATACAATCAAAGGATTCAATTATTAAAGATGCAATACAAAGTTCTCAAAGTAATTGTGTGTGTGCAAGATGGAGTGTATTTACCCTAATGGCTCTATGCTACAACATGCATGTAGACGTACGTCTCCATTAGGAGGTCATACAAGTGGAGGGGAGGGCACACAATCAAGTCAATACATTTACATGGCATCAAGAACAAGTGAATACAATTGATTGTAAACATAGAGTATTCTAAGTTGAATGATTGAATATGTAAGCAAGGATGCATGATTAGGTAAGCATGTAAGTGCATGAGTGTACAAGGAATGGATGCATAGCACTTTATTTATGAATAGATGGCATACAAGGATGCATAAGAGGATGCAAGAGATATAAGCATATGAGGATGCATGAGAGTGTCACATAAACTAAGTATGAATGAAGATGCATGAATGTGAAAATGTTTTGGGTATTTTTGCAAGTTGATAAGTTGTAAAACTTTAAGTAAGAAGTTAGTGAAAAGTAAAGTAAAAATGCATGAAGTAAATGGTAATTATTTAATGAGATGGTAAAGTAAAAATGCATGAGGTAAATGGTAATTATTTAATGAGATGGTAAAGTAAAAATGCATGAGGTAAATGGGAAGTGGTAAAATCTTTTTATGTTTTAGTAAAAAATTAATGAAGTAGTAAAAACCAAAGTAGTAAAATATTTTTTATGTTTTGGTAAAAAGTTAATGAATGGTAAAGTAAAAGGGTAAAAAAAATAAATAAACACTAAAACCAAGTTAAATCACATAGAGCAATCCTCTCACTTTGAGAAAAGTGCACTAGGCACTAGAAAGAATCAACTTGCCTATCATCAACAATGAGCAATAAGCAAACTAAAATGCAAAGATTAACTAAACCCACAAATAAGTTGAATCACCTAGAGCAATCCTCCCACTTTGAGCAAAGTGCACTAGGCACTAGTGGGAATCAACTTGCCTATCATCAACAATTTACAACAAGCAAACTAAGACACAAAAATGAATGGACACATAAACTAAATTGAGTCATTTCTAGCAATCTTCACCACTTAGGTCAAGGTGCACTAGGCACTAGTGGGAATCATATTGCTAAATCATCAAACAACAAAAGTAACATTTAACACTAAAATGAACTACTAATAACAAGATTAAACATCGCTAAACAAAGAACAACAACAAAATCAACTTGGAAATATTTTTAGATCTATAAGCATGTGAACCAAAGGAAACATAGATCCACATTTTATTTAATAAATAAAACACCAAAATTAACACTAAGCAACATAGATCTAGTTTTTTGCAAGGATTTATATGATTAAGCAAGGAAGCACAACAAAATCATATCAACCCTAATTTTTTTATGATATGCGAAATACTAAAGCCTATAAACAACAACTTTATTTATGAAATCTAGTGCAAAATATGTAAAGATGCAAGGGAAATTATTCAAGTAGAAGAATGACTCCTTCAAGGCCAAGGACCCATCTCAAACACCCAAAGCTCCCAAAGTCTTTGTCAAAATGTTTGAAATGGATCCTCAAAGAAAACAACAATCAAGAAGGAGTTTGGAGTAGAGGAGAGATTATGCAAGAAAATTAAATGTGAGGTGCAAAGCTTCAAGGATTACCTCAAAACTACAATGAAATGAAGAAGGAGATGATAAGCTCAAAAATTACTAGCTCTTAGCAATTTGATGATGCAACCTTGAAGAGAATGGAAGGAAAGATGGTGATCTAACAAGAAATGGAGGATTTGGTGGTTGATTTTGGAAGAGAATATATGGAAAAGGGGAGGAAGAGGCTACGACCAAGGAGAGGGAAGGAGAGGAGAGGAGGTGTGCTAGGGTTTTGTGTAGGAGAGAATGAGAGGCAAATGAGAAGCAAAAAGAGATGATCCTTAGGTGTGGGAATGAGGGAGTATTTGTAGGATGAAATTAGGTCTAAGGGTTGTTTAGTCTTTGTGATTTTGATGTGCTCTAGGATTGAGCTTTGATTTTGAATGGAGGGTTGAGATCACTCATCACAAGGATTGAGGGTGGAGAGAAAACACAAAATGTGAGAGTGAGAGAGTGGGGGGCGAAAGTTAGGGGGAAAAAAAAGAAAAAGAAAAAATGAATTTCTTATTTTGGAAGAGATATTTTATGTGAGGTAGGGTTAAGGGCATTTTAGAGAAGAATTGTTACCAAAGAGGGAAATGTGGGTTTTCTTATGAAGGGGTTAGTGTAAGTGAGTGAGGTATTTTACCAAAGAGGGTATAATGATTACAAATTGGAGAGAGAGGGAGAGAGAAGGAGGATTTCGAAATTGAGGAGAGGAAGAGAGAAAAAAAACTTTTTTTTTGGTCTTTTGTCTTATTGAGGACACTTCCCTTTTTTTGAGTTTTTTTTTGAATTTTTGGGCATGGGAAATAATGGGAATGCAACTATTGAAAATGTGTCACATGCTTTTGGGAACCATAAAATATTCCCTCTAGTCACCTATGACAATAAAAATTGTCACTTAAGAATTGAGGAATATTTAATGGTCCCTTTTTTATTTTTCTATGCACTAAAAATGGAAAAATACATTTTTAATTATTTTGACTAGGGTTTTCTTTCTAAAAAATTGTACAAAAATTATCCTTGATAGAATAAAAATGTACTTTTTGTGGATGTGCATTTTTGGCGATAAAATCATCTTTTTGCGAAAAATGACCAAAATGCCCTTTTTGACCCTAAAACCCTAATTTGCCTAAAAAGTGCATTCCAACCCTAAAAATGATTTTAAAGACCTTGGAATGACTTCTAGGACCCAAAATGCAATGCATGATGCTCTTCATTCTTCAATTTATTTATTTATTTATTTTTTGTGGAAAATTAGGGTTTTGACCTAAGCCGGACAAAATTGGGGTATGACAGCTGCCCCTCTTTATCTGAATTTTAACGAGGAATATGAATTGGCCGAAACATATTCCAAGGCAAAATGAAGATAAAGAATTCAGAAATTATACCGGTTTTGTCTACTTAGGGAAACCCGAATTTTCCTCTTTTTTCTTTTTTCTATTTTTATTGGGTGTTAGCCCGAGGTGAATGCAATGGATGAATCGTCAACTCTCAGTAAGCAGGAAACTAAATGGTGCCAACCCTCAATAAGCTAGCGGAAAGCAATAAAGAAAGCAATAAAAAGGGAAGCAAAAAGGGTGCCGGCCCTCGTTAAGCCGGCGACGGAGGCTGCCTAAAGCCTTTTAACGAATCGCGAATGATCCGAGCTTGCACTTGGGCCTGGGAGCACGTGGGCTCCAAAGGGGTGGTCTTGCGAGAGACCAAGGGAGGGTAATATATCAAGTCTAGATCTAGATATTTCCCTAGGACTGCGCCATGTTTTAGGCCAACACAGCTATCCTCTTCGACTGGACCTATTGAGGTCAGGGGGACTTACCTGCAGCTCGAATACAAGGTGAAGTCAATCTTGCTGGGGACACGTGGGTCCAGAGGGGATTCCAAAATCCAGTTGTTTTACTTTAGTCGGTCAATGCTTCCACACCGATCCAGGATGCCTGCTCAGGTTAGCGGACTTTTTTTCAGCTTTCTCTTGATTGATGATCAATACCATTGCACTGATCCAGGATGTCTGCTCAGGCTAGCGGACCTTTCTTCAGCTTGCTCTGATTGATGATCAGTGGCATTGCACTGATCCAGGATGTCTGCTCAGGTTAGCGGACCTTTCTTCAGCTTGCTCTGATTGATGATCAATGCCATTGCACTGATCCAGGATGTCTGCTCAGGTTAGCGGACCTTTCTTCAGCTTGCTCTGATTGATGATCAATGCCATTGCATTGATCCAGGACACCTGCACACGTTAGCAGATGCAAGACATGGTGCATGGAATATGAATGCATGCTATGCAAAGTCCGTTATGCGAATGCATGTCATGTGAGTGCATGCGATGTGATGATTTAGTGGAATGATGAATGCAATGGGATGCTATTCTTGATTCTTCGTTTCTTTTGTCAGCTTTCTTTTTTCAGACTGTTTGTTTTTTCTTGGCTTTTCATTCTTTGATCAGCTTTCTTTTTCTAATCGTTTGTTTTTTTCTTTTGCTCTTTTGCTCTTTTGGCTTATTTTTGCTGGTTCAGCCAACCCGCGACACTCATGGCACGAGACTGAGGAACCCACTGGAATTGCGGGGCTCATGGGCCGAGTACATGTTGGCTTTGACTTCGCCGTTTGAAGCAATCGTGAGTGCAATCGCTTTCTCTTGCATGATTAACTGGTTTTGGGGAATTGCCTTTTTCCGCGACCTTTAGGGACTTTGCAATAATTGTAATGCTCCATGATTTATGCACATGTTTTACAGGTCATCATCACCATCATTATAAAACGTTTATTTTGAGCAAAAAAAGCAGAAAATAAAAGAGTGAACAGATATGAGAAAGTTGAACTTTATTAATGTGGAAACCGGTCGCACAAGAAGTTACGCCGATTGTTTATTACACTTGAAAGTTTAAACTATAAAAAGACACCAAAAAAGAGAGAAGTTAAATTCTGACTGTCCGTCTCTGTGGAACAGTGCCAAACATTTATGTCATTGACCTTGATCACTCCCTCATCCAAGTCTTCAGAGGAGTTGTATGCCTTTCTTTACTTTTCATGCCCAAGTTTTCTGACCCTAATTTTTGCCTGGATCGCCCTTTGCGGGTTTTCAATCCACCGGGTCGCTCTGATTTTGCCTAGGCCGCCCTTTCGGGTTTTAAACCTAGCGAGCTAACTCTTACTTGGCTTGTCTTTCTCTTTTTTCGTCTATTTCTTTCAGGCATAATACTTCTTCACTTGATCGGAATTGACTGGGTTCCTTAAATCCTCTCCGTCCATGTTCGTGAGTATCTGTGCTCCTCCAGAAAAGGCTTTCTTGACCACATACGGGCCGTCATAAGTGGGTGTCCATTTCCCTCGGGGATTAGTCTGGATGGGCAAGATCTTCTTAAGCACCAAATCTCCCTGCTTGAATTCACGGTGCCGGACTTTCTTGTCAAAAGCTGTTCTCATTCTCTGTTGGTACAGCTGCCCATGACACAAAGTTGCAATTCTTTTTTCCTCAATGAGGTTTAGCTGATCCAGACGAGCCTGCACCCACTCTGCTTCTTCCAGTTTAGCTTCCATGAGTACCCGTAGGGATGGTATCTCAACCTCGATTGGGAGGACCGCCTCTGACCCGTATACCAGAGAGAAAGGAGTTGCCCCAGTTGAGGTACGCACTGAAGTACGATAGCCATGCAAAGCAAAGGGAAGCATTTCATGCCAATCCTTGTATGTGACCACCATTTTTTGCACAATCTTTTTGATGTTCCTGTTAGCTGCCTCCACTGCTCCATTCATCTTGGGCCGATAGGGGGAAGAATTATGATGCTGAATTTTGAACTCTGCGCACAGGTCCTTCATCATTTTGCTATTCAGATTGCTGCCGTTATCAGTGATGATCTTGTTAGGAAGACCATAACGGCAAATCAGATCCTTCTTCACAAATTTGGCAACCACTGAACTGGTTACACTGGAGTATGAGGCAGCTTCAACCCACTTCGTGAAATAGTCAATGGCGACCAAGATGAAGCGATGCCCATTTGATGCTTTGGGTTCAATGGGACCGATGACATCCATTCCCCACATTGAAAACGGCCAGGATTCAATCAGAACATTGAATTTGGCAGGCGGCACATGAATGTGGTCAGCATAGATTTGGCACTTGTGGCACTTTCGGACAAAGCTGTAGCAGTCACCTTCCATCTGCAACCAGTAATAGCCCGCCCTTAAAATCTGTCTAGCCATAGTATGCGCACTGGAATGAGTTCCGAATGAGCCCCCGTGTACATCTTTCATGATTCTTTCAGCTTCTTCTTTAGCAACACACCTTAAGAGGACCATGTTATAATTCCTTTTGTAGAGAACCTCGCCGCTGAGGAAGAAATTCCTTGACAGTCGCCGAAGAGTTCTCTTGTCATTTTCAGATGCCCCAGGAGGGTATTCTCTGCTGATGATGTACTGTTTGATATCATGATACCAAGGCTTGTCATCCGGCTCTTCATCTATGGCTGTGCAGTAGTGATACGCAGGTAGACTCCGGTGCTGGATTGTGACATGAGTCAAGCTTTTATCACAATTGATATTGAACATGGATGATAAAGTTGCCACTGCATCAGCCAGCTGGTTTTCGTTTTGAGGGATGTGTTTGAAAGTGATTTTGTCGAAAGACTCCATCAACTCTTGCACATAAACACAATAAGGAATCAGTTTGGGATCTCTGGTCTCCCAATCGCCTCTTACTTGATGAATAACCAGGGCTGAATCTCCATACACATCTAGCCTTTTAACTTTCCATTCTAGGGCTGCTTGAATACCCAAGATGCACGCTTCATACTCTGCTATGTTGTTTGTGACATAGAAGCTCAACCTTGCAGTGACAGGAACGAAGCGATTGTCAGGAGATATTAACACAGCACCTGCCCCATGCCCCCATACATTTGACGCACCGTCGAAGATCATTCTCCACCTGTCACTTTCTTGGGACTTCCCCTCGTCAAACAGTGCCATGATATCTTCATCAGGAAAATCATGCTGCATTGGTTGGTAGTCTGGAATCGGCTGACATGCCAAATACTCAGCAAGTGCACTACCTTTAACTGCTTTTTGTGTGACATACAGGATATCGTATTTTGATAATTGCATCTGCCAACGGGCAATTCGTCCTCTAAGAGCTGGCTTCTCAAATATGTACTTGATTGGATCCATTTTTGACACCAACCAAGTGGTGTGACTCAGCATGTACTGCCTTAAACGGTGAGCAGCCCAAACTAGAGCACAACAAGTCTTTTCCAGCATAGAATATCTTGTCTCACAATCGGTGAACTTTTTGCTAAGATAGTATATGACATGCTCCTTTTTCCCGGATTCATCATGCTGCCCCAACACACAGCCCATTGAATTATCTAGCACTGTAAGGTATAGGACGAGAGGCCTGCCTGACACAGGTGGCATTAAGACTGGTGGATTCTGCAAGTACACCTTGATTTTCTCAAAGGCAACTTGACACTGGTCACTCCACTTCAACTCTTGATTTTTGCACAGCTGTTTGAAGATCGGCTCACAAGTAGCAGTCAACTGGAAGATGAATCGGGAGATGTAATTCAACCTTCCGAGGAAACCACGGACTTCTTTCTCTGTTTTGGGCACCGGCATTTCGAGGATGGCTTTTACTTTGTCTGGATCCACCTCGATTCCCTTCTGGCTGACAATGAAGCCTAACAACTTCCCTGATCTCACCCCAAACGTGCACTTGGCCGGGTTTAACTTGAGTTTATATTTCCTCAACCGTTCAAAGAGCTTCTGCAGACTGACAATATGCTCCTCGTCGGTTTTAGACTTTGCGATCATGTCATCCACATAAACCTCAATCTCCTTGTGCATCATGTCGTGAAACAGCGTGACCATGGCCCTTTGGTAGGTTGCACCAGCGTTCTTTAACCCGAATGGCATGACCTTGTAACAGAACGTTCCCCAAAGCGTTATGAAAGTTGTCTTTTCCATATCTTCGGGGTCCATCTTGATCTGATTATATCCCGAATATCCATCCATGAAGGAGAATAACGAGTGTTGAGCTGTACTATCCACTAAGACATCAATGTGGGGCAAAGGAAAATCGTCTTTAGGACTAGCACGATTCAGATATCGGTAGTCAACGCACATTCTGACCTTCCTGTCCTTCTTCGGAACCGGGACAATATTGGCAACCCACTGTGGGTATTTGGCCACCGCTAGGAATCCGGCGTCAAACTGCTTTTTTACCTCATCCCTAATCTTTAGGGACATCTCAGGCTTCATCCTTCTAAGTTTCTGCTTCACAGGCGGGCATTCAGGTTTGACTAGCAACTTAGGCATCACAATGTCAGTATCCAACCCAGGCATATCTTGGTAGGACCATGCAAACACATCCATATAATCGTGCAGCAGCTGAACCAACTTCATGCGATCCTCGTCATTCATGGCGGTACCCACTTTGACTTCTTTCTTGCTCTCAGCTGTACCCAAGTTGATCACTTCAGTAGATTCTCCGTGTGGCTGAATTACCCTTTCTTCCTGTTTCATTAACCTCATGAGTTCTGGAGGGGCTTCCCAGTCTTCCTCAACATCCCCCTCAGCTTGATTAATAGGGTGATCAAAGTCAAAATATGGACTGTTGGCACTGTTATTTAGGGAGACAATTGCTGTGGATCTGCATTTTTCCGAAGCGAAAAAGCAGAATGAAAGGCGAGACAAGCAAGCAAACAATAATAAAGCGAGGAAAAGACACATGAAATGAAAAGGATTGATTTTTATTGATTGAAATTCAAAAACAACGTTTTTATTAATGATGATGATTCTGAAAATAAAAACATGCTCGCCCCTAACAACTTGTCCTATGGCCTTGGGCAGAGCCACAGGGTTGCATTACAAATGATTACTTTAAATTAAAAGTCACAGGAAGATCAGCAGCCATCCAATTCTTTAATTTTTCACTGGCACCGCAGCGTCGAACCAAACTTGCACCACCCTCTTCAGACTCAGAACCATCCTTGATGACAGCAACTTGATTGGGATCCAACAAACCAGAATGTAGAGTCAACACTTCTTCTTCAACATCATGAGTTCCTATCTGGACCACACACCGATCCATCAGGTCCTGCAGGATCATCTCAAAGCTTTCACAATTCCCCACGCACGTGGAGTCAGCACACCCCTCTTCATGGCAACACCCCTTCTTAACCACCCCAACATGGCATAACTCAGAGTAGATAACACCCAACGGGGTCTTGATCTTCTGCACATCCTTTACCAATTGCCCAACGGAACTTTCTATAGCATTGGTAGCTGGCCTCTGATGACCTGGCAATGGGTTAGTTGTTGTATTCGGGCTGCTCTGCTTGAACGAGATCCACCCAGCATCTACTAGGTCTTGCACCACATGCTTGAAGGCTTTACATTCCTCCACAGTATGACCGACCCCTTTTTCGTGGAAACTGCAGGTAGCATTAGCGTTGTAACTTCTGGGAAATGGCGGCTGCAGGGCCTTCATTTGCCGAGTGTTGATCAAGTTCTTGGAAGTCAAGTGATCAAACAATTCAGTGTATGTCATTGGTATTGGATCAAAACTGGTCCGTTTCTTGTACTGATAACCCTGAGCCCTGTGACTGTCACTGCCTTGCTGGGATGGCACAGGAGCAGTAAATGGAACAGTTTGTGGTGGAGGGGTACCAAAGGATGAACTTCCTCCCGAGATTACATTTGTTTCCCCTTCCTTCTTCTTCGGGAAATGGGAGTAAGGCTTCTTCTGATTGCTTGAACCACCAGAGCTTCCTGCATTACTGAGGTGATTCGAAATCTTCCCACTTCGGAGACCATGCTCAAGTCTTTCCCTGAAGACTATCAGATCGGAGAAGCTAGTTGAAACACTTGTAATCAGCTGGTCATAGTAAATTGCTGGCAGAGTTTCCAAGAGCGTGTACACCATTTCTTTTTCAGTCAAAGGAGGTTGGACCTGGGCGGCTAGGCTTCGCCATTTCTGGGCATATTCTTTGAAAGTCTCCCTTTCGCCCTTACTCATGTGTTGCAATTGCGACCTGTCCGGAGCCATGTCCATGTTATACTTGTCTCATGAATGCTTCGCACAAATATTTCCAACAACGAATTTCAGAGGATTGCAGTTTCATGTACCAATCTAGAGGAGCTCCAGCCAAACTGTTTTGAAAGCAGTAAATCAGCAGTTTGTCATCATTGGCGTAAGGACCCATTTTTCGGACAAACATCGTAACATGGCTCTCCGGACAGCCTGTTCCTCTGTATTTGTCCACTTCGGGAGCTTTGAACTTTGGTGGCAAAACCAAATCTGGGACTAAACACAGCTCACGAGCTTCCTTGGCTCTGACACCAACACCCTCCATTGCCTTTACTCTTTCTTCAAGTGCACGAATCGGGTCATTTGGCTGTGATCCCTCAAACATATGTCCTTGGGGGTGACTCCCCATACTGTAATAATACCCTCCAGGCTGAGGAACATTGTGAGGGTGTGCTGCAAGCCCCGGAGTAGGACTGAGCACAGCCTGAGGACTAGGAGTTTGGATCTGTGGTCCTCCGGCAGCTCCCCCGGACATGGCGACAGTGACCTGATTAGGCGCAACCATACTGACGGGGATAGGTCCAACAGTTCGCGGCATGTACCTAGCAGGAATACCCAAAGGATATCTTTGTGAAGTGTATTGATTCGGCCCATTCATTCCTGAAGCAAAGACGGGATGACTGACCCCGGATCCCGGAGGAACTGTGCTGATATTGGAGGAGGAATGAAAGAAGTGACACCATCTGGACCCACGACGGCGACACCTTCAGCAGCTGTCCCACTCTTTAAACTTTGCAGCATGACCATCATCTCACGCACTTGGGCCTCCATTGCCCCAACCTTATCCTTAAGCACTTGGTTCTCCTGAGCCAACTGCTCAGGCTTCAAAATTTGTACGCCCAAATCTTCATGTTCTGGATTACTTTCAGTTTCAATCTCTGGATGCCCTTAAGGATCAGCCATCAGTTTTGCTTGTAATCGGGTGAAGTATCGGTGGCGGAGAACCAGCTTGCCTCTCGCTTCTGTTGGTAGAACATTTTTATTAAGTGAAGGAGCAAATTAATGAATGCAATGCGTGCAATGCAGATGAGTGTTAGTTTTAGTTTGTCTTATGCCGTGAACCTCCAAACTTTGATGAAATGCAAGGATGCATGCATGAGCTGTAAAAGCTTATGTTGGATGCAATGCGAGGATGCATGCAAAATGATGATGATGTTTTATGCATATGCAGATTAGGGCAAAACCTTTATTGGCATTAGTTAAAGTTTTTTTTTTCTCTTTTTTTTTTGAAAAATGCGGGCCGTACGTGGTTTCACATGGACCAAGTAAGAGAAAGGCTACAACGGCAGCTCGTTCTCTCTTTTTTTGAAAAGAGTGGGCCATATGTCACTTCGTACGGACCGACAGAAGAAAGGCTACAACGGCAGCTCTTTCTCTACTTTTTATTTGAAAAACCTCCTACTCTTTTTTGAAAACATGTCTATATTACCATGCAACACACAATTTGGTATGCCCCTTGTGTCCTACGAAGGTGGGGACCTCAGTTCTAGGACAACTCAAATGTTCCTCCCATGTGGGTTCTAGTCACTTCCTCACCAGGTTACCAGAGCTAATTCTTTCTCACAATAGCACCCACAACGATGGAACGCCATCTGGGGTGAGGCCTCATGAAAGAGCATACTCTGGCTGAAACTTTCGTGAGAGTCGGAAGGACAACAATCCAATTGCCAGTCACTACTCGTTTCCACTCTCCTAAGTTTTGTCAGACCTTAGGTTTTAGGCCCCTCTCAAAGCATAGTAAGCATAAGGTGTGAGTGTGTGCAGCAAGGGCATACCGCCTAAAACTACCCACATATACCCCACCTGCAAAGGAAACCCAGAACAGTCCAAACAATAGCAGGCAATAACATGTCGTCTACCCTAGGGTTCAATATCACAATACCAATAATCCAACCTAGGTTTCAGCAACAGTCATATGCACTGCTTACCTCAAGAAAGGGAGCGGAGAAGAAGGGATCATAATAGAATGGGAGGAAATGCATGTTTTTACCTTAAGAAAGGGAGCAGAGAATAGGGGACATGGGATTTGAGGGATGCATGAACAAGGCATTGTGAACAAATATAAAAGAAGTAAAACAAAGCTTTCAACTCAATTAATTTTAAACCACATATCAAGTTAACTAGGCTTGACCCTCGTCTTTTTTAAAAAAAAAAGTCGTCCCCAGCAGAGTCGCCAGCTGTTGCGCCCAAAAAATCCGGTTTGGGACTTTTCGTTTGACAACGTGGAAAAAGTTTGGAGCCGCCACCAATATTTTTATTTTAAGACCAAAACATTGAAAAAAAGGTCTTTTAAACAAGGCGGATGGTCTTTTGAAAACGCAGAGATGTAGGTTCGGGGGTCGGTTAGGTACGGGGAAGGTATTAGCACCCCGCACCTCCTTTCGACCGAAAGGGAAGCATTAACTTGATGTGTGGTTTGGACAAAAGTTTGAGTTTGAAAGCGGTTTGTTCTACTTCTTTTCTTTTCTTTTCTTTAAGGTTTGTTTTATTGAAAACAGGAGGGAAGAAGAATATTTTTGGTTATCTTTGAAAATCAGGACAAAACAAAGATATTTTTTAAGAGTGTGCTTGACGGGACAGGACCCCGCTCCTACGTACCCTCTCTGGAAGAGGGATCAAAGCTACGTAGTTCTCGGCAACAAAACAAAGTTTTTTTTAAAAGTGTGCTTGACGGGACAGGACCCCGCTCCTACGTACCCTCACAGGAAGAGGGATCAAAGCTGCGTAGTTTTCGGGGGTTATCTTTGAAAATCAGGACAAAACAAAGATTTTTTAAGAGTGTGCTTGACGGGACAGGACCCCGCTCCTACGTACCCTCGCTGGAAGAGGGATCAAAGCTACGTAGTTCTCGGGGTTGGTTTTCAAAACGGCTTAAGGGGGTTTTCCCAATGGGGTGAGTGTTTGTGAAGACCGAACAACAACGGTTAGAATGGCCTCACTACTAACTCTTTTGAAAATGAAATCATCATTAATGACCTAATGGGCAACGGCGCGATTGGTGTTTAATGACAATTTGTTTATTTTTGAGAAATGAATAAGTTTTCGAAAATGGGATAGAGCTTTTGCGAAGACCGAACAACAACGGTTAGAATGGTCTCGCTACTAACTCTTTTTGAAAACAACATCATCATTAACGACCTAATCGGCAACGGCGCGATTGGCGTTTAATGACGATTGATTTATTTTTGTTTTGAAAGTAAAAGTTTCTTTTTGTTTTGAAATGATTTTAGGAAATGGGTTTTAGAAAAGAAGTAGAACATTTCAAGTCAATTCTAAATCCATAACCAAATGCAAATGAATGAATAATACTCAAGCAAACATGAACATATTATTCATTAACCAAGATTAAACATGCCCATACAATCATAGGATTCAATTATTAAAGATGCAAAACAAAGTTCTCAAAGTAATTGTGTGTGTGCAAGATGGAGTGTATTTACCCTAATGGCTCTATGCTACAACATGCATGTAGACTTACGTCTCCATTAGGAGGTCATACAAGTGGAGGGGAGGGCACACAATCAAGTCAAGACATTTACATGGCATCAAAAACAAGTGAATACAATTGATTGTAAACATAGAGTATTCTAACTTGAATGATTGAATATGTAAGCAAGGATGCATGATTAGGTAAGCATGTAAGTGCATGAGTGTACAAGGAATGGATGCATAGCACTTTATTTATGAATGGATGGCATACAATGATGCATAAGAGGATGCAAGAGATATAAGCATATGAGGATGCATGAGAGTGTCACATAAACTAAGTATGAATGAAGATGCATGAATGTGAAAATGTTTTGGGTATTTTTGCAAGTTGATAAGTTGTAAAACTTTAAGTAAGAAGTTAGTGAAAAGTAAAGTAAAAATGCATGAAGTAAATGGTAATTATTTAATGAGATGGTAAAGTAAAAATGCATGAGGTAAATGGTAATTATTTAATGAGATGGTAAAGTAAAAATGCATGAGGTAAATGGGAAGTGGTAAAATCTTTTTATGTTTTAGTAAAAAATTAATGAAGTAGTAAAAACCAAAGTAGTAAAATATTTTTTATCTTTTGGTAAAAAGTTAATGAATGGTAAAGTAAAAGGGTAAAAAAAAAATAAACACTAAAACCAAGTTAAATCACATAGAGCAATCCTCTCACTTTGAGAAAAGTGCACTAGGCACTAGTGAGAATCAACTTGCCTATCATCAACAATGAGCAATAAGCAAACTAAAATGCAAAGATTAACTAAACCCACAAATAAGTTGAATCACCTAGAGCAATCCTCCCACTTTGAGCAAAGTGCACTAGGCACTAGTGGGAATCAACTTGCCTATCATCAACAATTTACAACAAGCAAACTAAGACACAAAAATGAATGGACACATAAACTAAATTGAGTCATTTCTAGCAATCTTCACCACTTAGGTCAAGGTGCACTAGGCACTAGTGGGAATCATATTGCTAAATCATCAAACAACAAAAGTAACATTTAACACTAAAATAAAATACTAATAACAAGATTAAACATCGCTAAACAAAGAACAACAACAAAATCAACTTGGAAATATTTTTAGATCTATAAGCATGTGAACCAAAGGAAACATAGATCCACATTTTATTTAATAAAGAAAACACCAAAATTAACACTAAGCAACATAGATCTATTTTTTTGCAAGGATTTATATGATTAAGCAAGGAAGCACAACAAAATCATATCAACCCTAATTTTTTTATGATATGCGAAATACTAAAGCCTATAAACAACAAGTTTATTTATGAATTCTAGTGCAAAATATGTAAAGATGCAAGGGAAATTATTCAAGTAGAAGAATGACTCCTTCAAGGCCAAGGACCCATCTCAAACACCCAAAGCTCCCTAAGTCTTTGTCAAAATGTTTGAAATGGATCCTCAAAGCAAACAACAATCAAGAAGGAGTTTGGAGTAGAGGAGAGATTATGCAAGAAAATTAAATGTGAGGTGCAAAGCTTCAAGGATTACCTCAAAACTACAATGAAATGAAGAAGGAGATGATAAGCTCAAAAATTACTAGCTCTTAGAAATTTGATGATGCAACCTTGAAGAGAATGGAAGGAAAGATGGTGATCTAACAAGAAATGGAGGATTTGGTGGTTGATTTTTGAAGAGAATATATGGAAAAGGGGAGGAAGAGGCTACGGCCAAGGAGAGGGAAGGAGAGGAGAGGAGGTGTGCTAGGGTTTTGTGTAGGAGAGAATGAGAGGCAAACGAGAAGCAAAAAGAGATGATCCTTAGGTGTGGGAATGAGGGAGTATTTATAGGATGAAATTAGGTCTAAGGGTTGTTTAGTCTTTGTGATTTTGATGTGCTCTAGGATTGAGCTTTGATTTTGAATGGAGGGTTGAGATCACTCATCACAAGGATTGAGGGTGGAGAGAAAACACAAAATGTCCGAGTGAGAGAGTTGGGGGCGAAAGTTAGGGGGAAAAAAAGAAAAAGAAAAAATGAATTTCTTATTTTGGAAGAGATATTTTAGGTGAGGTAGGGTTAAGGGCATTTTAGAGAAGAATTGTTACCAAAGAGGGAAATGTGGGTTTTCTTATGAAGGGGTTAGTGTAAGTGAGTGAGGTATTTTACCAAAGAGGGTATAATGATTACAAATTGGAGAGAGAGGGAGAGAGAAGGAGGATTTCGAAATTGAGGAGAGGAAGAGAGAAAAAAAACTTGTTTTTTCGGTCTTTTGTCTTATTGAGGACACTTCCCTTTTTTTGAGTTTTTTTTTGAATTTTTGGGCATGGGAAATAATGGGAATGCAACTATTGAAAATGTGTCACATGCTTTTGGGCACCATAAAATATTCCCTCTAGTCACCTATGACAATAAAAATTGTCACTTAAGAATTGAGGAATATTTAATGGTCCCTTTTTTATTTTTCTATGCACTAAAAATGGAAAAATACATGTTTAATTATTTTGACTAGGGATTTCTTTCTCAAAAATTGTAAAAAAATTATCCTTGATAGAATAAAAATGTACTTTTTGTGGATGTGCATTTTTGGCGATAAAATCATCTTTTTGCGAAAAATGACCAAAATGCCCTTTTTGACCCTAAAACCCTAATTTGCCTAAAAAGTGCATTCCAACCCTAAAAATGATTTTAAAGACCTTGAAATGACTTCTAGGACCCAAAATGCAATGCATGATGCTCTTCATTCTTCAATTTATTTATTTATTTATTTTTTGTGGAAAATTAGGGTTTTGACCTAAGCCGGACAAAATTGGGGTATGACAGCTGCCCCTCTTTATCTGAATTTTAACGAGGAATATGAATTGGCCGAAACATATTCCAAGGCAAAATGAAGATAAAGAATTCAGAAATTATACCGGTTTTGTCTACTTAGGGAAACCCGAATTTTCCTCTTTTTTCTTTTTTCTATTTTTATTGGGTGTTAGCCCGAGGTGAATGCAATGGATGAATCGTCAACTCTCAGTAAGCAGGAAACTAAATGGTGCCAACCCTCAATAAGCTAGCGGAAAGCAATAAAGAAAGCAATAAAAAGGGAAGCAAAAAGGGTGCCGGCCCTCGTTAAGCCGGCGACGGAGGCTGCCTAAAGCCTTTTAACGAATCGCGAATGATCCGAGCTTGCACTTGGGCCTGGGAGCACGTGGGCTCCAAAGGGGTGGTCTTGCGAGAGACCAAGGGAGGGTAATATATCAAGTCTAGATCTAGATATTTCCCTAGGACTGCGCCATGTTTTAGGCCAACACAGCTATCCTCTTCGACTGGACCTATTGAGGGGCGAAGGGGAGGAGGGGAGGAGAGGCGAAGGGGAGGGGGGCGAAGGGGAGGGGGGAGGGGTTAGGGTGGGGTGGGATGGGGGTGGGGTGGGGTCGGTGGGGTGGGGGGGTTCACGAGGAAGAAGAAGGGTGGGGGTGGGGGGGGGTGGGGGTCGGGGGTGTGCCACATCATCAAAAGATAACAGTGTTAACCCTTAACTAACAGCAGGGACTAAAAGTAGTAACGTTTAGTAATTGCAGGGACTATTTTAAAAGTTTTGGAATTGCAGGGACTAAACTGGATTATTGTGACATTTGCAGGGACTAAAAGTACCTTTAAGCCTTTATTTATTTATTTATTTATTTTTGTGGAAAATTAGGGTTTTTACCTAAGCCGGACAAAATTGGGGTATGACACCAGTCACACAACACAGGATGGCGCCCATGGCGCCCAGCATAGTTTCAGGAACGGCGCCCATGGAGCCCAGGCAACCACATACGCACAGAAATTAGCGCCCAGGGAGGCGCCCAGCCACAGCAACAGCAACATTGGCGCCCATGGCGCCCTATGGACAAAATTTTTGGTTCAAATCATCAACATGCAAGTTCAATCATAATCAATCATGTCCAATCATTATCAATCATGCTCAATCATCATCAAATCACATTCATTCATCATCAATCAAATTCAATTCCTACAACTAGGGTTTTCTAACTTAATCACCTAGGGTTCCATTAACCTTCCTACATAGAGCCATTCAAACACCCAATTATAGAGATAGAACCCCACCCTTACCTTAACCTTGAAGAATTCGAAACCTTGCCCTAGCCTTCTCCTCCTCTTCGCCGCGCCTCCTCTCTCTTCTCTCACTCTCAAACTTTTGTTTTTCTAATAAGTGAGCAAAACCCTAAAAATGCTTATTTATACTTAGTTAATTTTCATGGGCTTTTCTCTTGGCTATGCGACTTAATCATGGGCCTTTTCACTAACACTTCGAATTCGCTACTACTAACCCTAACCATAGGTCCATATATTCTAACATTATTTTTATTTTATTATTTTCTTCCAATTAAATTCCAAACAATTCAATTAAATAATTAATTAAATTTTAGGGCGTTACATTACGCGGATCAAAATAATTAAAGTGTAAAATATAGTATCAAGGCAAGAGACCTTGGTCATCTCACAAGGACCTTTAAATACTGAAATTACCAAAATCAGGAAGCACAAAATCAAAAATAAACAAAGGGGTTTTAATAGGAAAAGTTTGTTTGATAGGAGCAACAATTGGCGAGAAACAATCAATTCACCGGTTTCAGGGTGTGCTTCTCGAGTTGATCACAGGTTCTAAAAAATAACATCTCTAAGGATTTCCAATAAAAAAGGGGGTTTTGATTGGAAAAGTTTATTGTGAGTTCTAAAGTAATATTGTTGTTTAATGTAAATAAGGGATAAAATCTGGTTTGTGATCAGTTGGCATGGGCACATTGTTTAGTGTAAATGGGGGATAAAATCTGGTTTCTAAAGTAATACATGTCCTGATTTGGAGGACCAGTACTATAACGCCAAGAATATTCCATTTGCATGGGCACATTGTACTTTTAGGCACGAATCAAGACAAGTGGCGCCCCCTTTGGGGTTTTTCTTTGATCACTCAACCCTAGGACTATTTAAGGTAACTTGTCTTCCTCATTTAATATGCTGGTTCGAAGGAGGAAAGTATAGAAATAGCTTTCACACTCCATTTTCATTCTAAGCTACCTTTTATCACCAAATTGGAAATTCTGCACAACAGTGTTGGGAGCAGTGTCGGAGCTGCCATTACTTGGAGTTTTACTTTGATTGTGATGCTGATCTTGTACCTCTAGCTTGCTGAAGTTGGAACTTAGACAGTCTACTTATTTTTAGTATTTTCTTCTCCTTGTAATTTTTAGTATTATGGCTTTAGGTTTTGCCTTTATGCTTTATTTCTTGTGCTTGTTGCTCACTATGAGCTAATCCCGTTCTAGTTGGGATACTATTAACAATGTAATGAAGTTTTAATGGTTTAATGAATTATTTGATTTTAGCATTTTTATCATTTGCTTAACAATATTTCTTAACTTATTTTAGAAATGGCTCGTTAAATATAAGTATATGTTTGTAGATTTTGAAAAGGCTTATGAGCTTACTTTAACGGAATATATGAACAGTGGTTATTAAATAACACTTTAACAATCCTTGGTTAAAACCTAGACATAGGAGGACAAAATCCATAGGGTGATACTGTGGGTGTGTAATAGCCAGGGGTGAGCTTATTTACGGATTTACATAAGTTCTTGTAATGAAGCCTTGTAGAAAAGTGACTGAAAAGCACGTACTAGATGCTACAACACCCAAATGCTACAACATCAGATATAGAATTGAACCATTATTATGGAATTGCAAAGTGAAACACATGCCAACTTGTTCTCAATTTGAATTTCCACCAACCCTTTACTTTTATACTGTTGATGATAATGGTTCAATGCCACATCTGATGCTGTAGCATCTGGGATTTGTAGCATTGATTTCCACCAACCCATTCCAACAGGTATTTAGGTACCAATGATTTTTGGGTTCTTGGTGGTTAGTTGTTTTCCAAGGTGAAACTTTATACTTATTGTAACAATCTTAAATATCGTGTTAAACTTATTTACAATAGGAGTATTTGATTTTTATTCTTCTATTTTTATAGAAGTGCCCTTCTTATGATTCTTACCCTTCTCTAGAGGGGTATTACTCACTTGAGAAGCTTCAAGATTCAGTGCACAAATTAAGAGCTCTTTTGTTAGTTTACTATCATTTTCTTTCAAAACATTATTTTCCTTTTCAAGTTCTCAGCATGGTACTGCTATTGGGGGCAGAAGCCCAGGTACTTTGGGAACTCAGAGTGAACATGGAACTGTGACTGCTTTCCACGGGCACCAATTCATCAATTATAATGTCATAGATATGGCTAATGAAATAGACAGGCCGATGAGGGATTGTACTGTTTTTGACCCTCCAACTATGCAAATTGGCATACTATGACACGGGCTCACTACAACTCACATTGAATTTAAGACTATGATGTTCCAAGTGCTTCAAACAGTTCGTCAATATGGTGGTTCTCCAATTGAGGACCCACATTTGCATTTAAAACAAGTTTTGGAAGTGTGCATCAAATTTAAAATACATGGTGTTTCTGATGGTGCATTTAGGTTAAGGTTGTTCCCATATTCCTTGAACGATTGAGCAAAGGCTTGGAAAAATTTGCTGGAGCCTAACTCTATCACAGATTGGAATGGAATGACTGAAAAGTTTTTACCACTGTATTTTCCTCCAATTAAAAATGCCAGAATGAGAAACGAAATCACTTCTTTTAGACAAACAGAAAGTGAATCACTCCTTGAAGCATGGGAAATATATAAAGAGATGCTACAAAAGTGTCCACACCATGGGATCCCTATTGGTATCTAAATGGAAATATTTTATAATGGGTTGGAGCCACAAACCAGACTCATGCTTGATGCCTTTTCTGGTAGAGTGCTGTTAAATTCATCATACAATGATGCCTACGAACTGATAGAGACAATTGCATCAAAAAGTTACCATTGTCCCACAGCTAGGGTTAGTGCTCAAAAAAGTAGCTGGAGTGTATAAAGTTAGTGAGGTTACAACTCTATCTACTCAAGTGCCATCCCTTGCCAAGATGATCAACAATATGAGCACACCTAGTGCTACAACACTTGTAGCAGGATGCACTGCTGCAAAACCAAAAGTTATTTAGCAGCCATTGAGCAAGCCCCTCCAGGAACAACTAGTTGTGTATATTGTGGAGGAAACCACTTGTATGAAGAATGCCCAAGCAACCCTATTTCCGTCAACTATGTAAAGTACAACAAGAATAACACAATCCCTACTAATATACCTACAATCCTAGGTGGAAAAATCATCCAAAGTTCATATGGAGCAACAATGCCAAAGCCGCTACAACAACACCACCAAGATTTCCTGCTCAACCAATTCAGAGACAAGCAGCACCAACAGTGGACAATTCCATGAAAGCCATGCTTAAAGATTTCATGAATGAGAGAAAGACTCATTATCAAACTCAAGGGGCTGCTCTCAAGAACTTGGAGAACCAAATTGGTCAAATATCTACTGCTCTTTCCGAAAGACCTAGTGAAGCATTGCCTTCCACAATAGAAGCTTCAACTTCAAAATCATCTAAAGGGAAGGAGCGGGTCAAGGCTATATCTTTGATGAGTGGGAATGATTTGGCAGGACCATTAACTGATATAGGTGGTGGTAAAAAAAGAAAATAAATAGAAACAATAAAAGAAAAAAAATGAATAAATGAATAAAACAGATGCTGGCACTTCTGATACTTGAGCATCTGATACTGCACCAGTGCCATCACCTGAGCTTGTTGAAGACATGCCACCTCCTCCCTTTCCTCAAAGGCATAAGAAGGCTCATCAAGACAAACAGGTTGGTAACTTCTTAGAGATGCTGAAACAACTTCACAATAATATTCCCTTGGTGGATGCATTTTAATAAATGCCTAATTATGCAAAGTTTATGAAAGATGTTTTCACCAAGAGGAAACAAATAGGAGAGTTTAGAACAATAGTAATGACAGACGAATGCAACATGATTATGTAGAGCAAGATTCCAATGAAGGTAAAGGATCCTGGCAGTTTAACTATGCCATGTTTTTTTGGTGAATCTTTTTCTGGCCGTGAATTATTTGATTTGGGGCAAGCATCATTTTGATACCCAGATACATATTTACACATCTTGGTATTGGAATTGCCAGGCCTACCACTGTTAGCTTTCAGTTAGCAGATAGGTCCATTGCCTATCCTAATGGGATAATAGAGGATGTGCTAATTAAGGTTGACAAATTTGTTTTTAACGTGGATTTTGTTATTCTTGTTTTTGATGTAGATAAGGAGGTGCATATCATTCGGGGGAGGCCATTCCTAGCTACTGGAAACACTCTGATAGATGTGTAGAAAGGAGAATTGACTATGAGAGTCAATCACCAAGAGATCAAGTTTAATGTGATGAATGCTCTCAAGTACCCTGATGAAGAAACAGAGGAGTGTTCTTTTGTGGCGTCTCTCGATTCAGTGGTTCAAAAGCACTTTGACAAGCAAAATGACCACTTGGTCAAGGCCCTTGCTGAAACTGAACAAGAAGAGCTTGTGGAAGAAGGTGTGCTACAAGAATAGGCAATTGTTAAAGAGATTTGGGGAAGAAAATATGAGTCATTGGAGCTGGAAGACTCAAGCCTCAAAAGAAATGTCCCATCACTTGAACTTAAGGAGTTGCCTAAGCATTTGAAATATGCTTATCTAGGGGAAAATAATACTCTCCTAGTGATCAACGTTTCTGACTTATCCAAAAGTAAAAAGCATGATCTTATTACTAACCTAACGAGGCATAAGAAGGCTATTGGGTTGCAAATGTTTGGGTAGTAAAGGAATTATCCCAGCCATTTGCATGCACATAATCATCCTTGATGAAAATGCAAAGAACAACAATGAAGGGCAGAGGAGGCTGAATCCCATCATGAAGGGTGTTGTAAAGAAGGAAATCATCAAGTGGCTTGATGCTGCTATTGTCTATCCTATCTCAGATAGTGCATGGGTGAGTCCTGTGAAATTTGTTCTAAAGAAATGG
Source organism: Astragalus membranaceus (assembly GCA_039519185.1). NCBI lineage: Eukaryota > Viridiplantae > Streptophyta > Magnoliopsida > Fabales > Fabaceae > Astragalus > Astragalus membranaceus. Next base: position 98,471,882 of record CM076851.1, read on the forward strand.
GGTGTGACAGTGGTAGCAAATGAGAAGAATGAACTGATTCCCACAAGAACTGTAATTGGTTGGAGGATTTGTATGGATTATAGAAATCTCAACAAGGGAACAAAGAAGGATCATTTCTTCTTACCATTCATTGACCAAATGCTAGATAGGTTGGCTGACAAGGAGTTCTTTTACTTTTTGGATGGCTACACGGGGTATAACCAAATTGCCATAGTCTCCGAGGACCAATAGAATGAGGAAACCGAAGGATTTCTTGCAGCAATAGAGATGGTGGGGTTACTACCATTAGAGTTCTAGGGACCCAAGGGTCAAAATAATTAAAGTGTAAAATATAGTATCAAGGCAACAGACCTTGGTCGTCACAAGGACCTCTAAATACTAGAGTTACCAAAATCAAAAATAAAAAAGGGGTTTTGATTGGAAAAGTTTCTGTTTGATCGGAGCAACAATTGGCGAGAGACAATCAATTCGCCGGTTTCAGGGTGTGCTTCTCGAATTTATGACAGATTCTAAAAAATAGCGTCTCTAAGGATTTCCAATTCAGATTGATATAAACTAAATAGAACAAGTCTTAATTAATTTATACGAATTCAGATAGTTTTGGACAAGCGCCGAAACAGTGGGTTCAATCGGTCACGAAATCGGACAAGCGCAGTTCAAGCATAACCAATATCATAACAGAATTCTTGTCAATCCTCTATCAATTTCTATTAGAATTAAATAAATTAAGCATCCAAATAACTCGAAATAATCAACGGTTACGAAACGAGATTGTATACAAGCAAGCGCGTACACAAACGAATAGCGTTTTGCAAAAAGAGAATTCGAATGATTCAAGCGAAATAAGAAGAACTGATATTGCAACCATTAATAACGAAAACGAAATTGATAGAGACGAATTAGAAAATCAGACGAAATATCATAAATAATAAAGAATCGAACCTCAAAATCCATACAGCGACACCCGTTCACCAATGAATTGACTTAGGTTTTAGGCATCCTTGGAGGTTAGGGACAAAACGTAAAATTAGAGTAACAATGCGTAAGAGAAAATAGAACGACGGCTGATGAACTCTATTTAGTCTCAGCTCAACCAAAAAACAAAATCTCTAAGCGGGTTCTATGATAAAAGCCCATTAACAAACTAGTATTTCGGCCCAAAACCCGTTTTATACAGTACGGTTTGGTTACTCGCAGTTTGTGATCTTCAAGAATTCCAATTTGGGTTTTGAGCTCAACATAAGAATTGTAGCTCTGTCCTTAGCTTTCTAACGCAAGCTCACACGCCTCAATCAGATAACCACAGCCATAGTTATTTGACTTTTTTTTCATTATTTTTCTTTATTTCTTTTTTCTTTTTGGGGAATATATTTCTATACAAATGTACTTACCAAACTTTCTATTGAGAACCAAGAACTAACCCAAGTGAGAACCACAATTGCACAATTTGGACACTCCCACACTTATGGATTTGACAATTTTCAATTCAAAGCTCATTCACCCTCTAAGATTTGGTAATATCATTGTTTTTGTCTTTTAGGCTTGTAATGAGCTATAAAACAAAGAATGAGATAATTAGGCTCAAAGGGGCTTACATAAAGGGATAAATTCAGGGTAGGCTTATTTGGCTAGTAGCTAAGAAAAAAACAAAATTGCCTAGATCATTTCAAACATGCATGTGAACAAGTATTTCAACAAGAATCAAACCAAGTTCTAGAGTAACTAACAAAAGTGAGTGAGTCACACACAAGAACAGAGAGAATGGCAAAAGATTAGTCCATCCATTATAAGGCTCAATTCTCACCAGGGATAATGACTTTCACAAATGATGAAAAATCTAGTGCTCATATCCAACTTATTATACCAAGAGCAACAAGAAATCAATCAAGTCATGTCAAAACACATGTGGTCCTAGAATAGTAAAATCACTCACAACTTGTACAAACTAAGAATTCATAGAAAAACATGCTAAAATAACATTTTTTTATTTTTTTTTGAAATAAGCAAAGCTGAAAATAAACCAAAAAATAAAAGAAAAAGAAAAACTACTAAGTGACTAAAAGACACCCCCCCCCCCCCCACACTTAAATCATACATTGTCCTAAAAAAAACAACAAACATAAAATAAGAGTAAGGAGGGAGGCCTCCCTGATCAAAATGCAATGTAGGTGGGATGTTCCAATGAGAGTTTTTCTACGGGTGCATTTTCAAGTGCGGAACTCTCATGGAATACTTTGAGGGGTTGTCCATTGAGGAAAAATATTAGTAATAACAAATGGGTCAATCCACTTGGATCGGTGTTTCCCAACCATGTTAACAGAATCAATACCAGAATCAAAGTCAAAGAGAATATGGCTAAAGATGCTTGATTTTTTTTTCAAATTTTCTTGCCGATTTATGGTGCAATCAGAGAAAGTCTCTTAAAAACCGATTTTTTTGCCTAGAAACCCTAGAATTCAGTAGAGACAAAGCCTGTGACCTATAACAAAACCTGAAAAATCAACAAAAACACAAACTAAAACATTAGACTATTAGCCTTGAGGTTGGTAAACCCTAATTAGAGGTCCCCGGCAACAGCGCTAATTTGATTAGCGGTCGTACGCGGGTCAAAATAATTAAAGTGTAAAATATAGTATCAAGGCAATAGACCTTGGTCGTCTCACAAGGACCTTTAAATACTGAAATTACCAAAATTAGGAAGCACAAAATCAAAAATAAACAAAGGGGTTTTGATTGGAAAAGTTTGTTTGATAGGGGCAACAATTGGCGAGAGACAATCAATTCACCGGTTTCAGGGTGTTCTTCTCGAGTTTATCACAGGTTCTAAAAAATAACATCTCTAAAGATTTCCAACTCAGATTGATATAAACTAACTAGGGCAAGCATTAATTAGTTTATACGAATTCAGACAGCTTTGGACAAGCGCCGAAACAGTGGGTTCAATCGGTCACGAAATCAGACAAGCGTCGTTCAAGCATAACCAATTTCATAACAGAATTCTTTTTAATCCTCTATCAATTTCTATTTGAAATAAGTAAATTAAGCATCCAAATAACTCGAAATAATCAAAGGTTATGAAACGAGATTTATACAAGCAAGCGCGTACACAAACGAATCGCGTTTTGCAAAAATAGAATTCGAATGATTCAAGAGAAATAAGAAGAACTGAAACTGCAACTATTAATAACAAAAACGAAATTGATAGAGACGAATTAGAAACTAAGACGAAATATCATAAACAATAAAGAATCGAACCTCAAAATCCGTACAGCGACACCCGTTCACCAAAAGTCAGTGTGCATGCCCTATATGTGAAGATAATACAGTTTGGATGTGGTTGGAACATGGTAAGAAGAATATCTACCTTGGTCATCGTAAATTTTTGCCTCCAACTCATCAGTATCGACTGTGGAGAGAGGCATTCGATGGGAATACAGATTCCCGGAAAGCTTCCCTGCCTTTGACAGGTGAACAACTCTTTGAAAAGGTGAAAGATTTGAACATTAAATTTGGGAAGCCTTTTTCAAAAGAGATTACAAAACGGGGGTGGAAGGAAAGATCGATTTTCTTTGAGTTGCCATACTGAAAGTCATTACATGTCAGGCATTTCATTGATGTGATGTATGTTGAAAAAAATGTCTTCAAAAGTGTCATTGGTACCTTACTCAATATGCCAGGAAAGACTAAAGATACCATCAACACAAGATTGGACTTGGTTAGTATGGGGTTGAGACTAGAATTGGGTCCGATAAAGAAGGGTACACATACATATCTACCTCCAGCAGCTCATACTCTATCTAAAAAGATGAAAACTGTCTTTTGTAAGTTTCTTCTTGGAGTTAAAGTCCTAGAGGGGTACCCTTCAAATGTTACGAACTTTGTATCGATGAAAGACCTCAAGTTAAAGTCTCTAAAGTCCCATGATTGTCATGTTCTCATGGAAGATTTGCTACCCATTGGTATAGATCCATTTTGCCCAACAAAGTGCGTCAGGCCTTAAGTAAACTTTGTTTCTTCTTTAAGGCGATTTGTAGTAGAGTGATTGACTCTGGAAAGTTGCCAGCGTTACAAAGAGAAATTACTGTCACTTTATGTGAGCTTGATATGTATTTCCTACCTTCATTCTTTGACATAATGATTCATCTAATAATTCATCTGGTTAGAGAGACACAATTGTGTGGCCCATGTTACATGAGATGGATGTACCCGTTTGTGCGTTACATGAAGATATTAAAAGGATATGTGAAAAACCGATCCTGACCCGAGGGTTGTATTGTTGAGCTCTACATAGTTGAAGAAGCTATTGTGTTCTGCACCGGCTATCTTCGAATATTCTGTGGGGCTGTCAAGGTCTCGTCACACACGAAGTGTTGGTAAAGGGATGACATGAACTATAATAGTGATGGTATCAAGGAAATAACTAGAGCAAGCACACTTATATGTTCTGCACAATGATAGTGAGGTTGACTCATATGTTGCGAAGCACATGGTTAAGAAAAGAACACAATCAGAGTTTCATAGTGTGGCTAAAAGATCACATTTCTGTCGAGGTTGCTTCGAATCCTACCTTTATTTCAGAAAGATTGAGATGGTTAGAAAAACGTCCAAATATACATGTTTTCTCTTACATCAGCTATCTAATGAATGGGTACACGTTCTATACAAAAAACCAAGATGATCAGAGTAAAATGCAAAATAGTTTGGTGACTCTTGTGGCTCAATCTATGGATACATCAAGTGCCAAAGACAGAAATCCCATATAAGCGAATATGTCTTACTTTGGAGTCATTGAACACATATGGGAGTTGGATTACAATATGTTTCGGGAGCCTGTGTTCCAATGTAAGTGGGTTGACAATAATAATGGTGTACAGATGGATGCGTTGGGGTTCATGCGGGTGAATTTCAACAAGTTAGGGTATAAAGATGAGCCTTTTATTTTAGCATCGCAAGCTCAACAAGTGTTTTATGTCACTGATCCAGTTGATATCAATTGGTCCATTGTTCTATTGACAAACAAAAAAATATTGGTGAATGACATTGGTTATAAAGCACCCGAAGATGTTGGTATTGAGGATGACCCTTTTTTTGGGACATCACAACCAATACTAGGGGAAAGTACTTCTAGAGAGGATGTTGTGTATATTAGAAAGGATCATAGCGATGGAATTACGTTTCATCAAAAACAGAGTACCAAGAAGCGAAGATCAAAATATCATACGAATAAGCAAATTGCAAATAACATTATATCTAGGAAAAGGAAAAGGTAATCTAAACTTACTTTTAGGCATATGATGTATTTTGATTAATATAGTTGTATGATGTTTTTCAGTTCTTTGATGACATATTCTGAATTGAGAGATACCAGGACCTCCTATAGAAAATCTACAAAATGGATAGCAATAACAGTAAGTTTATAATCAATATTCTTATGCATGTAATTTATTAAACTTAAAAATTAACTAATCTTTTGTTTTATAGTGTCCCAAACAACCAAACAACGATGATTGTGGGTACTATGTTATAATGTTTATAAAGGATATCATCACTCATAACCAAATGGAAATTCCAAAGAAAGTATGTAATAATTTGATATCTAGTTTTAATTTTTTACAAGTAATTTGATATCTAGTTGATAATGATGAACTCATAAAAATTACTAGCATTTAATTATAAGTTTATTTCATTTTATTTTTTTATTATTTTCCTGGATTCGGAGCTGAATACTCATGTGAGCAACTTACTGAGTTCAAGGGAGAGTGGTGTCGTCATGTTGCCAGTTTGATTCACCAACATTGAAATTGATGTAATTTTTGTTGTGTATGTTGACATGCATCGGGATATATATGTTAATCTGTTGTAAGTATGTTCTGAAACATACATGATTTGAATATGTTGATATATATATGTATATTGGATTTTATTTGGGTGGAATATTGGGTGTTAGTTGAAATTTGATTTGGAATTGGTTGTTGGTTATTAGTGGCTCTTTCAATTATGCAGCAGGGAAATGCAATAATGTGCTCTTTTGTATTGTAATTAAATTAATAGACAATAAACAAAAACAAAAAAATATTTTAAAAAAACTTAGGAATGAGTAGCGCTTATTAAAAAGCGCTATTAACAAGCGCTCTTTGTAACGCCCCAAAATTTAATTAATTATTTAATTGAATTGTTTGGTAATTTAATTGGTAGAAAAATAATATAATAATAATAATGCTAGTATAGGTGGGCCTATTGTTAGGGTTGGGAGTAGTAATATGAGAAGTGTTAAGCGAGGCCCATGATGTAATTCGCATAAGCTATAGAAAAGCCCATAAAATTAAATAAGTATAAATAAGAGGTATTTTAGGGTTTGGCTCATTTAGAAAGAACAAAAAATATAATTAGAGAGAAGAGAAGAGGGAGAGAGCGACGGCCAAGAGGAGAGAAGAAGGAGAGAGCTAGCGACGCTGAGAGGAGAGAGGAGGCTAGGGTTTCGTGATCTTCTCAAGCTAGGGTTCGTGATCTTCTAAGGCTAAGGTAAGGGTGGGATTCAAGCTTTATAATGGGATATATGAATTACTTTATGTGAGGGTTAGTGTAACACCCCGATAAATTCTAACATATAGAATCACCGAAATGCACTAAATGGCATACATCAGAGTAACTTCCTGTTATTGAAATATTGAACACGTTTAAAACTTTCGATAATACATAACAAATGGTTCTCTGAAACTCATAAACTTCCTGAAAATGCTTAAGTTTCAACACTTAAGACTTGTACAAAATCCTGGTGTTCAATACTCAAAACATAAAGTAGCGGAAACGATTTTACAACTTAAACCATGAAAGTTATACAATCGAAACATAGAAACAATAAATGGGGTAAAGGTCTAAAACATGAAATTAGGTCTTCAATGACTCCAAGAGTCACACCGGCTAACCGTGCTTTACCGCCTTTGCTTTCCCCTGTTTTTCTGAAAAAAAAACCACAAATATGAAGGGTGAGATAAACATTATCTCAGTGAGTCCTATCGAGACCCCTTACTAACTCTAGCGGTTCATTATGCTTTACTTTGAACTCGTGGTCCTAAAAAGCAACCACGTGGAAATACATTTAGTTCCTGTAACCTTCATGCTCATGGCCCTCCTAAGCGACACATGAAGCATGCAATCTTTTGTTCCATGTTTTTAGCATAACACCTCAGTCTACCTATATTATAGGCACTTCTTTGACTTTGGTGAACCCATCCCGCTATTTCTAGTGGGGGAAACATTCTTGAGTCTAGGTTTTGGGGCTCATGACTTCCCCTCCCCTAGTATGCTAACCTCTAAGGGTCGTCACCCTTTTTCCTCTTGTATTTATTATACATTATCAGTCTGTGTACCCGCAATGGGCTGTTAGTCATTTCAGTCAAGTATCGTGTATAATATCAGTCAAGTACCGTGTATAATTATTACTCTTGACATATGCACTCTCGCGTTCTCTAAGTGCGGTTTTCCATTTTATTCATAACACACAAATTTTCTATCGAACATGTTCAATCTCATACCATTGTTACCTTCACATTGTTGAGGAACCTTGGGGAAAGGATTAGAAGAGGATTGGAATCATTTGGAATGGATAAAAATGTACTTTGAATTTGAAGGTCAGAAAGTCTCACACGACTCGTCCGTGTAGGCGCACGACCCGTGCGTTTTTGAACAACTTGCAGAAGATTTCCAGAGGGATACGCACGACCCGTGCGACCAAGCGCACGATCCGTGCGTTATTCACTAAAATTGTAGAGAGTTCCAGAAACATTCGCACGACCCGTGCGACTAGGCGCACGATCCGTGCGCGTTTAAAAGTCCAGTTCTTGTCGTATCAGATGGGGGCGCACGACCCGTGCTCGTAGGCACACGATCCGTGCGTCTCTATCAGTTTTCCAGAAAATAGGTTTTTCATGAGTAAATCTGTTCCATTCCGATTCTCATTTCTCTTCCGATCGAGACCCAAACTCAAACACACATGGAAACAGTATATTACAGCAATGTATATCAATTCAATCCAGCACATCCAAAAATCAATCTAACAATTTCATAATTTAAATCACCATCTTTTCAATAAAACGGTTTTCGAAAGCGAAGACTCGGACACACAACACATTCCCTAAGCGAGTTATAGAACTCACCTAACGTGATGAGAATCACGTAAATTACCGAGACTTTGATGGATGCTAGCGAACCAAGAACACACGAACTCTCCCACCGCTCCTCTAGCGAATTCCGTCAGCCGAAAGTGCTTGGACAGTAACCCAAGTGAATCTTAGCTACTGTACCTTTCCTCCAACCATTCCACTCAACAATCCGCTTATGATGGAGTTTCCAGAACCAAACTTTGGAACTTCTAAGGGTCTAGGCTAGCTCTAATGTTCATCAAAGTGACATGCAAGCAAGAATTTCCAGATTTGAGAACTTTGGGGCTATAAATTTCGAATTTAAGATTTGAGCTAGAGGGAGGAAAGGATACTGAAATTTGTATCAATGGAAAGAGGATGAGAAATGGTGAAGATTGGTGTAATTAGTTTCCACATGCATGAAGATTTGGGTTGGCTTCTCTCTTCTCCTCCACCCTCTCTCTCTCTCGACTTCTCCTCCTTTCTATCTCTGGTTCCTCACTTCAGTTTTTTCTGAATCTCAACAAATGAGAGGGGTAAGGGGAAACTTTTTCAGCTGGTCACTTAAGTAGGGAATGACAGAATTGCCCCTCATTTAATTATGTGTAAAGACCACTATACCCTTCAGCAATTGTTCACTTCCCATATTATGACATGGCCTAATTTAATGAGCTTAGCCAAATCCTATTAACTTGCCATAATATTTTTAATTACGCATTACTATAGTTTTGTTTACCTCAACATCACATAATCTAAGATAACTTCTTGAGCTAAATATTCGGTTTAGCCAATAAATTATCATAACCTCTTCCCTAATTTAATTAAATCAAATTAGCTAATTAGGGGATGTTACAGTTAGGGTGTGATGATTGTCATAGGTATGATCATGTATGTTTTGAATGCCTTGTTGAATAATTATGAGTGTGTGATTGATATTCCTATGCCCTAGAATTGTTATTGTATTTTGGCCATGATCATGAGAACTTGAATTGGGGGCTGAAAGTGGTGCCCTAGGCGCCCTGCCACTGTTTCTGTTTTTGTTGTTGCTAGAAGTGGCTCCCTAGGCACCCAGACCATGTTGTGGTTGTTGCTGGAAGTGGCGCCCTAGGCGCCCAATGCTGTTTTTGATGTTTCTGGAAGTGGCGCCCTAGGCGCCCAATGCTGTTTTTTATGTTGCTGAAAGTGGCGCCCTAGGCGCCCAGTGTTATTTCTGTGTTGCTGAGAAAGGCGCCCTAGGCTCCCAGTGTGTTCCCTGTTGCTGAGGCTGGCGCCCTAGGCGCCCAGTGCCTGTTGATGTTGCTGAAGTTGGCGCCCTAGGCGCCCAGTGCCTGTTGATGTTGCTGAAGTTGGCGCCCTAGGCGCCCAGTGCCTGTTGGTGTTGCTGAAATTGGCGCCCTAGGCGCCCAGTCCCTGTTGCTTGCTGAACTGGCGCCCTAGGCGCCCTGTGACTTATGTTTTGTTGCCTGCGGATGATGGCACCCTATCCCTAGGCGCCGTGCCCTAATTCTATGTTACTGGTGTTAGCGCCCTGCCCCTAGGCGCCACACCCTACTTTTGTTGCTGTTGGTGTTGGCGCCCTGTCCCTAGGCGCCACACCCTATTTCTGTGTTGTTGGTGTTGGCGCCCTGTCCCCAGGCGCCACACCCTATTTTTTGTATGGCTGATGATGGCGTCCTGTCCCTAGGCGCCATGCTCTATTTTGTTGTTGCTGGTTTGGCGCCCTGTCCCTAGGCGCCACATCCTAATTCTTTGTTGTTGGTGTTGGCGCCCTGCCCCTAGGCGCCACACCCTGAATATGCTGTGTTCCTGCTGCTGTTGCTGTGATGTGTTGCTGTGCTGTGTTGCTGCTGCTGTTGCTGTGCTGTGTTGCTGTGCTGTGTTGCAGCTGTTGCTGCTGTGCTGTGTTGCTGCTACTGTTGCTGTGCTGTGTTGTGTTGCTGCTGCTGTTGCTGTGCTGTGTTGCTGCTGCTGTTGCTGCTGCTGTTGCTGTGCTGTGTTGCTGCTACTGTTGCTGTGCTGCGTTGCTGTGCTGTGTTGCTGCTGCTGTTGCTGTGCTGCGTTGCTGTGCTGTGTTGCTGCTGCTGTTGCTGTGCTATGTTGCTGTTGCTGTTGCTGGGCTGCTGTTCCAATGTTGTTGTTGTTGTTGTGCTGTTGTTGCTGGGCTGCTGTTCCAGTGTTGTTGTTGCTGGGCTGCTGTTTCAGTGTTGCTGTTCCAGTGTTGTTGTTGCCATTGTTGCTGCTGCCGTTGTTGCCATTGTTGTTGTGGTCGCAGTGTTGCTGTTTGCTGTTGCCGTTGTAAATTGTTGAAAATTGCTAAGTTGTAAATTGTTGACGACGAAAGTTGTGCGAAGACGAATTTGCCTCTATTCATTGGCAGGTGATGTGTTGTAGGCCTACGGCCAATGTTGCTTTCCGATGTTGTTGCGTTGCTATGTAACCGTTGTAATTTGTTCGTGCATTTACATAGCGTCACATGCATAACATATTTTTACGATGGAGCTATGCTCAAACCACGACGACGATGTTGCGATGTTGATGCCCCTATTTACGGGTTTGGATTTATGGTACCACATGCATTATAGGGCGGTGGCCCTGAGTCGAGTCACATTCTACATTCATGTTGCATATTTATGCGATTGAAATGATTTTGACCGTTGTGATATGATGATATTGACCGTTGTGATATGATGATATTGACTGTTGTGAATTGATGATCTGATGTCCTGACCTTATATATATTGTATTTCATATGATTCATTATATAGTTCGATATCTCACCCCTTCTGTTTGAATGTTACCCCTATGTTGGTAACGTGCAGGTAACCTCGAATGAATGCCGTTGTACCTAAATTTGATCGGGTCGGTGTCGTCGCTCTGATACGTAGCACTCGGGGGAATGAACGTTTATTTATGTTACTTAAGTTGTTTACTGTTGGATTTTGAGTCATGAATTTTGCATAGTTGCCACGATTGTTTTGTTGAACCATTTGAATTTCCGCTGCGTAGTTAAAAGAAGTTTGACTTGTTTTGGGATGTCGTTTTATTGGTTCATCCGAAAGCGGTGTGTATCTGTTTTCAAAAAGCGAATTAAACCGTCTATTGTATTCACGAAGCAAATGTGGCACTCCGTTTATTTGTTGAAAAAGATTTTTATGAACTCTGATTTTTGCATTATTTCACCGGGTAGAAATGGGGTGTTACATTAGTGGTATCAGAGCTGTGAGTATAGATTGCGCCTAAGAGGGGGGGTGAATTAGGTACTTAGAGAGATTTTTTCGGTTTTAAAGTTGGTTTGATAAAATCTTGTTTTATGGTGAGTGTATGGAAAAAGTAAAGTGCTGGAAAGAAAAAGGACACAAGAGAATTATACTAGTTCCCCTCCACAATCCGGAGAGTACGTCTAGTCCCCTTGCAACTAGCAAGAGATTTCACTATAGTTAGAATGATTGTACAGCCTGTTCACACCAATTGTGATGCTTACTATCTAACCTATAGGGAGATCAAAGGCTCTTAAAACCTTTAAGATCTAAACACTAAGTGCAAGAAGAACAATCCTCTTCAATGCACACACTTGCTCCAACAATCCTGGAATGCAAGGTCAAGTTTATACAAATCTGAATTTTTGTAGAAAGTGTTTGAAATAATATGTATCAATACAAGTTTGATCTTTTCTCTTGTGACAACCAAGTCTCACAATGATATACAAGTGTTCTTCATGAATGATATGAAACTTATGACTTTGAATGAAAGTTTTGGAACAAAAGTTTCACTATAAAAATCTGGTTTGAACACTTGGCATTTTTGAAAGTTCTCAATAGAATGTATGAATGTGAAAATTATATCAAGAGAGATTGGTTGTGTGAGAATTGAAATACTGAAGTTTATATAGGCCTTAAAACACCTTTTCAAAAGAGTACCATTTGCCAAAAGTTGCCATTGTCAAAGTGCCAAAACGAAAACGGTTACCAAGTATCAAATTATCAAATTGCTATGAATTCAAATGAATTGCTATGAATTGATAACGTTCATATTTTTATTTGAAAAGATTTTTAAACCAAGTCTGCGCAATTGAGTACCATTTAGTAAACGTTAACGTTCATATTATTTTTTGAAAGAATTCAAATGAAAATGAATTGGCTTGCCATGAATTCAAATGAAAATGAATTCATTATAACGTTCAACGTTCAACGTTCCAAATTTAACATAACACGTTTAAATTCATGGCATGCATTACGTTCCAATTTTTGAAAACTTATGGCATGCATAACACGTTGATAATAATATTTTATTTTATTATTATATATTTTTAAAAAACTCATGGCATGCATGTATGATATCTTGAACACTTGTAATCAAAAGTAAGATGTGAATGTCATATACCTTTGATCAATCATAGACAATTCTTGCACTTTGATAACTTTGAGCAAATTGAAACTTTTAACATATTTGATCCATTTCCTCTTGCACAAATGATCTCTTGATTGTTGTTGTCTTCATCAAAACCACTGAGAAGCTATGTCTTCACATTCTCCCCCTTTTTGATGATGACAACCCGATATGTGAAAATTAGTTGTACTTTTGTTTCTCTACACAAGACTGCTCCCCCTGGATTAAAGCTCCCCCTTAATCCATAATTAGAGAGTTTTTGAAATCTGCAAAATTTGTTAGAGAAACCAAAACAGAGCCATATTTTTCTCCTCCTTTATCATTAACAAAAAGGATGGGAAAAACTTGACTTTATTATATAATATATAATGAATGAGAATAGACGAATTACACATCTCCTTCATCTAGAATCCCAAGTTCTCGCCGAATTTTGTAAAACGGTTCTCTTGCGAGAGGCTTTGTGAAGATATCTGCTAATTGATTATGCGTATCCACAAATGTAACTTCGACATTTCCATGAAGCACATGATCACGAAGAAAATGGTGTCGAGAAGTTGTGAGATATTCCATATTCTTCACAAAAGTCTTCAAAGGAAGCATTTTGGAATTCTCCACCATGGTCGCTTCTTATGGAGGCAATTGTTAGTGATTTCTCATTTTGGATTTGAAAGTTGATTGCATATTTCTTGAATGCCTTGAATGCATCACTTTTCTGCACTAAAAAGAATGTCCAAGTATATCTAGAAAAATCGTCAACAATAACTAAAGCATACATATTACCTCCGAAGCTTCTTGTTCTTGATGGACCAAATAAGTCCATATGCAACAATTGTAGTGGCCTTGTAGTGGACACCACATTTTTAGATTTGAAAGTTGATTTGGTTTGTTTCCCTTTTTGACAAGCATCACAAAGTCTATCTTTGACAAATTTCATCTTAGGCAATCCAATGACAAGATCATGCTTCACTAATTTGTTCAAATGCTCCATATGGATATGTGCTATTCTTTTGTGCCAAGTCCATGAATCATTGTTGTTCGCCATGAGACATTTAACCTTCAAAGATAAGTCATCAAGGGATATCATAAAAATATTATTGATTCTTTTACCTTTAAGTTTAACCTCATTTGTGGCTTCATCTTCTATCAAACATTCATCTTTGGTGAAGTTGATTTTGAAGCCTTTGTCGCAAAGTTGGCTAATACTAAGAAGATTGTGCTTTAGTCCTTCAACATAAAGAACATCTTCAATGGATGTGAAAGGTGGTGCACCAACTTTGCCTATGCCAAGAATCTTTCCTTTGTTGTTATCTCCATAAGTAACATAACCCTTGGCCTTAAGCTTTAGATTTGAAAATTTGTTGATGTCTCCCGTCATATGCTTGGAACAACCACTATCGAGATACCATAGATTTGATGTGGTCTTCAAGCATACCTACAAAACAAATTAAGTTTTGTTGGGTACCCAAGTTGCTTTGGGTCCTTCATAGTTAGTACCTTTCTTTACCCACACATAATGCCCACTAGCCACACTAAAGTTTCTAACATGGCAAGCATTAGGTGTATGGCCAACAATACCACAATAAAAACAAGTAGGCACAAAGTTACTTCTATATCTAGGAGGATAATATTTCTTCTTAGTAAATCTTTTCTTCTTAGGATATTGATGAACTACTTTAGGCTTGTTTACTTTTACATTGGAAGATTGGTCACTATCCTTAACAAAGATAGTAGTGCTAGAACTTGGTTTTGAAAACTTTGAATAACCAAGCCCACTTTTATCGTTTGAATATCTAATTTGTTGGCTAAGGACACCTTCCAATCCAATTTGCCCTTTTTCATATCTTTCAATAATTCTTTTCAATTGGACAATTTGGAGAGTAAGAGATTCACAAGTATTGCATACAAAATTCTCCTTTTGTTTACTATTCATCTCTTTATTATTGAAATCCTTTTCCATTGTCTCAACTTTTTCTTTTAAAGATGAGATTTGTTTGTTTTGAGATGATATAGTTTTATATAGAATTTTGCATTCATTTAAGAGTTCATTTATAACACCTTGTACATCATTATCAAAAAGAGAGAAATCAGAACTTACATTGCCATCTTCATCATCGGAATGGTGTGAAGCCATCAATGCTGGATTTGCACTTTCGTCACTATCCGAATCGGATGAAGAACTTATCTCATTATCATCCCATGCAACATAGGCCTTCTTATTCCTAAATTTCTTTTTGTCTTTGAGACCACCTTTCTTGAAGAGTTTCGGACAATCCGGCTTTATGTGACCTTGCTTGCCGCATTCATAACATGTGACATCTTGTGTTGAAGTGGATGCTTCTTTATCCTTGCTTTTTGAGAATTTCTTCCTTTTCACAAAGTTAGAATTGCCAAAATTATTTTTATGGCCAAAGAATTTCCCTAACCTTTTAACAAGTAGCATGACATTTTCGTCTTCTCCCGAATCGTCATCTTTCTCAACTTCTTTAGAATCAACTTTCAAGGCAATGCCCTTGGCTTTCTTGTCTTGACTCTCATGTTTTTGTAAGATTCCAAGTTCCGTCTCATATTCTTGAAGTTTTCCAAATAATGTTGCAAGAGACATGTTGGATAGGCTTTTCTTTTCGGATATCGCCGTTACTTTTGGTTGCCATTCCCTGGTCAAAGATCTAAGAATTTTAAGATTAAGTTCATCATTAGTAAGAGTTTTACCTAATGCCTTCAAGTGGTTGGTCAAGTGCACGAATCTCTTTTGCAAATTAAGGATGGATTCTCCGGGCTGCATTCTGAAAAGTTCATATTCTTGACTCAAGGTATTCAATCTAGATCTCTTAACTTCGGTGGTACCTTCATGTGTTTCTACCAATGTATCCCATATTTCTTTTGCCGTTGTGCATGTTGAAATGCGGAAGAATTCATCCATGCTAAGTGCACCTTGAAGTAGATTGATTGCCTTTTTGTCATAGAGCACCCTTTTCTTATCATCATCATTCCATGAACCTTTAGGCTTTATAGTACCAACACCATTGACCACACTTGTAGGAACAAAAGAACCATTTTGGACAGCATCCCATATTTCTTCTCCTTGTGCTTCTAAATGAGCCTTCATGCGAATTTTCCAAAAATCGAAATATTCACCACAAAACAATGGAGGCTTGTTATTGCTACCACCATCTTTAAATACCGGATTTGCGGAAGCCATTATGGATCTCTAGGAGCAGGTTACCTATAACCTGCTCTGATACCAAATGTGAGTATAGATTGCGCCTAAGAGGGGGGGTGAATTAGGTACTTAGAGATTTTTTCGGTTTTAAAGTTGGTTTGATAAAATCTTGTTTTATGGTGAGTGTATGGAAAAAGTAAAGTGCTGGAAAGAAAAAGGACACAAGAGAATTATACTAGTTCCCCTCCACAATCCGGAGAGTACGTCTAGTCCCCTTGCAACTAGCAAGAGATTTCACTATAGTTAGAATGATTGTACAGCCTGTTCACACCAATTGTGATGCTTACTATCTAACCTATAGGGAGATCAAAGGCTCTTAAAACCTTTAAGATCTAAACACTAAGTGCAAGAAGAACAATCCTCTTCAATGCACACACTTGCTCCAACAATCCTGGAATGCAAGGTCAAGTTTATACAAATCTGAATTTTTGTAGAAAGTGTTTGAAATAATATGTATCAATACAAGTTTGATCTTTTCTCTTGTGACAACCAAGTCTCACAATGATATACAAGTGTTCTTCATGAATGATATGAAACTTATGACTTTGAATGAAAGTTTTGGAACAAAAGTTTCACTATAAAAATCTGGTTTGAACACTTGGCATTTTTGAAAGTTCTCAATAGAATGTATGAATGTGAAAATTATATCAAGAGAGATTGGTTGTGTGAGAATTGAAATACTGAAGTTTATATAGGCCTTAAAACACCTTTTCAAAAGAGTACCATTTGCCAAAAGTTGCCATTGTCAAAGTGCCAAAACGAAAACGGTTACCAAGTATCAAATTATCAAATTGCTATGAATTCAAATGAATTGCTATGAATTGATAACGTTCATATTTTTATTTGAAAAGATTTTTAAACCAAGTCTGCGCAATTGAGTACCATTTAGTAAACGTTAACGTTCATATTATTTTTTGAAAGAATTCAAATGAAAATGAATTGGCTTGCCATGAATTCAAATGAAAATGAATTCATTATAACGTTCAACGTTCAACGTTCCAAATTTAACATAACACGTTTAAATTCATGGCATGCATTACGTTCCAATTTTTGAAAACTTATGGCATGCATAACACGTTGATAATAATATTTTATTTTATTATTATATATTTTTAAAAAACTCATGGCATGCATGTATGATATCTTGAACACTTGTAATCAAAAGTAAGATGTGAATGTCATATACCTTTGATCAATCATAGACAATTCTTGCACTTTGATAACTTTGAGCAAATTGAAACTTTTAACATATTTGATCCATTTCCTCTTGCACAAATGATCTCTTGATTGTTGTTGTCTTCATCAAAACCACTGAGAAGCTATGTCTTCACAAGAGCAGTTTCGGTCTGTCCGACCAAGTTGTCAAGTTATTGTGTCATCGACGATCAAGTATTGTCGATTAGTTCTAACTGTTGTTTATGTTGTAGTGATTAGTTGAGATGGCTGGAAGGAACGATGCTGCTATTGCTGCTGCGTTGGCTGCTATGGCTCAGGCCGTGGAGGGTCAGCAGAATGCTGGTGAGAATGCTGGGTCTCGTAGTTTGGCGACCTTTCAAAGGGAGAATCCGCCTACTTTCAAAGGCAAGTATAATCCTAATGGAGCATTGGCTTGGCTGAAGGAGATGGAGAGGATCTTCCGTGTGATGGACTGCACTCCAGCGCAGAAGGTTCGTTATGGTACTCATATGTTGGCAGAAGAGGCTGATGACTGGTGGCTAGAGACTAGTCAAAGGTTGGTAGCTGCAGGTGAAGAGGTCACTTGGGTTGTGTTCCGTAGGGAATTTACGAGGAAGTATTATCCGGAAGATGTTCGGGGTAAGAAGGAAATTGAGTTCCTTGAGCTGATGCAAGGAAAACTGTCGGTCACTGAGTATGCTGCTAAGTTTGTGGAGTTGGCTAAGTTTTATCCGCACAACGGTGAAGCAACTGCTGAATTTTCAAAGTGCATCAAGTTTGAGAACGGGTTGCGACCAGAGATCAAGAAGGCCATTGGATATCAGAAGATCCGTGTCTTTGCTGATTTGATTGACGGCTGCAGGGTCTACGAGGAGGATAGCAATGCTCATTATAAGATCATTAATGAGAAGAGGAGCAAGAATCCGAGTCGTGGTAAGCCGTATGATGCTCCTGCTGGTAGAGGTGAACGGAAAGCTGTTAAGGGCAAGAGGACTAGTGGGGGAGATGCTTCGGCTGGTATCGTGTGTTTCAGATGTGGCAAAGCTGGTCATAAGAGTAATGCGTGCAAAGCTGAGACGACGAGGTGCTTCCGTTGCGGTAAGATCGGGCATGAGGCGTCCGGGTGTGAACATAAGGAGGTGGTTTGTTTCAACTGTGGCGAAGGAGGACACGTCAGTAGTCAGTGTCAGAAACCGAAGAAGGAACGAGTTGGTGGAAGAGTGTTCGCTTTGGTAGGGTCAGAGACTTCTAAGGAGGGCGGGCTTATTAGAGGTACATGCTTCATTAATGGTGTTCCTCTAACTTATATTGTTGATACCGGTGCTACTCTTCGTTTTATCGCTGCTGATTGTGTTGAAAGAGTGGGTCTTGCGTTGTCTTCTATGAATGGAGAGATGGTCATCGACACTCCAGCTAAGGGGTCGGTGACTACTTCTCTAGTGTGCTCTCAATGTCCTTCGTCGATTTTCGACAGAGACTTTGTTGTTGATCTGATTTGTTTGCCGTTAAGTGGATTGGATGTGATCTTAGGTATGAAATGGTTAGAGTATAACCATGCCCATATTAACTGTCATAGCAAGTATGTAAGTTTTTCTACTCCTGAAGAGGAGGGAGCTGGTTTGTTGTCTGCTAGACAATCGCGGGAGTTAATTCGGGAGCAAGGGAAAACTTCGCAAAGTAGACAGAAGAGTTATCATGATAAGCGAAGGAAGGATTTGAAATTTCAAACGTATGATGTGCGAGTACGGGATAATCTCACCGTGGAGACGATGCCTGTGCGTATCGAGGATCATGAGGTGAAGGCTCTAAGAGGTAAGGAGATCGCTTTGGTGAAAGTAGTCTAGTTGGGAGCTGCTGGAGAGAGCATGACATGGGAGCTGGAAAGCAAGATGCGGGAGTCTTATCCAGAGTTGTTCGGATCAGATGAATTTTCGAGGACGAAAATATTCTAAGTGGGGGAGAGATGTAACGCCCCAAAATTTAACTAATTATTTAATTGAATTGTTTGGGAATTTAATTGGTAGAAAAATAATATAATAATAATAATGCTAGTATAGGTGGGCCTAGTGTTAGGGTTGGGAGTAGTAATATGAGAAGTGTTAAGCGAGGCCCATGATGTAATTCGCATAAGCTATAGAAAAGCCCATAAAATTAAATAAGTATAAATAAGAGGTATTTTAGGGTTTGGCTCATTTAGAAAGAACAAAAAATAGAATTAGAGAGAAGAGAAGAGGGAGAGAGCGACGACCAAGAGGAGAGAAGAAGGAGAGAGCTAGCGACGCCAAGAGGAGAGAGGAGGCTAGGGTTTCGTGATCTTCTCAAGCTAGGGTTCGTGATCTTCTAAGGCTAAGGTAAGGGTGGGATTCAAGCTTTATAATGGGATATATGAATTACTTTATGTGAGGGTTAGGGTTTGATGATTGTCATAGGTATGATCATGTATGTTTTGAATGCCTTGTTGAATAATTATGAGTGTGTCATTGATATTCCTATGCCCTAGAATTGTTATTGTATTTTGGCCATGATCATGAGAACTTGAATTGAGTGCTGAAAGTGGCGCCCTAGAAGCCCTGCCACTGTTTCTGTTTTTGTTGTTGCTGGAAGTGGCGCCCTAGGCGCCCAGACCATGTTGTGGTTGTTGCTGGAAGTGGCGCCCTAGGCGCCCAATGCTGTTTTTGATGTTGCTGGAAGTGGCGCCCTAGGCGCCCAATGCTGTTTTTGATGTTGCTGAAAGTGGCGCCCTAGGTGCCCAGTGTTATTTTTGTGTTGCTGAGAAAGGCGCCCTAGGCGCCCAGTGTGTTCCCTGTTGCTGAATCTGGCGCCCTAGGCGCCCAGTGCCTGTTGATGTTTGGCGCCCTAGGCGCCCAGTGCCTGTTGATGTTGCTGAAGTTGGCGCCCTAGGCGCCCAGTGCCTGTTGATGTTGCTGAAGTTGGCGCCCTAGGCGCCCATTGCCTGTTGATGTTGCTGAAGTTGGCACCCTAGGCGCCCAGTGCCTGTTGGTGTTGCTGAAGTTGGCGCCCTAGGCGCCCAGTGCCTGTTGCTTGCTGAACTGGCGCCCTAGGCGCCCTGTGACTTATGTTTTGTTGCCTGCGGATGATGGCGCCCTATCCCTAGGCGCCATGCCCTAATTCTGTGTTATTGGTGTTGGCGCCCTGCCCCTACGCGCCACACCCTACTTTTGTTGCTGTTGGTGTTGGCGCCCCGTCCCTAGGCGCCACACCCTATTTCTGTGCTGTTGGTGTTGGGGCCTTGTCCCCAGGCGCCACACCCTATTTTCTGTATGGCTGATGATGGCGCCCTGTCCCTAGGCGCGATGCTCTATTTTGTTGTTGCTGGTTTGGCGCCCTGTCCCTAGGCGCCACACCCTAATTCTGTGTTGCTGGTGTTGGCGCCCTGCCCCTAGGCGCCACACCCTAGATGTGCTGTGTTGCTGTGCTGTGTTGCTGCTATTGCTGTGCTGTGTTGCTGTGCTGTGTTGCTGCTGCTGTTGCTGTGCTGTGTTCCTGCTGCTGTTGCTGTGTTGCTGCTGCTGTTGCTGTGCTGTGTTGCTGCTGTTGTTGCTGTGTCGTGTTGCTGTGTTGTGTTGCTGCTGCTGTTGCTGTGCTGCGTTGCTGCGCTGTGTTGCTGCTGATGTTGCTGTGCTGCGTTGTTGTGCTGTGTTGCTGCTGCTGATGCTGTGCTGTGTTGCTGTTGCTGTTGCTGGGCTGCTGTTCCAATGTTGTTGTTGTTGTGCTGCTGTTGCTGTTGCTGTGTCGTTGTTGCTGGGCTGCTGTTCCAGTGTTGTTGTTGCTGTGTTGCTGTTGCTGGGCTGCTGTTTCAGTGTTGCTGTTCCAGTGTTGTTGTTGCCATTGTTGCTGCTGCCGTTGTTGCCATTATTGCTGTGGTCGCAATGTTGCTGTTGCCGTTGCCGTTGTTTGCTATTGTTGAAAGTTGCTAAAATATTGCGATGTTGCCAAATGTTGAAAGCTGCTAAAATATTGCTATGTTTCCAAAATGTTGAAAATTGCTAAGTTGTAAATTGTTGACGACGAAGGTTGTGCGAAGACGAATTTGCCTCTATTCATTGGCAAGTGATGTGTTGTAGGCCTACGGCCAATGTTTCTTTCCGATGTTGTTGCGTTGCTATGTAACCGTTGTAATTTGTTTGTGCATTTACATAGCGTCGCATGCATAACATATTTTTACGATGGAGCTATGCTCAAACCACGACGACGATGTTGCGATGTTGATGCCCTTATTTACGGGTTTGGATTTATGGTACCACATGAATTATAGGGCGGTGGCCCTGAGTTGAGTCACATTCTACATTCATGTTGCATATATGCGATTGAAATGATTTTGACTGTCGTGACGTGATGATATTGACCGTTGTGATATGATGATATTGACCGTTGTGATATGATGATATTGACTGTTGTGAAATGATGATCTGATGTCCTGACCTTATATATATTGTATTTCATATGATTCATTATATAGTTCGATATCTCACCCCTTCTGTTTGAATGTTACCCCTATGTTGGTAACGTGCAGGTAACCTCGAATGAATGCCGTTGTACCTTCATTTGATCGGGTCGGTGTCGTCGCTCTGATACGTAGCACTCGGGGGGAATGAACGTTTATTTATGTTACTTAAGTTGTTTACTGTTGGATTTTGAGTTATGAATTTTGCATAGTTGCCACGATTGTTTAGTTGAACCATTTGAATTTTCGCTGCGTAGTTAAAAGAAGTTTGACTTGTTTTGATATGTCGTTTTATCGGTTCATCCGAAAGCGCTGTGTATCTATTTTCAAAAAGCGAATTAATTCGTCTATTGTATTCACGAAGCAAATGTGGCACTCCGTTTATTTGTTGAAAAAGATTTTTATGAACTCTGATTTGTGCATTATTTCACCGAGTAGAAATGGGGTGTTACACTCTTTGTGCCCAAACGTGCTAAGAGCACAAGTAGTGCTTTTTACTAAAAAGCGCTCCTTATGCCCAAAACGCGCTAACAACATAAGTAGCGCTTTTTAGTAAAAAAACGTCACTCAGGCCTAATCATTAGTAGCGTTTTTTTTGCACTACTGTTGGGTTAGTGGCAGCAGGAGCACAAGCTTTGTGACCGCCCGGAAGCGCTACTGATGGCCCAAAAAAAACGCTATTCATTACAAATCCGTTGTAGTGTAACTCTAAATGGTGCTATTAAATTCTCATTTCGCACCTGTGATTCACTTTAAAATGTGAATTAAATAATCATAAAAAGTTTAACAAGTTGAAATATCAATAAAAATCAGAAAAACAAAATTCATTTTCTAATTCTATTTTCAAGTGTAAGTTTGTGAGTAATCCAAGAGATTAGTGTGGTGGAGCATGACAAAATTTGTATGCGGAGGGTCTCATGTTCAAATCTCCACTAGTGCCCTTGAGGTGAGGTAACAATTTTCTTTAATTACCTTTATAAGTACTCAAAGAGCCCGAAGGTTTTCCCTACGTTGGACAGGGGAGCTATCCCCTCACATTAAGATTTTTGTAACAAAAAATGTAAATTTGTGAGACCAATTTAATTTTGTCCTACTTCAATTTCTCTTGCTTTTTCAACTTTAACTAACTATAAATCTATAATAATTGATATATTAACGGTTAACAAAACTCAATTACGAATAATACGTGCAAAGTTTATAACAAATGATAAGTACAATAAAATGCAGTGTACAACATGAACCCATTATTGTTTGTTTCATTAATGATTAAGAAAATGCCTCACTCACGCAGACGAAGTTGAAGGTATGTAGAAGTTCAAAATAACTTGTCTTCTCATGTTTGTCCTCTTCTCACGCAGAATGAATGACCTAACACCGACAGCACCATCCACACACTCTTTGGCGCATGCATGGTTCCATTAAGTTAACCCCTGAAGTAACGGAACATCCAAGACAACATAGCCAAAACAACAAGACCAAACCCGCACGTGCACAAGAACCACACTGTAACAAGAAAGAAAGCAAGGAAAACCGGAACCAAAATCGGACTCAATATAATGATCAGCGGCGCGAAGAGGATAAGGCCGAGGATAGTTGTTAAAACGATTAGGCCTGTTAGGAGGAGCGAAATGGCACTGATTATAAGAAGGGTTAAGAGGCCGAAGAGCTGCGTTGAGTTTGAAACGTGATTTCGAAACAATGATGATACTGACGTGGTGATTGTGAGGATGGGTTTTGGTGGTGCTATCTTTGTTTGGAATTTTATGGGGTAATAGTTAGCCATGGTTGCGAGGAAAAACCTCTAAGAGAAAATGATGAACTAAAAGAGAAAGAGAAAGAGAAGTATCATCATATGTTAAGGGACAGGTGTGACATGCATAGTACACGTGGAGGGGAATTGGAGCTATGGTCATCTTCAAACAAGAAAGGGATCAATGTGATCGAGACCTTTAGTTTACTATTCTCACACGATATATATATATATATATATATATATATATATATATATATATATATATATATATATATATATATATATAATAACAACATTAATTATTTTGAATATAATTCCTACATATTGCCTGTCAAAAAAAATTCCTACATATCGAATTAGCCGACAGATTTTAAATCAAAATAAAAGTATGAATAACTGTTTCAAACGTAATATTTAGACTTCAAATACTCGACTCCAAATGAGCTCAAAATGACATTTTGGAGACGGTTACTTCAAACAATCAACTTCAAATTTTCCTTTTTTTTTAGAAAACTCTGTTGTGTCTTACTTACTTCTAGAATGACTAGAATTGGTCCTTCACAATAGATTACAAATTCTATCACCAACCAAGAATTGATGCCAATAATTGAAATTGAAATTGTTTGTTGAAATTGAAGTTGTTTTATTGAAATTAAAATTAATAGTGAATTGATTTATGTTTTTTGCTTAAAATTAAAATTCTCTCACCCCCATATTTTGCTCGAAATCATCTCTATTGAGATAATTGTGAGACGATACTAACAATTTTAAGGTTGGGAGTTAGAAATAACTTCATTCACTACTTATATGGGAAAGGTTTTGTTTGTTCTGTCCTTAACCCCGTATTCGGCTCGAAATCATCTCCACTGAGTTCATATCGATGCCACTAACTTGATAGGTTATTGGGAATGTTAAGGGAATCTAACACGTTTTCTTAAATGCGTGTAGATGAATTGGAATGAATTTTATCATGATTGGGTGTATGATCGGGTTATTTCCGAGAAGAACGAGTTTGAAGAAATCTTTTGTAATTGGGGTTGAATAGTTTCTTGTGGTAGCGTGGCGACATGAATTGGCTAAACGGGAAAAGGGGGTTGTCCATGCTTAAATTGCGACAGTGTACCTATTAGGACCGATAATGAAATCTGGGAGCACTTGTATCATTGGGGGTTTAGGCCTAATTATTGGATTTGGGTGGACCATGGAGAACAACGACGTCCAAATTTTGAGGTAGGGGCTTCAAGCAGTTCTGGTGTTGGTGTTCCACGTAATGAAATTTTTGAGTCGATGGAAAACATGATTTGTGATGGTCTCAGGGTGAATGTGCCATTTGATGAGCCTCAGTATGACGATCATGATGAACTTCCAAATGAAGAAGCACAAAAATTTTATAATTTGTTAAGAGATTCAAACAAACCGTTGTTCGAAGACTCGCTACAGTCAAAATTATCTATGTGTGTGAAACTTTTATCTCTCAAGTCCATGAGTAATATTTCTGAGTTGGGTTTAGACTATGTGACTGAAATGATGTCGCAACCCACTCTCTCTCTCTCACTTTGAGTGAGTGTTTGGTTCAGCTGGGGTAAGTGGGCGTTTGAGTGGGGAAATTCCTATTTTGCCCTTCTCTACTTCCTAATTTAAACTTTACTTAATTTTCCATTTAAACAACCCAATCGTACAAGTATTTCATTTAGTTATTTGTTCATGCAATTTATCACTCAAAGCAACAAATAATTAACACACTTGGTAACATTCAATTAAAATTACTTAATAATCCGAGTGATTAAAAACAATTACATTGGGGTGTTACAGTAACTAATGAAAGAGCAAAGAGGTTGTCTTAAACAAACAGTTTTAAGTTTATATGCTGACAAAGAAATGAAAATAACTTATTAATGAAACAGGTTGTCTTAAACAAACAATTTTAAATGTCAGCCGAGTGATGCTCTGGAAAGTCCATGTCAGGCTAGCAGTGGCGACCAAGCATGCAACCGGGGGTTCGGTTGAACTCCCTGAAATTTTTTTTTTGCACTAAATACCTTATATAAATAGCCTAAATCTTTTGAAATTTTAATTTTGACCCCCCTTAAAAATTTTAAATTGTACTAATAGACCAAGTTTTGCACCCATTTGACACTGGCCTTAAAAAATTTGACACCCCTGACCCGGGGTCCGCCACTGCAGCTAGTACAACTACTATTAACCAGGTACCCCTTAATTCAATGCTTCCTCAACCAAGTAATTATGCTACTGCTAACCCTGGTCGTAATTGGCAAATTTTACCCCTTACATGGCTAATCTTCAATATGGACAGGTACAAAACTACAAATGGCAAAAAGATCATCTGAAGCATTGGGGAAGAATGGTATGCTGCAAGGATCACAATAGGTGAAAGCATGTGGAGGACCTATATGTGAATAATCCACCAAATGCTTGTTCTGGAGGGAAGGGTTAAGAGGCCGAAGAGCTGCGTTGAGTTTGAAACGTGATTTCGAAACAATGATGATACTGACGTGGTGATTGTGAGGATGGGTTTTGGTGGTGCTATCTTTGTTTGGAATTCTATGGGGTAATAGTTAGCCATGGTTGCGGGGAAAAACCTCTAAGAGAAAATGATGAACTAGAGCTGTCAATTTGGCCCACGTGGGCCAGCCCAGCCCCAGCCCCACATGGCCCTAGGGCCAAGAGGCCCATGGGCCTAAAAGCCCACATTTCAAAAGCCCACATGGGCCCCAAGCCCCATAAAGCCCCAGTGGGCCAGGGCCAACCCAAGGCCCTTAATTTTCTATTTTTGCAACAAAACTGAAAAATTACCCACGGACCTATGTGGGCTTCGGCCAAGGCCAGCCCACGGGCCCTAAAAATTTATTTATTTTTTCACAAAAAACTGGAAATTAATCTGTGCGCTATACATAAACGTAAGTATATATTAAACGATACAAATCAATGATTCTGACCATAGATAAAAATAAATGTTTAGTTAAAAGGCAAAAAAAAAATAGTTTCTCCTTTAAAAAAAAGAACAATATAGTTCCCTATCCGGAAAATCTTGATTGTCTCTCTGTCGAAGATGCAAAGGAAGCATTTCATCAAAATCCAAATGTGTAATTTAATTGGTCTCAGATACACAAAAATTCACATCAACAATAAATCACAATTAAAATTTAAAAGAAATATCTCGTAAGATTTTAATAAACATTTTGACGTGCATGTACGGTACTAGATTAAGTTAATTGCAACTATATGACATGCATGTATTATATCATAGTATTAATATGAAACTCTTATCATCACATAGTAAGCTAATAATAGTTTTGGATCTTTTAGTATTGGTGGTGGTGGTGAGAGGGAGAAAGATGTAGTGGTGGTGGTGGTGGTGGTGGTGGTGGTGGTGGTGGTGAGAGGTAAAAGGAGGTGGTGGTGGTGGTGGTGAGTGGGAGGTGGTGATGGTGGTAGTGGTGGTGGTGGTGATAGTTGTGAGAGAGAAAATAAGGTTGTGGTGGTGGTGGTGATGGTGGTTGTGATGAGAGGGAGAAGAAGGTGGTGGTGATAGTGAGGGTGAAGAGGGAGGGGAGGTGAAAGAATGAAAGTGGGGGTGGGAAAAGAATAAGCCAAAAAAACTAGAAACTGTTTTCATAAATAGTACTAGTCAGAGATGATTTTAAAATATTAATAATTTTAGGAACATAGATTGATAATTTTAAAAAACTATTATGGTGATTCAGTGTTTTGAAAATAAGTTGAAACAAACAGTAGTTACAATTTACATCACATTGTTTTATTCTTTACCCGAAAAAACAGGACAGTTGTTTAGTTTGATAATTTTTTTAGTGAAATTAAGATTTTTTATGTTTTAAAAATATAAAGGAGGTGGTAGTGATGGTGGTGGTGGTGGTGAGAAGAAAAAGGAGGTGGTGGTGGTGGTGAGTGGGAGATGGTGATGGTGGTGGTGGTTGTGGTGAGAGAGAGAATGAGGTGGTGGTGAGAGTGATGGAGAAGAGGAATGGGGTAAAAGAATGAAAGAGAGGTGTAAGTAGTAGGAAAAGAATGATAAAAAAAATTGGGGGCCAACCCACAAAGCCCTGGCCCCAACCCACTAAAAAATTGAAAATGTGGGTTGGGGCTAAAAAAAAACCCATTAATAGGGGGCTGAAATATTTAGGGCTAAATTAGGGGGCCAATGGGGCTGGGCTTGGGGCTTGGGGCCAAATTGACACCTCTATGATGAACTAAAAGAGAAAGAGAAAGAGAAGTATCATCATATGTTAAGGGACAGGTGTGACATGCATAGTACACGTGGAGGGGAATTGGAGCTATGGTCATCTTCAAACAAGAAAGGGATCAATGTGATCGAGACCTTTAGTTTACTATTCTCACACGATATATATATATATATATATATATATATATATATATATATATATATATATATATATATATAGAACAACATTATTTTGAATATAATTCCTACTGTCAAAAAAATTCCTACATATCGAATTAGCCGACAGATTTTAAATCAAAATAAAAGTATGAATAACTGTTTCAAATGTGATATTTAGACTTCAAATACTCAACTCCAAATGAGCTCAAAATGACATTTTGGAGACGGTTACTTCAAACAATCAACTTCAAATTTTCCATTTTTTTAGAAAACTCTGTTGCGTCTTACTTTCTTCTAGAATGACTAGAATTGGTCCTTCACAATAGATTACAAATTCTATCACCAACCAAGAATTGATGCCACTAATTGAAATTGAAATTGTTTGTTGAAATTGAAGTTGTTTGTTGAAATTAAAATTAATAGTGAATTGATTTATGTTTATTGCTTAAAATTAAAATTCTCTCACCCCCCATATTTTGCTCGAAATCATCTCCATTGAGATAATTGCGAGACGATACTAACAATTTTAAGGTTGGGAGTTAGAAATAACTTCATTCACTACTTATATGGAAAATGTTTTGTTTGTTCTGTCCTTAACCCCCATATTCTGCTCGAAATCATCTCCACTGAGATCATATCGATGCCACGAACTTGATAGGTTATTGGGAATGTTAAGAGAATCTAACACGTTTTCTTAAATGCGTGTAGATGAATTGGAATGAATTTTATCGTGATTGGGTGTACGATCGGGTTATTTCCGAGAAGAACGGGTTTGAAGGAATCTTTTGTAATTGGGGTTGAACAGTTTCTTGTGGTAGCGTGGCGACGTGAATTGGCTAAACGGGAAAAGGGGGTTGTCCATGCTTAAATTGCGACATTGTACCTATTAGGACCGATAATGAAATCAGGGAGCACTTGTATCATTGGGGTTTTAGGCCCAGTGACGGACCTGGCATGTAACCAGGGGGTTCAGTTGAACCCCCTGGAATTTTTTTTTTTGCACTAAACACCCTATATAAATAGCCTAAATCTCTTGAAATATTAATTTTGACACCCCTGAAAATTTTAAATTGTACTAGTAGACCAAGTTTTGCACCCATTTGACACCGGCCTTAAAAATTTTGACACCCCTGACCCCGGGGTCCTGGGTCCGCCACTGTTTAGGCCTAATTATTGGATTTGGGTGGACCATGGAGAACAACGACGTCCAAATTTTGAGATAGGGGCTTCAAGCAGTTCTGGTGTTGGTGTTCCACGTAATGAAATTTTAGAGTCGATGGAAAACATGATTTGTGATGGTCTCAGGGTGAATGTGCCATTTGATGAGCCTCAATATGACGATCATGATGAACTTCCAAATGAAGAAGCACAAAAATTTTATAATTTGTTAAGAGATTCAAACAAACCGTTGTTCGAAGACTCGCTACAGTCAAAATTATCTATGTGTGTGAAACTTTTAGCTCTCAAGTCCATGAGTAATATTTCTGTGTTGGGTTTAGACTATGTGACTGAAATGATGTCGCAACCCACTATCTCTCTCACTTTGAGATAGTGTTTTTCTTTTGAAAATTGAAATGGGGAGAAAATGAGTGAGTGTTTGGTTCAGCTGGGGTAAGTGGGTGTTTAACTGGGGAAATTCCTATTTTGCCCTTCTGTACTTCCTAATTTAAACTTTACTTAATTTTCCATTTAAACAACCAAATCGTACAAGTATTTCATTTAGTCATTTGTTCATGCAATTTCTCACACTTGGTAACATTCAATTAAAATTACTTAATAATCCGAGTGATTAAAAACAATTACATTGGATCACCATAGGTGAAAGCATGTGGAGGACCTATATGTGAATAATCCACCAAATGCTTGTGGCGTGCCTCTTGTTCTGGAGGGAATCCGTTGTGGCTTAAGGGTGGTTACCTAGCTCAGCATACGTTGGCACAATGCCCAGCTGGCTCGGCTTAGCCACCAACTTCCCAACCAATTCCTTAAATTCATGGGCATTCACCATTGACTTCACATTCTCCCCAAATGGTTGATGGAAGATATGGAGAGCAAAAATGGACTAGTACCATTCCACCTTACTAGCCTAACTAGCAAACTATTCAAGGAACTTTTGGTGGTAATACAAGCAACGTGAGCATTGAGCAGACATGGGTCAATGCCCCACTTACGGTGCATGCCCAACTAGGTAACCATAATTCCTTATGCCAACCTTGGTGCCCTCCATTTCCAGTCGAATTCAGGCCATCCTATACTTGTCCAGCTCTTAGGATTTCCAAGGGAAAAGAAAATGACACTAGCGGAGGAAAAAAATACAGTATTCCTTTGATATATCTAGAAGGCCACAAAATCCCTTCAGTTGAAGAATTAAAAAATAACAAGTATTTAGAAGGGAAAGGAATTAACAAAGTTTATTTTGGAGGCATTGAATTAATAAAGTTACATATTTTTTTTTATTTTGAAATAATATAAAATTTGAAAACCAAAAAACTTAACCTAACACAATCACCTCGCCTTTTGAAAACCTTATAAATATCGTGTTGAGCTCCTCACTTTGAACATACTGCAATAATGCGTCGTTACCCTAAAATTGAAAAGTGATCCTTGTTATATTGCGTTTGTTGGGTTTGCAAGAAGTATTTCACTATCTATTTCTCATCTATATTTAAGATATGTTTTCTCGTATACTTGTATGACTGAATTGATTATGATGATATGTTAGGGCTTGGCACATCAACCACGATTTCATTGTGTTCAAATCGATCAATACTTTATATACATCGAATCTCAGGTGATACATCATATTTTTTCATTTATATATTATATTGATTTCTTTTCATCTATTTATTCATGTGTTGTTTTGTCTCTACCAGATCCATGTGTTGTTTTGTCTCTACCAGATACACAATACTTAATTAGAATATCTGAATTCAGAAGGGATTATGCAAATCACTTTTGGTAGTACCAACTCACGATTTTAGTCCCCTAAATTTTTTTTTCACGAATTTAGTCCCTCTATTTTCTCAATTTCAAAAATCAAGGTCCCTCTCAACTTTGGTCAAACAATTTGCTGAGGTGGACATCACTTAACTGATGTGGCAAGCCACGCTGGATTGCCACATGAGATTGTTAATTTTTTAAAAAATATTTTTATTATAACAATTTGTTTTTACACAATTAATAATTTTAAAAAAAAAAACAGAAGGAGAACTCTGCCACAATCCTCATCTCTTCAACCCAGCAACGCGAGAAATCTGTCATCATCCTCATCTCTTCAACCCAGCAACGCTTCTTCTTCAACGCCTTCTTCTTCTTCTGGGTTTGTTGTTGTTGTTTTTGGATTTGAGAAGAAAAATGGGTTTCGATTTCTGGGGAAGAAAGGATTTTAGGTATTAATTTTGTAAGCCAAATCTAAACCAGATGAAGGGGAAACCAGAGCTATAGAGGGAAGATCGCAATCATAGAATTTCGATTTGGGGAGGGTTCCGATTTGGGGATTTGCAGTTTTGATTTGGGGATTTACGGTGTAAACCGAAAGAAAGGAAGGAAAGGAAAGGAAAGGAAGGTCGAAAGAGAGGCTGAGAGCAGAGAGAGCCTTCCCGTGTTTCCTGAAATCTGAAATCAGCATATCGAAGCAACAAAAGACTTTGAAAAGAATATGAAAGAAATAAAAAGCTCAAGCCTTTGTAACGGAAGCTTCATCAATTCGTTCAATGCATTCATGAGATATTGTTTTGCACCCTTTCTCATTGTTGTTGTTCTTTGTCTTTCATGCCTTTTCACTCCTGTAATTTTGAGCGAGAGAGACGGTGAAGGTAAATTGCAGCACGCAGGATCCATCTGGCTTGATCTTAGGTTTTACTTTTATTTTGTATTTTTTTTAATCATTTATTATTTTAATTATTATAAATATTCATAAGTATATGTGGCAATCCAGTGTGGCTTGCCATATCAGTTAAGTGTGGTCCACGTCAGCACATTGTTTGACCAAATTAGAGGGGGGCCTTCATTTTAGAAATTGAGAAAATAGGGGTACTAAATTCGTGAAAAAAAAAGTTGGGGGACTAAAATCGTGAGTTGGTCATAATAGGGGGGCCAAAACTGTAATTAAGCCAAATAGAAAAGACATAGAAAAGAGAGAGTGGGGAAAGTCAAAGGAGAGGGAAGAAGAAGAGGGTTAGGGAAATCGATCTCTTCTCATCACATTGTTCAAAACAAGTGAGTTTCGCACTCCTTTCACCTTCTTTCCATCTTTTGTTTTGAAATCCTCACTTTTGAAACGCAAAACCAGAACTTGGGGATGTGGATGTGGAATCCTCCTCTTCTCATGAATGTAGAAATTAGAGCTACAAATGGAAGTCCTTGGAGGTTGTGTGTAGCTGGAAAGTCTTCTTTGGAGTTTTGAAGTGTGAAGGGTGGAAAGGGAATGCATGCACCAGGGTTTTAGTGACTAGCTTTTCAAGTTCAAGAGTTGAGGTTTTAGGAGCATTTGAGTTTGTGATAGTTCATTGTCTTGCCTACACTTTGACATTCAACTTAATAGGTGAGTTTTTCATTCCTATTTCGTTTCATTGTTTGTTCAATGTTGATTTGGTAGTATGGATTCTGAAATGCATGTTTTGTTACTTGGAAATTCTGGTGGCATATTATTTAAAACATTCTAGTTGTTGAAATGAGTACTAGTTGTAGGTTTGTTTGATTGAAATGTTGATTGATACATGAACTTGGAATGTGATAAGAATTGCTTGCTCAAATAATGCCTCTAAATGTGTTATTGATAGTGATATTGCATATGTTTCTGGTTGTTTTATGGTTGAAAGGACTTGTGACTCAATGGGTTGAAGTTAGAACATCAAAGGGGTAAGTTTGGGGCATCTGGTGAAACGCCACAGCCCATGGCAACCAACACGGGTACCCGTGTCAGCTCCGGGTTTCCACCAAAAATTTTAAAAAAAGCTGACACGGCCCATGTTGCTAGACACGGGTGGCCGTGGTGCCATATGTTTTCCACCTTATTTCTTTGATGTTTTATCTTCAATTACCTTCCCTACTGCAGAAATGTCATTTTATATCGGTTAAAAATTACATTTCATATCGGTTATTGAACCGATGTCGAAAAAGGAGATACAAAAAATAGGCACTTTTAACATCGGGTGCGGAACCGATGCGAAAAGTTGTTTTTATATCGGTTACCCGTAGAACCGTTATGAAAAGTCAATTTTTTTATCAAATATAAGCGTATATTTGACATCGGTTTTATATGGGAACCGATATGAATACTGATTTTTAACATCGGTTTTCTATGAGAACCGATATGAAATACTGATTTTTAACATCTAGTGAATTAAGAACCGATGTTGAAACCGAAGGTTTTTTTTAAAAAAAAAAAAGTGGTTTCTATTCAGCAACATGTTGAACCAAGGTCAAACACTCTTTATTTTGTATGATAACAAATTACAAACTGTTTATTAATGGTTATAGTTGAACCAAAGCACAGGGCATGAACCAAGGCACATGGCATGAACCAAAGCACAGGATATCTTAAAGTGTAGCAGCTCGGAGGAAAAGCTACTCAAGCGTTCAAGACTTATGTGTTATTTTTCTTTCCATAGGACGCGTGTAAGATCCCGTCACTTCAGCCTTATGGCTTTTGTAGTTGAGAGATGATCTTTTAAAATTGAGCTAAGCTTGGTAAAATCTTTTATATAAAAGCTAATAGGTTAGGCACAAATAATGAATTGTTGTTTTTTAAAGAAAATAGACTCATGGCTCAGTGTTTTAAAAGAACCTGTTTTTGAAGTAAAGAATCGATTCTTGATTTGGTCTTTAAAGCAAGAAATCGATTTCTCTCTTGCTTTTAGAGCTAGAAATTGATTTCTCACTTCCTAGTGTAAAGCCAAGAATCGATTTGTGGCTTGTAGTTTTTAAAGAGAACAATCGATTGTCTTCCTTGTTTTTATGAACTTGATTTTATAAAGCTAATAATCAATTATCTACTTGCTTCATTAAGCACAAAATCGATTCCTCACTTATTCTATTTAAGCACCCAATCGATTTATGGCTTCCTTGCTTTCAAGCAAGAAATCGATTATGAGCTTGATTGTGGGAAGCACAAAATCGATCATGAGCTTGATTGTGGAAAGCACAAAATCGATTATCCACTTGTTTTTTAAAAGGTCTCATTTTTCCTAAAGCACATAATCGGTCATGGCCTTATTTGTTTTAAAGCACAAAATCGATTATGCTCCTATTATTTAAGTACATAATCGATTTTCACACTTAGTTTTGGAAGCAAACAATTGATCATTCACTTATGAAGTTGTTCTCTTTTTAAAGCAAATAATTGATTGTCACACCAAGTGTTTTTAAGCAAACAATAGATTCTTCACTTGTTAGAATTGTTCCAAGAGTCATATTTTTACAATCTCTATAAATAGGCTTAGAGCTTCTCACGTTTTTAAACAATCACAGAGAACAACCCACAAAACCTAAAAAGAGCAGAACGCAAACTTTCACTGTCATACTCTTCACGTTCTTCATCACTGGTTAGGTTGGTAATCACGCTGATCCAAATCTCTCATCTCTCTCAACTACATCATTGTTATATTGCTTGAGTGGTTGGATGCTAGTTTTCATTTATAATCATCTATACTTGATTGTTGTGAAATCCTGAGAAGTTTTCTTGGGTAATTCAATCGGGGAGATTGAATTGTAGTGAAATCCTTAGCGAGGAGCTTGGGTTCTCAATTTGGGAAAATTGAGATTGGTGTGGTAGCTATAGGGAAGTTACTTGCTTGTAAGACGTTGAAGAAGTTCTTCTCATATAGTGGTTATTATCAAGTCCGAAGGTTGCAAAGCCGTAGGCCGGGGACGTAGGGCTTTTATCCCGAACCTCGTAAAAATCACGATGTACTTCTTTCCCTTATCTTTACTTTGCTTTTACTGTATACTTGTTAATTATCATTGCATTTGATATTACTTCGCGTAGCCTTCAATATCGCTGTAATTGTTTCTACCATTGTTATAGCTTGCTTAGGTATTGCATATAGTTTAAATCCTCTTCTCCGCATTCGATTTAAACTTGCATCGTTAACTTTTCGAAAATCAAAAAGATTTCAATTTTAGCATATAACCTTATTCACCCCCCTCTAAGGTTATCATATAGTCCAACACAACATACATGGGACAGGACTCTGTACATAGAAGCAACGTTCCATTAAACATTAACTAACTTAACAATTCATTAATTTGTAACCGATATTCGTTTGTAGCATCAAATGCACCATAAATTTGAAATGGAATTGTGCAAACATAAATTTATACTAATCACTATACATAACAGACTTCAGCAAGAGATCTAATTACACTGCTCCATCCAACACCAAATTGATTAGTTTTTGGACATTCTCCATGTTCGAAACAAAACAACTCTTTCATCACCTACGTCTGCAGAATTTCAAACAACCAATAGATTAATAATATATATAACAGCACATACTGCTTCAGTTTTCAGTAAGAGATCTAATTACACTGCTCCAAAACTTAGTTGTATAACCACTACTACCACTGCATAAGAAAACATGAATGTCATGCAACTTGAAAAGATACTACTCCAACACTAGCTGGTCTAAACTTTGGAGTTTAAAAATAAACTAAGACAAAAATGTTCTAGACTCTAATAAGCACCAAAGCACGAGGGGAATTCTCCCTTAAGTACCAACAAACATCAAAACAAACGACAATCAACAATCAACGATAAAGCTTTAGAAATTTCAAATAGCTAAGTCCCTTAAATACTACTCTACGAGGGCTCATAATAGCTAATCACATCAAATCATAAGATTTAAAGACACGGTGAAGAACATTGAAATCAATGAAATGTACCACATAAAATATGCATGGTGCGCGATATAATATTTTTGAACTGGGAATTGACAACAACTTCTTATAAGCAGTCTCTGAAACATCTTGTGGATCCATTAGTGGCCATGAACTGTAACTTGAACTTAAGCAAGACCATTTTTCTACAAAACATTTCATAAAATAGAGCTGGAACTCATTTCGGCAGCCCAAATTTTCAAGAAGCTGTGTGAGATAGCTTTTCCATAAGCTCTCATGCTTGGTAAGTACTTATGCGTCCATCAGTAATGAACCAGACACCACTTCTACAGACAAGAACTACATATCTAATAAGCTCATAGTTTGGTCTCCATTCAAATGAAACTTAAGAAATGTTAACAACATGTTCTAATTTTAAGATACTCTTTAACTTTCTATAATACAAAATGTGTTGTCAACATTCCTCATACGACCTAAGTAACTAATCCTGAAGGCTTTGAAACTCAATCAAGCTCTTTCACAGTTTCATTTACTGGAGATTTTGATTCTTAATCAAAGTTGCTAAAGAACCCAGGGTTCCTAAAAATTCCAATCACAGACCAAGAGTTAAATTCTAACATCACCTTGATATCTCCATGGAACTCAAAAAGAATTCAGAATACTCATCTTAGAAAAGCACAAGCTGCAAGAATCTTCTTTATTAACCTAAAATACAGTTTACATTACAATTTAAATGAATATTAATCATATATGGTGCAACTTCTGAAGGGATTCTTGAGAATGTATGGGCCAAAATGAGCAACACTGATGGAAGAGTAGAAGGTGATGCAGCAGATCAATGTTCTAATAACTCATGGGAAGAACTTCCTAATCATTGGTTACTTTCCAAACAAAAAGTACCAAAAGACATAATGACACAAAACGGAGGTTAATTAGTAAGTACCAAATGACATAATGGATTTACCTTTCTAGCCTATTATCACCCAATAGGACGATTTCGGTAAAGTTCAAGAAATAGTCATGCCCATCGACACCGAATATCGTATAGATCCTCATCATTGAATGGTTCAGTATTGTTGAATATCTACAATATGAAATGACACAAGACTAAACATTAGTTAATCAACCAAAATACATCTTTAATATAACTAGTAAAAAATTCTATTACGTACCTCCAAACATAAATCAACAATACTTGCAGAGACAATGTTGAACATATGTCTCATAACATAAAATCCACACTCAGTGTTCCCAGTTTGTTTTCGGGACTACAAATTATATATCCTAGTAAATATTATATATAGTAATAAAATACATTATAAATATTGTAATTAAATCTCAAGAGTTAAACTACTTACATCGGGGGAAATCCATATAGGTGCCTTCTTTCTAGTCCCCATCAACTTATGATATCCTTCCATAGCACTAATAAA
Organism: Astragalus membranaceus; assembly: GCA_039519185.1. Taxonomy (NCBI): domain Eukaryota; kingdom Viridiplantae; phylum Streptophyta; class Magnoliopsida; order Fabales; family Fabaceae; genus Astragalus; species Astragalus membranaceus. The sequence goes on from CM076851.1 coordinate 98,508,676, forward strand.
AAAGGAAGACATCATACAAACTCTTTAACTTTGTTGTAACTTTTCTACACATGATGTATAATAACTAAGAGCTTACATATTAACTTTTTGCTTGAGGGATGCAGCCGGCTTCCTTCCAAGCGAGCAAAGGAAGACGATTTTATTACTCATAGGACAAATGATCAACAATTGCCAATGATTTCTACATTGGGGAACAATTAGTGACATGTCACATAGAATTTTAAGATAATTGATAAACATGTACTTACATATTATGATAAGGCACTAGGTAAAACTCCTTGGAATTAACTGGAGTCAAAAGGTGTTGAGGAATCACCGGAGGAAAAAAATGTTGAGGGTCAATGAAACCATACAAATCACTATTGCCCTTCAAGATACACTGACGTTGCATATACCTAAGATGTCATGCTAAATGTTAATTATACAGTTTGAAAGTTAATTGGTTAACCAAAATTGTACAACACTTAAGGTAAGCATTTGGTTACCACAACAAAGATCCATTACTTCTTTCGCTACTAGATAAAATTCTTCAAGAGTGGGATCATGTTCCAATCTTAGTTGTATAGGATCTTTAATAGGCACAATCAATATCATCAACTCTTGAATTAGATTAAGTTGAGGTGCAGAACTTTTGGTGGAATGTCCTTGCTAGATTTTCCAATTTCCTAAACAAGAAAGATAATATATTAGTAAGTCTTCTCTACCATTACCAAGTTATTTCCAGTGTAAATATAGAAAGAAATGATTAATATTGAAAACCTTATTTGAAAAAGGTTTAACAAATCTTCTCGGCCACTGAATAAATTTTTTTAGGGCTTGTTCCACAGTTTGAACCTCATCAGTGGGCATAGGAACTTGAGCTCCTCGATGTCGAACCTCTTCAACCACCACCCTCACAATATCATTCTCCAAACTCTTGTTATGAGTGACCGAGCCCAAATTGAATATACGACCAATTGCCACCCAATGGTAAGGCTTATCAACGTACAAATTACACCGATCTGGTATATCATCTGACCGATCTGGGTTATCATCAAATTGATATTGGATATCATCAAACTAATCCTGGATATCATCATACAGATCCTCCCCAAAAATTTGTTCAGCAATAGAACAACTACCTTTATTACTGTTTGAGAATTGTTGGGAGTAACCCATAGAAGCCAGCTCCTGCAATGAATTTCATAAAACATTAATGGCATTCTTTTCACATTTTACTTTTTACCGTAAGTGTTAATTTATATATACCTGCATCACATCCTGTCTAACTTTCTGTGTAAGTTTTTCGGTGAGGTTATGAGTACTTTTTTCTGTGAGGATAGCTAAGTCTTCCATGGTGACAACTTATGAGGTGGGCCCACAACGTGAACGTCGTCCAAAGTAATTAATAATGCCCACACCTCGTTCAGCACCACGAACACGACCGGGGTGCTCGGGACACCCAATCGCAGTATCCAATATATCTTTGCGTCCATGTAGAACAAAGGTTCCTTGCGAAGATTGTTCTTCTAGAGAATCCTAGAACATGTAATTCACAAACATGCTTAAAACTATGAGCATTCTTGTTAAAATTAAAATTACAATTAAAATTGAATATTTACTTATAATCGTCTCAGCAATAACGCGTGCTTTTCCAGATGTAAAAGCACCATTTCTCTTTTGTCTGGCTCTCTTCCATAATTCATGGAGTTTAGGTGGTGATGGAAGATCGACAAATAGCGAAGGATCAGTTTGGGATGCTTCTTCATTCTCTTTCTCCCTTTCTTTCAATATCTTTTCATGAAGCAAACCATAACCCCCACGAGACAAAGTTTGGGGGTAGAGATTATTTGACTGAACTTCTTGTGCTTTTTTCCTTTTCTCCTATTATCAATAATAACATACAAATAAATTTAATAAAAATAAATATATTAGGTAAACTATAATTCCAACTTACTTGAAATGTGGGTGTTAATCGGGACTGAACAAACTGCTCCCACATCTCCTCATCAAGGAACGAATACTTTTCACAAGGAGATTCATCCTTTCGTTCTCCAAATACATATCTGCTAGTGAGTTGTGTTTTAAAAGCCTTCCAAAGGTCACCTGCATATCGAATCACTTTCTTCTTCACTAATTCAGTATTTGGAACATCAAATGTGCTCTAAATTACAAAACAAAATGAAAAACTTAATAATATCGTTAAACACAATAGATAAAAACATAGAGCATAATAGTGAAATACCATGATAGTTTCCCACATCTTATTTTTAACATCTTCATCAATATCTTTCCAATCCATTACCAAGATACTAGCCTTGCTTCAAGCTAAAAGGCCTATGAAACTGTTGAACCTTACTGCATTTGGCCCAATAACATACATAGAAAAATTTATAAGGAGCACAAAGCAATAAGATAAAGATATTTTAAACATCGTGAAACAAAAAGATAAACTTAACTTATTATCTATTCTCATATCCCTTCCTGATGATCATCACGAGTTGCATGAACATCGTCCAATTCAGTTTCATCAATAAAAATAGGCATTTGTGATAAGAAAGAAGGAGCTCAGAAATATCAAGAGTTGAATCTTGGTTTTGATCATTAGCATGAATACTTTTTCCTTGGAGAACCACATACCATCTTTGGCTAGAAGGATCACTAACATAAAACACTTGTTCCGCATGAGATGCCATGATAAAAAGGCTCCTCCTTATAAGCTACCTTGTTTAGGTCCACCAATGTACATCCTAATTCATCAATTTGTACACCACTATATAATCGTCTACCCACTTACATTTAAAAATGGGTACAGTAAGTTTAGTGTAATCAACCTCCCAAATATCTTCAATGACTCCAAAATAAGATATGGATGCCATGATGGGCGGGGTTCTTATCCTTTGAACTAGAAAAGTGCATGGATTCAGCCACAACCATAACCCCATTGTTTTGCATTGTACTCTTGTCATCTTGGGTCTTTGTATAAAATGAAAACTTATTGATATCGTATCCACCCCAACATATGATATCAAAGTTAGGCCCATGTGCTAGCCATTCTAATGTTTTTGAAACACTATCAGCATTAACGATTTGTCTTTAAACCAATTTAGGAAAGTCTTGTTATGCTTAATCAACTTATCTTTTTCGCTCAATCGAGGATACTTCTCCTTGACAATGTTTTTATGAGTAGATAAGTAAGGTTGAACCTCACTAGTGTTATGCAATATATACATATGTGCCTGAAGAACTTCTGCCCAACTGATGCTCTTAATAGCTAAACCTCGCGTACCCTTTCCTGCACATCTTCCCTCATGACGAGACTTAGGAATCCCTATAGGTTCCACCTTAGACATGTAATCTGAACAAAACTCAATAGCTTCTTCTACAACGTACCTCCGAATGATAGATGCTTCCGGACGATATTGGTTCTTAACATACCCTTTCAATATTTTCATGTATCGCTCAATTGGGTACATACACCTTAAATAAACAGGGCCACAAAATCTAATTTCCCTCACTAGATGAACAATTAAGTGAACCATAATGTCAAAAAAAGGAGGAAAATACATCTCCAATTGGCACAATATAATGGCAGCCTCATTTTCCAAGTCATCCAACTTCAAAGGGTCAATGACTTTGCTACATATAGCATTGAAGAATATGCACAATCTAGTTTTGACAGGTCGAACTTTTTTAGGAAAAATGTCACGAATAACCACTGGTAGAAGTTGTTGCATTAAGACATGACAATCATGAGACTTTAGGCCAACTAATTTGAGGTCCTTCATCGAGACAAGTCTCTTGATATTTGAGGAGTAACCTTGTGGTACTTTGACACCACGCAAACACTCACAAAAACTTTTTTTCTCTTTTTTGGACAATGTATGACATGCCGGGGGAAGATATGTGGACTTACCTCTTTGCTGCGGAGCTAACTGCTCTCTAATACCCATCACAACCAAATCTAATCGAGCATTCACACCATCCTTTGTCTTTCCCTGAATGTTGAGAAGCGTTCCGATAACACTATCATATAAATTTTTTTCCACATGCGTGACATCAATACAATGTCTAACATCAAGTTTGGACTAGTATGGAAGATCAAAGAACACTAACCTCTTCTTCTATTTATTTTTCTCATTAGATTGTTTTTGCGACTTTCCAAATATAACCTTGATGTCCTTAACTCGTTGATAAACTTCTTCTCCAATTAAGGCTTTTGGAGCAATTTTGTAACACCCTAATATTTCTATTAAATAGAAATGCTAAGATGCACGAAATGGCATACATCAGAGTAATATTTCCTATTAGGATATTGAACACAGCTAAAAAATTTTCGATGATTAACATCAACAGTCTTACATTTCATAACTTAATTAAAAACCGTATAGGTTCCATGTTTGACAATAACCTTATAACCTAGTGTTCAATACCATCACAAGAAAAAGCGGAAACGATTACATAACTTAAATAAATTCAAGTCATACTATCGAGTTACAAAGACAACAAGGGAACAAATACTGTAACACCCCGGTATTTTTATCGAGTAAAAATACCCAAGTGTACCAAACCTAAATCATCAGAGATATATTTCCTGTTTAAATACTGAACACCACTATAAAATTTTCACTGAATAACAACATGACAGTCTTAAACATAAATAAGACCACAAACCATCAGTGAAATACAGTGTTCAATATCGTACAAGAAAGCGGAAATAAATACATACGCTAAAGACAAAATGTCCTGATACACAGATAACAAAAAAAGATATACACTTAAGCATAAAGCTAAGTCTTCAGCAACCATCCGAGTACCACCTACTCGTGCCTCTTGGATCTCCACTTTCCCTGTTTATCTGTAAAACAACAACATATAAACAATGAGATACAATCTCAGTGAGTTCTACCGAGACCCCTACTAGCGCTCTCGGTCCAGTTATGAATTCTTTTTAGCTTACACGACACCACCTGCGCGAACGCTAAAACCCGGTGAACGTGTTATAATCCAGTACGACACCGACTGCGCGAACGCTAACCCCGGTATATCGCACAACAAACTTTTAACATGACACCGCCTGCGCGAACGCTAAACCCCGGTGTACATGTTATGACTCAGTACGACACCGACTGCGCGAACGCTAACCCCGGTGTATCGCACAACAACTTTTTAATATAACACCGCCTGCGCGAACGCTGAAACCCGGTGAACCCCCTTACCAATAGTACTTTCCCTAATGGCACAGGGCCTAGGATAAGGGATCATGACTGCCCCGCCTAGTATGTCAACATGGGTCGTCACCCAAACTCGATATAATATATATATCTACAATAATATGAACATTTAGTTCATTTACATTCAGACCAATAATTGAACGTAACACCCGTATCGGGTCATTTCCCATAGTCGATATAATACATATCGTGAATCGTAGACCGGTTTAGACAATAGATAATAATCATCTCACGTCGGTTATACCATACCACGTAGGACTCATAGTCCGCTTTATTATTAACAAAACATATCCGCACACGTGTACTATTATTCGGCTTTTCGAAACTATTTGAACTTCAAAAACAGTTCTTTTTACCTTTTTAAATTGTATATTTAGTTAGGCCTCGAAATAGGCTTTCAAACGCGTCTTAGAACACCTCAATCGGGTTCCCGGATCAAAAGTTATTGCGAAAACAAAATCAGTGAAAAACTGTTGAAAATCTGCAAAGCGTCGCGACGCGAACTGCTTCCGTCGCGACGCGAAAAGTGACAGAAACTTTTTGCGTGACAAAACTGGGCCAGGTCGCGACGCGAAGGGGACGGGTCGCGACGCGACCATCTGCAGAAAAGTGCAGGTTTTCCGTTTTCTTGCGAAATTCGCTATTCCGCTCAATTCCGATTCTTGTTCCGATTGAAAACAGTTTTGACAACTATAAAAACAGTCTCAATCAAAGTCACACAATCAATCAAATCAATCAAAAACTCATTTTAAACGAATTGTATCAAAACGCGACATATTTTCCAATTAACGGTTTTTAGGTCAAAATCTTTCGAAATCAAATCACCAAAAATTCCATTTCAACACAACACAACTCGAGACTCGCTCCGATCGATTCCTAACCCGAAACAGACAATATCAAGTAATATTCCAGACCAGCGAAAGCGATAAAACGATCGATCAATTAATTCGAAAAACAAAAATCCTAAACGTGAGTAGAACTCACCCTTGAAGCGTGAACCACGATCGAGCCGAATTCACCGAGTAGCCACACGAACATTCCCCGCTCCGGCGACATCCAATCCGCTTCCAAAGCTTTCCATTCGATCGCGAAACCTCTTTTTTGACCGAATGCCGAATTCCTCGAAATTCTCCATGGATACTATTCATCATCTTCCTCCTCATGAAGCACTATTCACACATAACCCCAAAATGTGATTTCTCCACCCTAACTCATCCAACTAGCTCCCAATCATCCAATCAATCTTCAATACTCGAGTAATCCACCTTGAGCTCGCTCCTAAACATCATCCTGAGCTTTCCCTTGAGCTACAACCATCAAAACTCCAATTTTTCCTCTCAAATTCGAAAATGGCAAAGTGAGAGAGAGTGAGTTGATGATGAAGATCTTGGTACCAAATCGAAGAGGAAGTAACGCTGAGCATTTTTCGTGTTGGAAGGAAGTCGTTTTGATGAGCCTAACTTTCTCCTTTTTCCTCTTCTTCCTCCTCACCCTTTCTTTCTCTTTTCTTTTCTTTTCTCTCATTCTCTCTGTTTCTCCCTCTGTCTCGTACGCTTCCTTTTCTTCTTTTTCTTTCTTAATTATTTCTTTTAACACACAAACACACACATATATTTATTTATTTATTTAATATATAAGTGGTAACGTGGTCAAATTACCATATTGATCTAAATCCCTTATTTCGATTCCAAAACTTCCTTGACCCGTATTATCCGGTTAACGATCCGTTGACAACCAATAAATAATTTTAGCACTCAATAAATTTACCAGTCAAGTACTAAAATAATTCAATTGGGTTAACATCCAAATAATTCTATTAATCATTTTGCGGATGTTACATTCTCCCCAACTTAAAAGAATTTTGTCCTCAAAATTTCGTCAAGTCTTTCATTTGACTAACCGAGAATCGACATTCTCAGAAAGGTCTAAATCTGCTGGAACACAATCTTGAATCAATGAAATGAGTGTAGAAAATCTTCTCAATCCGGCACATCCATCTTCAAGAATGATCCACTACCACCCTAGAACGCTTCTAAGGTTATAGTCCGAACTCTCTTGTTACAAATCAACACGAGAAACTCATCATTCGCCTACATAGGCTCGGCACCGCGTTTGAAAACACTTCCGAAACTTCATTCCAATTATCCTCGTTTACTCCCCAACTTTGATTAATCTAAATCAAAGGGTGTAATATAAGACGCTTGATAGAAATATATGTTGAAAAATGAGATCCACATATCGGTACTCCTCGGTAAAGGTAAAAACAAACACAATTTCTTCGAAGGGTATAAACACGTTCTCAACAAATCTTCTAAAATCCATAACGGTTTTCGTACACACCGACAATGTGACGAAAAAGTCACTTGTGGAACTTCTTGACTCGCCCCCAGATTTCGAGATAACACTTTTCAAAAGAAGAGGAAATGAGGATTTACCAGAAACGTTTATCTTAAACGTAGAAATAAACCGTGGGACCATCAAGTAATCTCGAAAGCAATGAAATCACCTCAGTTGTTCCCAAAACAACTTTCACACAAATCTCAGAGCTCCTTTTCTTCTATTGCAACTTCCTCACGATGCTTTTCACCAACGACGCACCCGATTCCTTTCCGAATTAGTCAATAGCATTGAGAGCTTCCCCTCAACCTAAGTAATCCTTCTAGGATTTTCTTCCTCAATCATATCCTATTAGTCTCTTGATTCGTTTCCAAAATTAACTTTAGCATGCGGGTTTTCACGAAAATATTTTTCAAAACTATCACGCCGCACACCAAGCTTCACTTCGGAAATTTCCAGTCCCTTGCAGCAGATCCATCAATTAATCCTCTGGTGCTTATTCGCAATGTGAAAGACAGTCAACAGTCACCTCATTTTCATATTCGTATTCACGTTTGACTTGTCAAACGGAATCACATAATACTATCTCCTTGTTAACCTTCACAAAGGAGAGGTTAACAAACTAATACCTTGCCACTAATACATCTGCTTTACATCTCTGTACATCTTGGTGGAGTTACAGAATATAACTTCGGTGTGCTCCCTCTAACACTTGCCTTCTATTTTTCTCATCATCGGGTTCACAGATCCTACCGTTGAAACAACTGACTCCATCACTATTCATGGTAAAATTTGGAAATACCTTTTGTGATTGTAACTTCACATCAACTTCCTGTGCTAAGCGTATAGAATCCCTTAGGGGACTAGAGATCCTTATATGGCTCAACTCTAACCGGTTCCCCCTTGATCTTGATTTCAGAGTTAAGTCCCTCAAAGACTCTGATAATTCCATCTCGTGCATCATAAACTCTACCATGTGAATGGATTTCCTACTCATCGCATCAGCTACAACATTGGAATTTCCTGGATGATACTTCAACCCGAAGTCATAATCCTTCAGAAATTCTTCCCATCTTCTTTGCCTGTTAGTCTGTTCTTTCTGATCAAACAGATACTTTAAACTCTTGTGATCACTAAAGATGTCGAAACGAGACCCATGCAAGTAACGTCTCCAAATCTTCAGTGCATACACAATAGTTGCCAATTCCAAATCATGAGTCGAATAATTCTCCTCATGAGTCTTCAATTGCCTGGACGCATAAGCTACCACTTGTTGATTCTGCACAAGAACACCTCCTAAACCCTGCCCAGAAACATCGCTGTAAATTTGTAATCCCAAAGACGGATCTGGAAGAATCAGGATTGGAGCAGAAGTCAACCAAACCTTCAATTCTTGAAAACACTCTTCACAATCAGCATCCCGCGTAAAAGGTTGACCCTTACGAGTTAACTGAGTAGGTGGAAGAACCAATTGTGAGAATCCTTCGATAAACTTTCTGTAGTAACCGGCTAGACTTAGAAAACTTCTGATTTCAGTGACTGACGTTGGTCATTCCCAGTTTAACACAATTTCCATTTTACTGGGATCCACAGCAACTCCCGTTTGGGAAATCACATGTCCCAAAAACTTTACCTCAGGCATCCAGAAATCACACTTCGACGGCTTCGCGTACAACTTCTTTCCTCGGAGTACACTCAGAACAATGCGGAGATGTTGAACATGCTCCTCAATGGTCTTAGAGTACACCTAGATATCATCAATGAAAACAACTACAAATTGATCCAGGTATGTGTGGAAAACTCGGTTCATGTATCCACGAATACCGCTGGAGCATTAGGTAGACCGAAAGGCATCACTACTAACTCGTAATGTCCATACCTAGTACGGAAAGATGTCTTCGGAATATCTAAGGCTCTAACTTTTATTGGATGATATCCCGACCCTAGATCAATTTTAGAAAACACAGAAGCACCTCGAAGTTGATCCAGTAATTCGTGTATCCTTGGAAAAGGATATTTGTTCTTGATCTTCACTTTGTTGAGTAGTTGGTAATCAATACACAACCTGAATGTTCGCCAAATCTAAACTAGTTCCAGTGGATGCAGACAACATACTAACACGTGCTTCCGCACCTTGGAATGAAGATTGACCGTCTAAGGTGAACTAGGTAACCGCTTCAGAATTTGTCCTAGACAATTCAACTGATTCTGAAGCGAAGCTGATAGCTAATTAACACGGACGTTTGTAACATGATTCGCAGTCATCCAACTCATACCCAAAATGGTGTCCACACTTTTCACAGGCAAACAATAAATTCTACAACGAAATTTCTGCCTCCTATGACAAGTAGACAATTCTGACACAAAGATTGGGTCTGGACACGACCCTTAGCAGCAGTTAAAATAGTTATCGGCTCGGATAGCGATGATAAGGCTGATCCCAACCGATTCACATGCGATCGGGATATACAGCAATAGGTTGCACCCGAATCATATAATATACTGATCGAGTTATTGAAAACTGATCTCATACTCCTCAGTAGATTGTCTGCAGTCGTAACTGTCTAAACATCCAGAATGTTGACTCGTCCTTGCCTTAGAGCTGCTTGTAACTCCTTGAAACTCTTCCTTACAGGGCACTCTTTACCATAGTGACCCTCTACATTTCTATAATAGCACCGATTAGATCTTCGCTTGCAATCACCGCTGTGAGGCTTTCCACAGTTAGAACATCTTCTGACCTTTGAAGAATCAAAGAATTGCATCTGCTTTTCCTTTGATGAAATTATCTTAGGACTTTGCATTCGGAGTTGATAATTCAACTACCTTCTTTCCTTTCCCATATTTCCTATGAGATCATCCTCGGCGACATAGGCTGATTGCACTAAGGCAACATAATTGGTAATAGTATAAGAACTGAGACCCCCAAGTCATAAAAGCACTTATGCCCTTCTTATACTTCTGCATTTTCCATTCGTCATCCAGAGCTTACTTTACCACTTGGTAAAACTGAGACAACTTCTCAAACTTAGCGGTGTATTCTTCCACCGTCATGTCACCTTTCCTGAGGATGCACCGGTTGAAGATTCCCGTCTTGGTCGAGGATTGCGTCTTGGTCATCCTTCCATAATTCCGCTTATGATGCACTAAGTATTAAGTTGATCAGGCTCAATGTCTCTTAGCATCACAAGTGTAATTACAAAAATGACTAGCAAGGAATCGACTCAACCCTAAACTAAGTCCGACTAGGTCGAACTGCTCTGATACCAACTGTAACACCCCGGTATTTTTATCGAGTAAAAATACCCAAGTGTACCAAACCTAAATCATCAGAGATATATTTCCTGTTTAAATACTGAACACCACTATAAAATTTTCACTGAATAACAACATGACAGTCTTAAACATAAATAAGACCACAAACCATCAGTGAAATACAGTGTTCAATATCGTACAAGAAAGCGGAAATAAATACATATGCTAAAGACAAAATGTCTTGATACACAGATAACAAGAAAAGATATACACTTAAGCATAAAGCTAAGTCTTCAGCAACCATCCGAGTACCACCTACTCGTGCCTCTTGGATCTCCACTTTCCCTGTTTATCTGTAAAACAACAACATATAAACAATGAGATACAATCTCAGTGAGTTCTACCGAGACCCCTACTAGCGCTCTCGGTCCAGTTATGAATTCTTTTTAGCTTACACGACACCGCCTGCGCGAACGCTAAAACCCGGTGAACGTGTTATAATCCAGTACGACACCGACTGCGCGAACGCTAACCCCGGTATATCGCACAACAAACTTTTAACATGACACCGCCTGCGCGAACGCTAAACCCCGGTGTACATGTTATGACTCAGCACGACACCGACTGCGCGAACGCTAACCCCGGTGTATCGCACAACAACTTTTTAACATAACACCGCCTGCGCGAATGCTGAAACCCGGTGAACCCCCTTACCAATAGTACTTTCCCTAATGGCACAGGGCCTAGGATAAGGGATCATGACTGCCCCGCCTAGTATGTCAACATGGGTCGTCACCCAAACTCGATATAATATATATATCTACAATAATATGAACATTTAGTTCATTTACATTCAGACCAATAATTGAACGTAACACCCGTATCGGGTCATTTCCCATAGTCGATATAATACATATCATGAATCATATACCGGTTTAGACAATAGATAATAATCATCTCGCGTCGGTTATACCATACCACGTAGGACTCATAGTCCGCTTTATTATTAACAAAACATATCCGCACACGTGTACTATTATTCGGCTTTTCGAAACTATTTGAACTTCAAAAACAGTTCTTTTTACCTTTTTAAATTCTATATTTAGTTAGGCCTCGAAATAGGCTTTCAAACGCATCTTAGAACACCTCAATCGGGTTCCCGGATCAAAAGTTATTGCGAAAACAAAATCAGTGAAAAACTGTTGAAAATCTGCAAAGCGTCGCGACGCGAACTGCTTCCGTCGCGACGCGAAAAGTGACAGAAACTTTTTGCGTGACAAAACTGGGCCAGGTCGCGACGCGAAGGGGACGGGTCGCGACGCGACCATCTGCAGAAAAGTGCAGGTTTTCCGTTTTCTTGCGAAATTCGCTATTCCGCTCAATTCCGATTCTTGTTCCGATTGAAAACAGTTTTGACAACTATAAAAACAGTCTCAATCAAAGTCACACAATCAATCAAATCAATCAAAAACTCATTTTAAACGAATTGTATCAAAACGCGACATATTTTCCAATTAACGGTTTTTAGGTCAAAATCTTTCGAAATCAAATCACCAAAAATTCCATTTCAACACAACACAACTCGAGACTCGCTCCGATCGATTCCTAACCCGAAACAGACAATATCAAGTAATATTCCAGACCAGCGAAAGCGATAAAACGATCGATCAATTAATTCGAAAAACAAAAATCCTAAACGTGAGTAGAACTCACCCTTGAAGCGTGAACCACGATCGAGCCGAATTCACCGAGTAGCCACACGAACATTCCCCGCTCCGGCGACATTCAATCCGCTTCCAAAGCTTTCCACTCGATCGCGAAACCTCTTTTTTGACCGAATGCCGAATTCCTCGAAATTCTCCATGGATACTATTCATCATCTTCCTCCTCATGAAGCACTATTCACACATAACCCCAAAATGTGATTTCTCCACCCTAACTCATCCAACTAGCTCCCAATCATCCAATCGATCTTCAATACTCGAGTAATCCACCTTGAGCTCGCTCCTAAACATCATCCTGAGCTTTCCCTTGAGCTACAACCATCAAAACTCCAATTTTTCCTCTCAAATTCGAAAATGGCAAAGTGAGAGAGAGTGAGTTGATGATGAAGATCTTGGTACCAAATCGAAGAGGAAGTAACGCTGAGCATTTTTCGTGTTGGAAGAAAGTCGTTTTGATGAGCCTAACTTTCTCCTTTTTCCTCTTCTTCCTCCTCACCCTTTCTTTCTCTTTTCTTTTCTTTTCTCTCATTCTCTCTGTTTCTCCCTCTGTCTCGTACGCTTCCTTTTCTTCTTTTTCTTTCTTAATTATTTCTTTTAACACACAAACACACACATATATTTATTTATTTATTTAATATATAAGTGGTAACGTGGTCAAATTACCATATTGATCTAAATCCCTTATTTCGATTCCAAAACTTCCTTGACCCGTATTATCCGGTTAACGATCCGTTGACAACCAATAAATAATTTTTGCACTCAATAAATTTACCAGTCAAGTACTAAAATAATTCAATTGGGTTAACATCCAAATAATTCTATTAATCATTTTGCGGATGTTAGAAATATCAAAGATAATAGAACCAAGTCTTCTAACTTCTCCTCTAGAACGTCACCTACTCGTGCCTCGTCGCTTTCTTCTTTCCCCGTTTCTCCGTAAAACAACAACATATAATGGGTGAGATAAAAATTATCTCAGTGAGTCCTACCGTAACCTCTCACAATAACTCTCGATCCTTTTATTCCTTTTTCATTTAATCGTAGTCCATGAAGAGCCTACGTGCATATATCTTTTCCTTTCATGCCATAGTACATCTCCGGAAAAAGCTCTGCCTTTGCCTTCGAACCTCTCCACTAGCTTACACTAGCTTCAAACCTCTGAGGTCTAGGTTATGGGGCTCATGACTTCCCCTCCCCTAGTATACTAATCTACTGGGTCGTCACCCATCCTTTTGATATAATTTATATATCCACCCGCATTGGGCCGTCTTCTGTATTCAATATAATTTATATATATAACCCTTAACAATCTTTAATGAAAATGTTTATTCGTCCCTTTTTATTACCTGTCATTCATGTTAATACTTAAACATAAACTTGAACGAACATATAGTTCCATAACTTTAAACCTAGCCCATGTCCACTCACGTGTACTATCTTTCGGTTTTTGAAACATTTATAGGCGCACGACCCGTGCGTACTGAACAATCCTTTTTAAAACATTTGCGAACCTGGCGCATGATCCTTGTGCCATAGGCGCATGCACGATTCGTGCGCTTCTGTCAGTACACCATTTCATTCCGTTTTTCTCATTTTCGCAATTCCGTTCGAGTCCAATCCATATTCCGATCAAAATCCAACGAAAACAAAAACAATATCAGGCAATATTCCAGTCAATCCAGTCCTTACAATCACATATAAAAGTCGATAAAAACCGTAAAACGTTATTTTTCCGAAAAACGGTTTTCGACTCTTAAAACTTTCGAAACGAAGTACACCTCAAAACCGATCACATAACAATCATTTCAGAAATACTAAAACGATCCTAAGCGTGAGTAGAACTCACCGTTTTGACGAACTCGTGAGAAATCACGTCCTCACACGAAACGACCGAACCGTAACCTCTCGAACGATCCCCGTAATCACGAACTCGCACCGAACGGGTCTAGACTTCGAAACCGAACTCCCCTCACTTCTAAATTAGAATTTCAACCTCTTTGACCTACTGAGATCAAGTTTTGGACTAGTGTCTACCCATGGTTTGTAAGAAAGGCTACATGCATGACATGGATAAAAAACTTGGTCAATGGAGCTCAAGAAATCGAAAATGGCACAGAGGGAAAGAAGAGGAACGAGCTTCTCAAATTAGTATCATTAGAAAGGAAATTGAAAATGGAAGAGAATGAGCTATAGATACCTCACATGCAAGAAGAATCCAAGATTCACCCTTCACCTCTTCTCCTTCTTCCTCTCGTATCCCTCTCTCCTCTCTCTATCTAAGCTGTCTGAAATTTTCTGGAATTCTGGTGAAGTGAGGTCGGGTCAGCTTGGCAAGACTTTAAGTGGATGGGAAATGACTAAAATGCCCTCCACTTAGCCATTCACCTTAATCTACTCTTAAATAATCACTAACTCATAATTAGCTTCTAAAAATTGCGATTGTGGTCTCATGGAGTTAAGGGGTATGTTTTGGTGTTGAGTAATTTGGGTTAGGGTTCGAAAGATATGGAAATGGCCAAAATACCCTTGGTCCCCTAATCCTCACATAATTCTATTTCTACCTCAAACGACCACGTAATTCATACTATTAGCAACTAACTGTTGCTTTCACGCATTTAACATGTCCATGACTTGAATTATTATTTTATGAGAATAACAATTCGCTAGTTAATTTCTCAAAACGAAATTAACCGAAATTAGGGATGTTACAATCACCCCAACTTTTAAAATTTTGTCCTCAAAATTGAACAAAACATACCTCATGAAAATAGATACGGATATCTAGTCCGCATGTCGTCCTCCAATTCCCATGTAGCTTCTTCGATCGAAAATCCATCCCAAACCACTTTGACAATGGGAATTTTCCTCGTCCGAAGCGTCTTCTCGCCATGCTCCATGATGTAACTAGGATGAGGTTGAAAGGACAAATTCGGCCTAAGGTCAATCGTCTCGAAACTCAATGGTTGACTCGGGTCGGGAATGTATTTCCTTAGCTGAGACACATGAAATACATCATGAAGATTGGACAAAGCTGGAGGTAAGACAATACGGTAAGCTACTTGCCCAATTCGCTCGATAATTTGGAAGGGTCCAATATACCGAGGACTGAGTTTCTTCGCCCGCAATGCTCTACCGATACCAATTGTTGGAGAAACTCTCAAAAACACATGATCACCAGACTCAAACTCTAGTGGTCTTCTTCTCTTATCCGCATAACTTTTCTGCCTACACTGGGCAGCCTTCATTCTTTCTCTGATTTGCCGAATCTTTTCGATCGTCTCACGAACCAAATCGGGTCCTAACAATCGATCTTCACCGACATCCCACCAACACAGTGGTGTTCTGCACTTCCTCCCATACAGGGCTTCAAATGGAGCCATTCCGATACTGGAATGATAGCTATTGTTATAAGCAAACTCCACCAATAGAAGGTGATCCTCCCATTTTCTTCCGTTATCAAGCACACAAGCTCGAAGCATATCCTCTAAAGTCTGAATAGTCCTCTCCGTCTGTCCGTCTGTCTGCGGATGATAAGCAGTACTAACAAAGACTTTGGTTCCCAAAGCTTGGTTTAAAGCTTTCTAAAATCGCGAAGTGAAGTTTGGATCGCGATCTGACACAATACTTGTAGGAACTCCATGAAACCTTACTATACTCTTCAGATATTCTTCTGCTAACTGGGAAACCTTACTGTTCGAACAAACAGGATTAAATGAGCTGATTTGGTTAGACGATCCACAACAACCCAGATGGAATCGTTACCGGCTTGCGACCTTGGAAATCCCATGACAAAGTCCATATAATTATATCTTCCCATTTCCATACTGGCACATTCAACGGCTGCAACTGACCAGCAGGCTTCTGGTGCTCGGCCTTGACCCTTTGACAAGTTAGGCATCGAGATACAAATTCTGCAATCTCTACTTTCATCCCTGGCCACCAGTACATCTGTTTCAAATCCCGATACATCTTGGTAAATCCAGGATGTATGGAATATTGACTCCGCTGCTGCTACTTGAGGATGTCAGTGCAGCTGGAGTGGGATCATATGCATGGGGGGAAGCAGGGCTTGCTTTCATGTATGACCAGCTGAACTACTCCTGCTTGGACCAGGCGCATCAGTTAGGAGGGTATGCGACCCTCTTACAGGTAATAATTTTAAGTTAACTTTTTCCGAGTTTGGTTAAATTTCTGTTAAACAGTTTTTAATTCACCATGTTGTTTATCTTCTTTTTTTCAGAGCTGGATTTTATGGTATTTCCCTCAGCTGATGGAGAGGAGGAGTGGATTGCGGACTGGAGCACTGTGTGGGCGTTGGAGGAAGAAGAAGACAGATGGAGTGAAGCTGGGGGTATACAGGCAGAGGATTGATGCACTTACCTCGGATGATGTCTGCTGGCGACCGTTTGAGGAGCACCAGGAGGAGGATAGAGACTTTGAGCAGGTCTCATTATACAGGGGCCACATCAGCTGGGGAGACATCACTGTTCCCTACATGCCCGATAGGTGCCTCAGATAGTTTGGGTACGTGCAGGTCATCCCACGTCACCCTCTTACCGGTCGTCCGAGCCATGCAGACTGCATTTTTCGGATTGCACATTATATGCCTGTGGTGCAGGTCGTTTTGCGTGCTACTTATGCTGCTGAGGAGTTGGGCCAGGTTGCTCCGGACTACATACATTGGTATGTGAGAGCATCTATTCCTAGACTCTTACCGGTTGCATCACCACCACCACCACCACCAGTACAGCCAGCTGCATCACCAGTACAGCCCGATTTGCTAGAGATTGTGGGGGACGAGATTCGGAGGGGGCTTCTGAGCGGAGACATTAGGATGGGTAGTCAGACATACGCTCGCCTCCACCGATTACTGGATAGGCTACCCAGGGGGCGTGACTAGGGGGTTTTGTGTATTTTTTGTTTATGCTTGAAGTATTTTCACATTACTTGATTATTAGTATTTCTTGTTTATTATATTTGTGGATAAAACAAATAATTTCGATTTCATGCGATACAAGATAAAACATAACCAACTACAATAACAATAAAATATAAAAGATACATTTTCCTGAAATAAAATGAGCGATAGTGAAAACGATAAAATGACAGAAACTACTGAGCTGGTGGAGTTAAACGACGAAGGATCTCAGCGACGGTCCGTGTCGTTTCCACGTGCAAATGCAGATAACCGTGCCACTTAAACATAACATGAATGGACATCATTGCTTGGACGTCATTGTCGTTCTTGATATCCATTGTAGAGCAGTGCACACGTCCATCAGACCAATCCTTTTTCCGATAAACTATACGAGTTATCTCTCGCTCGTCGCCCTCCACTTGCACCTTACCCATCAGTTTATCTTTTAGCTGAGCGAATGTTATGTTGTGTTTAAGCCTGCACTGCATTGTGTCACGCCCCTCGAAACAGACACCATCAACTTTGTTGGTGATGATGCCCTGATGATGAATGATAGTGAGGGCTGAATCCTGTGAGTATTGTGTTAGGGGCATTTTTTTGTGGAGAAGAAGAAGCTGATAATGATTTAGGGAGTGACTAAGAGTGAAATTTGGGATTGACAAGAATGAGGTTTGGCAATAGGTATTTATAGAATTCGTCAATGATTATCAACAGTTGATATTGTCGGTGCAATCTGCACCGTTGATCAAAGCGGATCTACCCCCAATTGCAAAGCAGATCTAACCCATTTTAGGTAAATCCGATTTCACCAGATCAAAAACGGATTTACCTAGATCCGATTCAATTTATAAAATTCGCATCGGATTTACTCCTCAGAGGGTAAATCCGCTTCGTAATTTATCAAAGCGGATGTAGGCAACGGACAGACAGGGGAGATCGAAATATGCATCCAATGGATATCCCTGACGTTCAGAATAGATATGATTTTATACTTGGAAGAAGAATAACTACCTCTCAGAGGAAGATAAGTAAAATTCATATCCAAAGACAATTGAACTAGGGCCACATTATACTTAGTAGCTATAAAGTACACCATCTCAGGCAAACTCAACCACTTATCCTCCTTCTGAAAACCGGGGTATTCAATGGATAACGCTTTTCTAAGCACTGCAAGTCTGTCCTTTCCAAACATGTAAGTATATAGTTGCTCCCTCTCCTTTGTTTCTTTGATTAAATCTTGCCTAATTATAGGCCAACTATCCTCACCAAGATCGAGACCAACCGCTACTGCTCGGAACCCACAATTACCATCCCGTTCAACATCAATAATTTTTTCCACATACGATTGCACGTGATGAGGAACCGACGGTAAATTGAATTTAGTCTCACCCTGATGTGTTAATTTTTTAGAAACACTCTGAGATAGCATTGAACACCGCTGTGATGATTTTATACAAGGAGACCGCTGTGATGAATTTTTAGAAGAAGTTCCAGATTCTTGAGTCAGTTTCATCTTCTCATCTACATGCTCCCACCCAGAAGGATCACGCTTGACATCATATAATTTCTGCTTTTTCTTCTTTGGTGCACCTTTTGTTTTTACTTTAAATGGTGGTGCAACCATTGAAGAAGTGGTAAGGAATGCAAGCTCATTAAGTTGTTTCTTGAAGACGAATCTCTCCTCAGGAGTCATACGATTATATCTCGCCCAAATCATCTCCATTTGGTAAGAAATATCACAGTCAGCCGATTTTTCCTGCGAGAATTTATCATCCATAGAATCCAAACTCAATTTTTTCCAATGGTCGTCTACAACATCCAACGGAGTAGGAGTACCGGAGACATGGTACACACCTAGCTCACAAGCACAAGGAAGAAGATGTGTCTTTCTAATAATGCACCCACAGCGGGCTTTGTCGTATCCAACCCCAGATGTCGATTTTGAAAATCTTTAACAATATGATCCAAAGCATTTAAAGAGACAAGACCGCGAACCTTTTTAAACAAAGGAGTATTGGAAGCCACTTCAATACGGTTTATGCTTCTTTGAAAAGACCCGATGACTTTATCAAATTGAAGAGTAAGCATCTCATGCATAGATTTAAAAGACTTAGACAAGTCACCTCCAGAAGTCCTCAAATGTCTCTTCAAAGTCCAATGAGCAGACTCGACTCTTAAATAATAACAATAAACACGTGTCAAAAAAATTTAAACTACGATAAAAATACTAAACAGGTGTCAAAAAAATTTAAACTGCGATAAAAATACTAAACACGTGTCAAAAAAATTTAAACTACGATAAAAATACTAAACACGTGTCAAAAAAATTTAAACTACGATAAAAATACTAAACACGTGTCAAAAAAATTTAAACTGCGATAAAAATACTAAACACGTGTCAAAAAAATTTAAACTACGATAAAAATACTAAACACGTGTCAAAAAAATTTAAACTCCGATAAAAATACTAAACACGTGTCAAAAAAATTTAAACTACGATAAAAATACCTATTGGTGGTCTGATTCCCGAAGTGTGGGATCTGGTTTGTCCATGCCAAGATAAATCTTTCCTTATGCTTTGTCAACCATGTGTCATGCACATACTTAATAAGAGCGGGCAAATCATTGCAGGAGTCCTCAAAAACCTTCAAGTGAGCTGAGTACTCTGACTCGTCAAGTGAATCAATAATGTTATGCCAAAGAGAGAGTACGTCCTTTTGCCTATCTACGTGCACCAACTCTTTAATATTCGCTTTCACATTTTTAGTCACATGCCAAGAACATAACAAATTTGTAGCCGAAGGAAAGACATCAACAATACCGGACATAAGACCAAGATCTCTGTCAGTCAACAACACCTGAGGCTGAAGCCCGTGCAAGTCAAATAATTCTTTCAGTTGCTGCAATGCCCAAGTAAAATGAATTCCAAGCTCGTGTGAAATATAGGCAAAAGCAACCGAGAAAGTTAACTCCGTTGAAGTGACACCTACAATCTCCAATAGAGGTAGATTGTATTTGTTGGTCTTGTAGGTGGTGTCAAGAATAAGAACCTTTGGAAACAACCGGAATAACTTAATAGAAGTGGGATGCGCCCACATGATGTCACTGACCACATCGGAACCCTCAACTTTTCTGCTCCAACATAAATAATTTTGCGACTCAATCAATCTCAAAATCTCCTGAATGTCCGTTCTAGGACCCCTCTAAGAAGACCTATAGGCGTAACGCTGCCTATATATTTGAGGAAGAGAAGTGACGTTGTCCGGATAATGGTTCTTCAAAGCAGTAAGACAATCTTTCGGGGCAACATTCATATCAGTGTGCTCATTAACAATAGCTTTATGCGGCTTAGTTAAACGACCAAAAGTTGTCGACCCAACCGGGGTAGTAAGCAACTCATGTGTGTGAAGACCACACCTAACATTAACACGCCAACCCCCATGACGTATTGTACAAGTAGCTCTCAATGTAAACGGACGACTTCTTCTCTTAGACCCGAAAACTCTAGAATCATTAGACCACTTCCCTTGCTTCTCGCAACCAAATATAATCTTATCTCTAGAACCCCTTTTACCTCCAGCTTTGTCAGATCTTACGATGATAACCACAACTCCAATACGCCTCCCAACCGCGTTAGCCCACTCTTCAACATCCTGGCGTGTAGAAAAAATCTACAAAATAGAAAAAATAGATAAATGTTGCGTACTTAATTAATTAAATATCTACCAAACTTTGATCAAGAAAATTGGTTTGAAAAATATACCCTCTCCGTCCAGAATGCCTCTGTAGTGTCTACCACGAAAGGAACGACCTGCGACTCTGTATGCACAATATCTGTTTCAAAATAGAACAACAGTTATAAAGAAAATAATTTAAAAAAAAAAACAAAGTGGATTTACGTGCCTACAAACGTAAATCCGCTTTGTATTTTTTACAAATCGGATATACCCTCATCCAGGTATATCCGATTTATTAAACGATAAAAGAGGATTTAGGTAAATTCGATTGCGCATCGGATTTAGCAAAATCCGATTTATTAATATTTAGCTTTCTGTTCTGAATTAAATGGTCAAATCGGATTTATCTGTCAGTTTGATAGATCCGATTTGACTTATGCGTGGAATTTTAAGTATTTAAAGCTAATCGGATTTACCTTCCATTTAGGTAAATCCGATTTCCAGATTAAGTGGTCCCCCACCAGAGAATCTTCCAAAAGTCAATTTTTGTAATTTATGTCAGGGGTATTTTTAGTATTACGATTTTGGGTGGGGATACATGGGCTTGGGTCGATAGGTGCCCAATTAGTAATCACACTCCCCCCTTATTTCTTTTACAATGGATGATTCTAATAACAACCTCAACACATATAATATTTAATTAGCCACTAAATTCAATCAAACACTAGTATTTTACCCGTGCATATGCACGGGTGATACTGTATGGTCGGTGTATTGTCATGAAGTCATAATAGTAATTTAGAAGATAATCATAAGTTGTGAACAATGTCCAAAATGTATGATTTGAAATTCAAAGAGATAGGTATTATGTCATATAATAGACAAATGAAAATTATATTGAATCGAAGAAATTAAAGGAGATTAACAATCAGAATTACATTGATCCATAATAATATATTTGGACATTAGAGGTAAAATATGCATCCCCGTTGACCCTCTCGTTTGCATCCTCGTTGGCCCTCCCGTTGGCGCTCTCGTTACCTCTCTCGTTGTCACTCCCGTTAATAATGTTAATAATGGAGTAAAAATGAAAAAAATGAAAAATGAGATTTTAGGTAAAATATGCATCCCTGTTGGCTCTCCAGTTTGCATCCCCGTTGGCACTCCCGTTGGCCCTCCTCCCATTGGCGCTCTCGTTACCTCTATCGTTGCCACTCTCGTTGCCGGTCTAGTTGCTGATCCCATTGCCAGTCTCTCGTTGCCACTCTCGTTGCTGGTCTAGTTGCCGCTCCCATTGCCAGTCTCTCGTTGCTAGATCATTTAATATTAATTTAATCAATTTTATTAAATTACTTAAAAAAGCTTTTTTTGAATTTTTGATAGTTGTTATATTCTTTTTTTGACAACATTTAGTGGTTAAATTGATTTGTTTTAATAGTTTCAATAGATTATTGTAAATAGTAAATTTTAGATCATTTAATATTAATTTAATTATTTTAATTAAATTATTAAAAAATACTTTAGAATTTTTGTTAGTGGTTACATTTTTTTTTATAATTGTTAGTGGTTAAATTGATTAATTTTAGTAGTTTTAATAGATAGATTATAGTAATATAGTAAATTTTAGATCTATTAATATTAATTTAGTTATTTTAATTAAAATATTAGATTATTAAAATAATTTTTTTTGAAAGTTTTTTTTTGACACATTGAAATTTTTTTTTAGTAGTTAAAATGATTGATTTAGTAATTTTAATAGATAGTTATAACAAATTAATTAAATTATGGTTTTAGTAATTTTTTTGATTATTTTTATTATACTGTTTGATCCAAAATATGTTTCAAGTTTGTTAGATATGGGGATAATGATTACTTGCAACATAAATAGTTTCACCTTTGATCCTTTCACGTTTGTTGCAATTATATTTTTTTGCAAAAACCTATAATTAGATAGCCGACACGCGTGTCAGCTTGACCGCAGCAGCTTTTCAGTTAATGTTTTTTATTCTGTTTTTTTTTGTTACTTTTCAGTTAACTATCGGTTTTTGTCTCACTTTTCAGTTAACTGTCACTTTTCAGTCCCTATTTGTCTCAAAAGCTGCAAAAGCTGATTATATTTTGGCTTTTAGCGAGTATATTACTATTTTACCCTTAAAATTGGACACTTGGCAATCTAGTAGAATGTCTAAAAATGTTATTTTGCTAGCATTTGATTTTATTATATTAGAGTAGATTCAAACACATATCAAATAGCTAAAATAACTAATTTATAATATCCAAAGTAATCGTTTAATTACTTTGGGTATCACACCTATTACTGATATTTCGAGGCCGGAGCCTATTATTGATATTTTGAGGCGGGAAACCTATTATTAATATTTTCAGGCGGGGGAGCCTATTTTAGTTCTGTATAAGTATTACTCCATTTAATTTGAATTTGCATTTTTATATGATTTACTTGATTAAACTATGTTTTTTGACGAAATCGTTTTATATCTGATATTATTATGTCTCGCTTGTTATACTCTTCATTATTTGCTCACTGAGTGGTGACTCACCTCGTCTCTCTTATATGTTTCAAATTCTCTAGCTCGTGTAAAACCGTGAACTCCTGCTAGAGTTTAGTGTCTTACTTCTAAGTGATGATCCATTATGAGTCTAGAGAGATACTAGTTATATTATGTATATTTTCTGTAAGTGTTCCTATGTATTTAACCTAAAAATATTTGTAGTACCTCTGTTACATTATGGGGTTGTCCGATAGTAGTTAAATGTGACTATGTTGGACTATGCGAAAACCTATACTGGCTATTCTATGTTTTAATAAAGTCACAAAATCACAAACACAATAACCATGATGATAATGACAAAAACTCATTTCTTCATCAAAATCAGAGTCATCAACCCGGCCAAACAAACTGAACAAAAATATGGATAATAAAAAGCATTTGTACAGTGATTATTTGACTTAAAACCAGCATAAAGAAGTTAATCAACTAAGGCGAAAGTTACACATTAATAATTTCAGAAGAAAGTTCAAAATCACACTTCTATGACATATCTTATTATTTATTCGCATAACATCATCACAACATAGATTATAATGGTACAAACTTGTATCTATATAGAACTACCAAATTTAGGCGATGCCTCTAACCAGCACCAAAAATAATTAAAATTTCTTCATACACAAATGAATTCAACTTGAGAACTTAAAAAGAGATTTATACTAACACAAAATAATCAGAAAATGAGACATCATCCAAGTATTCCAAAATACTCAGTGTGCAGAATTTTTCAGAAATTAAACGTCAACTTTGATGATTTAATTAGAATATCCAATGATATCGAAATCAAGAAAATGACCACTCTTTAGGAAGCTTAGAGTGTCTAGTTTATGAATAAAATTTTTATTTTACACAATAATGGCCCTACAAGTACAGTTTAATGAAACAATGTACACAGTTTCAAAAATATTACAATATCAATTGCTCACAATGTAACATACTTTAAGACATTAAAATTCAGTCAAATCACATGGAGTTTGTGCTCAAACTAAAGAAAAATGAGTCTAGTTTCCAATGTAATTAATATAGTTGAAAGAGGGCTTGTATAGAAAGTGTTATAAGAAAAACGCTGAACCTATATCAGCACTTGTTTCAGATTTTAAATCAACTTTTTACTATGCTTACAAAAAGAAACAAATAAACAAGTGCCTAAATTAAAAGGAAATACAACATTATCTAAAACCTGTATTCCTTGACATATATTCTAAGATGTCTATACATCATTCATAGAAAAGACAGTGATTGCACTTAGTCATTGAGAAAAATCATTTTGATCGATGAGTATGGCTTTATTTAAAAATAGGTCTTCGAGATTTCTAGGATTTTGTACTATCCCAGTTGCAGTTTTCCAGTTAGCCAAGAGAACAACATGCCACATCATAGTCAAATCACTCCTATAAAGGAGGGAGTAAATTAGGTAAGAAGCACAACAAACAAATCAATTATATTGTATTATTCTCTATTTACTATTTCTATTAATCATTCAGTTTCATGTTTGTTGCACCTGTTAGTTTAGTTACTACCAATTGCTATTTAATTACTTAGCTAATTTGTGGCATATGTTTGTTTAGATTATCCCATCTTGATGGGGTAATCTCCTAGTTAAAGGGACATGCATATCAAGGGACATGCATATCAGGTTGTTCGCAATGGAAAACTTGATAATGTTCTCCACATGACCTATATTGTTAGAGTGAGAAGATTAGTTAGAAATGGAGTGATACCGGAAGTTTTGCAGATTTTGGGCAAAAATGGACACATTCTCTAAAGGACAATTACAAAATAGTTAATTTGAGATATATCATATGAATGATGTACAAAGTTCAATTTAATAATTTTGGACTCAGCATAATAGAGAATATAATAATTCAACCATACGCCGCCACACATAGCAAAAATAATAAGCCATACATATGTCATATTCAAAAGTGAAAGTGAAAAAAAGAGCAGCGATATGAGAGAATAAGGTGCACACAGTGAGAAAGTGACTTACTAAAGCTTCTATTTTAGAAGAACGAAAACGCGCTTTTACCAACAATTTTTTCAAATCTGGGTCAAAGTAATTCTTTTTTTCTCACTTCGGTTCTTTATGTCTCAAATATGTGTCAATGTGGTCCTTTTTTCTTGTCTCTTTGGTCCTTTATGTTGAAAGAGGAACCACTTCGACACATATTTAAAACATAAAGGACCAAAAAAATAATTAAGGACAAAACTAGAATTTTGGTCAAAAATAAAGGACTAAAAATAGAATTTTGCTTAGATAAATACATGGTTGTTTCTTGAAGTGTTAATTAGAGCCATTCATCAATATCTACCTACGAAATATTCTCTTAAGGTCAAAATCTAAAGTATTTTATTTTGTATATAAAAAATTTCTCTGGACAACTTTTTTAATATACTTTATAGAATAACTCATGAATAAATTGTCAAGTAATGCAAATGATGTATTGAAAGAATTAGAACTTACCAAAAGATCATTGCAGAGTTACTTGGCGAAGGAAGCATTGAATTAAAGGGTAACTAGTTAATAGTAGCTGCACTAGCCTAACATGGACTTTCCAGAGAATCACTCAGCTGACTTTGAGGTAAAACCTGAAGTAACTTTTTCAGAATAGTAAGTAATAATTTATTTTCATTTCTTTGTCGGCATAAAAACTTCAAACAGTTTGTTTAGGACAACCTGCTTCATTAGTTACCATGTGTAATTCTATAGGTAAGGTCTTCCTAATTTTATATTCCATAGTGTTTTGAACTTTTTCATCTTTTAAGTTTTATCAATATAATTTAACGTGTTGCATATGATTACTGGGTGTCGTGGTGCCAAGATAGTTAAGATCAATTTATTCTGTTGTGATACCTCTAGATGCCATGTTGCGGACATAAAAAAACCGTTTAAGCACCCACACTTAGTTTCTTTTGTTCTTATGTTTACCAACAATTTTCGTTGTAAACAAAGAAATTCAAAATGCTTGAATAAAGAGGACTCGAATAAAATCCTTTGAGTCGTCAACTTGACAGATTTAAGGAAAAAGAATAATTAAGATGGTTTCACAGTGTAAAAATAGGTATTCGAAAAGACAACTCATTCACATATCTACTAACATATCTACCACGGGCATGCCATACTCATCTTTAGGAGTTGCCAAGGTCAAGTTTCTGTAATCATTACATACTCTCATTTGGCCATTCTTTTTAATTACGGGAACAATATTAGATAGCCATTGCCTATACATGGTAGTTCTGAAGAACCTTGCTCTTAACAACCTTTCAATCTCAGCTATTATCTAACGCATAGGCTGAGGATTGAACCTTCTAGGTGTCTACTTGTGGGGTTTACATTCTTCTTGGATGGGCAACCTATGCTCAATCAACTTCATATCCAAGCCAACCATCTCATTGTAATCCCAATCAAAGTAATCCTTATTATATCTCTAGATTAGATCAACCACTTGGTTCCTTTAATGCAAGCTCAATAGACCACTTATATTGGTCATTCTAGGTTCCTGTTTGGTCCCTTAATTAACCTTCACCAGGGGGTCTTGAGCCTCAAAGATGGGAACCTTCATGTAGTTCCACAAAGGGAGGCTCGCCCAACTAGTCATTAGCCCTGTTTACCGATGACTTGGTTTCTATTGACCCTTGGGATTCTTCCTCGTCTCTCTCTGCACCAAATCGCTACAACAAAATTGGTAACCGGCGGCGGTTATTCTGCAGCAGTTTGTCCAAAACCGCCGCCGATAGTAATCTTGCGGCGGTTCACGCGACGGTTATGTTATCCGCCCGTATTATTAAGTAAACGACGGCGGTTTACTGTTATTCTGCAGCGGTTCTAAAAGTTATCAAATTTTTAAAAGTCATCTGCGGCGGTTATATGTCATTCTACAGCGGTACCACAATTTAGAAGTACTATTAAGCCCAATCTGAGGCGATTATGGCCCAATCTGAGGCGGTTAAGCCCAAATTTTTTATACCAAAAAATATTTATTCCCACCGTTTTCCCCAAAATTTTATTCCCCAAAATTTCCCTCTCTCTCGTAAACCTCTCCTTTGAGACCCTATTCCCTCAATTTCACAGCTCTCTCTCTCGTTGAACCAGTCCACCACCAGCCACAACATCACACTTCTCCACCGTCCCAGCTCTCCAGCGTCCCTCTTCCTCCACTGTCCTTTCTCCACCCTCCATCCTAATTCCATCTCTCCCTCTCCAATTGGTTGCAAACAGCGTCCCTCTTCCTCCACTGTCCTTTCTCGTTTCTTTCTCCAACGGGTCTCCTCTCCATCCTCCAACTGTTGCAAACAAGTTTGTTTCGATTCCTTTCTCCACCATCTTCACATATTTCGTGTTTAGGTTTTCTAGGGTTATTGTAGTGTTCAAATATTGGTTTTTACCCTTCTTTCTCAAAGACTGTTTAACGCCCTTCTTTTTCAGGTTTCAATCATTCTCTCCATATCAATTTCAGCCAGTGGAATAGGGGATTTCTGTGAGAAGATTATTACCCTTGAGAAGGCTAAATTGGTTATACCTAAGGTTAGGAAACAGTTTTTTCAGAATCAGTTTTTAATTTCTTGAATGAATCTTAGATGTGATGTCCTAATTGTTGCTCCAATTGCTAGATTAATTATACTGGATGGTCTTCCTTCAACTTTTAAGAATCTGTAAAAGATTGAAGAATAGTTTGATATATGTAAGGATTTTCGTGTCTAGGCTTTTAAGGCTTTTAAGAATCTACCTTCAACTTTTAAGGATTTGTATATGTGAAAGATTTGTGTGAATTGGACTGAGACTACTAAATACAAAAAAGCACTTGCCTCGATTAGATGTGTCCATGAAAGTGATGAAGCATATATCAAAGCATCGGAAGCGCAAATGGTTTATTATGTACGTAGATGATGAGAAAGAAAAGGGATGGAGCATACCTATTCATTTGAAGCCAAGAGACTTGTATTACATGGGAGAAGATGATGAAGAGATAATGATGTCTAATGGGCTTCATGAAACACAAAACTTAGAACAAATGTTTCCTAATGATACACCATACATACAATTAGCAAGAGCTGATATAGATGATGATCCTCCAACATCAACATTGAATGAAAATGTTGATGATTGTAATGACAACATGGATATGTAACGAGCACTGGTAAAATTTCTAGATATTGTTTTGTTGTGTTGTTGTTGTTATTATTATTATGATTATTTTCTTCAAATGATATTGTGTGATTATTTTCTTTAAGGAAAAGTGATATAGTTATGTTAGACTACTTGTATTTGCATATGTCCACTGTTAAATTAATGATTGAACATTTTATTTATGTCTAAAACATACTCTCATTATCTAAATATGGTTTTGTAGCAATGGCTAAGAGAAAGAAGTTTACTCCCAAAACTCAGTCCGCACCTGTTCAAGTTCAAGAGAATGCTCTAAATATGAATCAATTTGGATCTCACCTATCACCACAAAGTGATCCACTAGGTGATATTGACCCATATCTTGACTTTGACACTGACGATGAAAGTTTTTTCCCCACTGACACGAAAATCCCACTAAATATTGGCCGGTTAATGTCATTGGTATGCAATTTACTTCTTATTAGTTTGGATTAATTAATAATTTCTAATGAGTTACAAATTTTAACTTTCATTTTTTTTTATCTTATATTCAGTTGGGGATGAAGAGCCTAAAGAAGATCGTCTAAGAGTTCAGGACTTATTTTCGTTTCCTGATGAGAAGAAAGTGATCCTAGATTGGAATCGAGAGGGTCAACCAATTGGACATGCTGCTGGTCTTTTAGGGGGTTATTTAGGAGCTCTTGCAGCTAGCTATGATATCTTCCCTATCAATTATGTAAAATGGCCAAAGGTTCCAAAGAAACCCAAGAATGACGTGTGGGACAAGATGATAAAGGTATGAACTATAAATATAACATAATTCATTTATATATATATATATAGCTTACCAAAACATAATTTGCCTATTGTAGAAAGTATTCCTAATCGATGATTGTCGCAAGAAATGGATATTGGGGAATATAGGAAAGAAATGGAAAGACACTCGTTGTCGGCTGTTTACTGATTTTTATGATGAAACTCGCAACTGGGAACAAAAACTTGAGTTTCGCCCTGATGGCATCCGTGTAGATCAATGGGCAGCTTTTTTGGAATATCGCTTGAAGCCTGAAACTCAGGTAATATATGATGTGTTGAGAATGTTGTGATAAGATTAATCATTTACTAATCGTTTTATTTAATAATGCAAGAAATTTGTGAAAAAAACACGGCAAATAGGGCTAAGCAAAATACTCCTCATACACTTGGGTCAAAAACAATTGCTAGGAAAAGACATGAATTGGTATTTCATGCACCATCCAAGAGAAAAGTTACTTCGGACCAGAGAGTCCCAAAAATCTCATTTTTAGAAAATCACCATGACACTGAGTTAGTAAACTCCATCAACCCCGAGTTAGTAAACTCCACCAGCACAGAGTTAGTGAACTCCCACCGAGTTAGTGAACTCCTTACATAGATCACAACATCGTGTACGAGCGCGCGATGGATCCATCCGACTTCGTTAAGTCCTTCGGATTAGTTGTGTCAGCCTAAGGCATAGCGTAAATCCATTGATCGAATCAGTTCCGGACCTGATGTTGATCGGCCGCTCGAAAAGGCCACCCCCAGAGCTCGGACTCGACAAGAGTCCGTTAGAAGGTTTTAGGCAACCTCCGAATTCCCAATTTACCGCTTTTCCCAATTTACTGCTTTCCCGTTAATGCGACAAGTGTTAACCCCCTTTCTCAAAAGGAAAATAACAAAAAGAAAATTTGAACTTTTCTGAAGCGGACAAAATTAGTATTATTTCTATATCTTTATTTCCATTTCACCAACAAATATGAAAAGGCCAATTCAATACCTATCATCTGATTCTCGTAATGGGAGCTCAACCATTTCATCAGGTGGTCCCACAACGGCTGACTATGATAGGCTAAAGTTGGAATTGCAAGCGAGTAATGCAAGAGTTGAAGCTTTAGAGGGAGAAGTAGCTAAATTTCGAACTTTAGAGAAACAAGTAGCTTTTCTAATGCAGCAAGCTCGTGGTCAATGTCCGGCTAGATTTAATGAGGTGCCTGCATAACCTGTCCGGCTTTTCTGATGAGAGATTGTTTTGGTGGTCTAATGCAATCCTTTATTGACTGGTCCTGCATAACTTGGTTGTTGTTACTTACCCTATTAGTTTTTGTTTTGGTTAAGTGATTTGAAGGAATGGGATTTATGTACATAGGTTTAGTGTCTTTTTATTACAATCTGATGCATTATTTGGTTTTTAGCTAGAGAGTAAAACAAATGAGAATGTAGAGTAAAACAAATGAGAATGTAGAGTAGTCTGATGCATGTTATACCCCAATTTTGTCCGAGCTCCTGTTAATAGCGTTTTTATTTACTAGGTCACATTTTTTTTGCAAGTCTCGAGTCCTGTTAACGCATGTCGGTGTCATGCGAGTGTCGTTAAGATGCCATTTGTGTAATTGGGCCAACAGTTGGGTTATTGGGACTACACATATACAAATTGGGCTTATCATTTTGAGTTGGGCCCACGAACGTGGTTCCTAGTTAATTTTTAGTGTTTATCAGTTAGCGGGCCTATTTGTTCTATTTGAGCCTCGTTCTAGCGCATTTGTCTAGTTGGGCCCGATTTCGCTTTTGTATTTGGCTCAACTTCTTTTATTATTTTTATTTTGTCTATTTAATTTGTTTTGAGTCCAAAAATGTCAAAAAATCAAATTTTATTTCATTTACAACTTAGGAGTGTTTAGAGTCCAAACTGTCCCAAAAATGCAAAAAAAACAATAGTCAAAAATACAAAAAATACAAAAAAACGAAAATAAAAAGGGAGCAGCATCAGCAAATCTCTGGGGCTGTTCTGGCTCTCCAAGACTGCTCAGCAAGCCCACATTATCAGACCTGCAAAAGCCCAGTCAAACCAGTCAAAACTAATTAATGCTAACCCTAATTTTTTCAGTATAAAGAAGACAGTTGTCATACCCCAATTTTGTCCGACTAATGGGAAAGTCTCAAAATTTTATCGCTTCGCATATTGTTCTAAGCGCGGGTGTCTTTGGCACTCTCGTGCAACGATTTTGTTTGGCGCTCGTTATTTTCAAGAAAATGAATCCAAATATAAATAATAAAATAATAAACAACGCGAGCGCACGTTTGGTTTCGAGTCGTGTGAGTAGTTGCGTCACTACGCGTTATCTTACCGTTTTTAGAAAAATGAGGATAGAATGAAATCGGTTTTAATAACACACACGCGCGTGTATTCAAATCGCGTACGCGTTCCTAGTCTTAAGGCGAATGCGCGTTTCGTTCCGAGTCGTGTGAGTCGTCGCGTCGGTGCGCGTTGTTTTTACCGCTTTTATTATCATAAAAGAAAAATAAAATAATAATAAAAATAGTCATAATAAATTAAAATCAGCTGTCTTTTTTTTAATTTTGTTACATATGCAAACAAAAATTTAAAAAAAGAAAAAGAAAGAGAAGCAGAATTGTACAAAAAAAGGTCAGCTGTTTTATTTACATATAGACAAAAAAATTAAATACAAATGGTACAAAATTAATTAAAAACAAGAAAAAGAGTACAAAAAAATATAATAGCATGCGACTTGCTGGAGCTAAAAGGCCAAGTTTCTTTCTTCTTGCCTTGCCTCCCATTTTCAGCAAAGCATTGCTGCAGTGGCAGCAGCCCTGCTGCCATCCCCCTGCTGCATCACAGCAACCCAAAAGCTAGCAGTGCAAACAAGGAGAAGAAGCCAAATTTGTTGCAGCAATAGGCCTCAGCTTCAAAGCTTCAAATGGAGGGTCTCCTCTTCCTATGCACATCCTGTTCTGAACAATTAACCACAAATAAAAACAGATAATAGTCAAACAAGTTTTTTCAAGTCTATTTTTGTGATGCAACAGAGACTTGGAGGGAGAGATTTTCTGAAGAAAGACTTTAAGCACCAAAGCATGATATTATGGAGAGATGCAAAATCAGTTTTTTAAAAATAAAATTGACCCATCAGTGCATCTATCTATACAATCTTGGCTATAAATACAGCACCAACACAATCAGAAAAGGAGGGGGAATTTTGGGAAGCAACACAAAATATAGTAGCAAACAGAACCATATGCACACAGAGAGAAATACCCAGATAGCAAAATACACACAGAGCAATATACTCACGGTAACAGAAACACAACACTGATTATTACCATAAAAATTTTCAGTTCAGGAAAGAAGGGTTGAAAAACATATTTGGAGGTCCAAAGAAAGAGCTTCAAGCAGTAGAGAGAAAGGTACATATGTCAGTTTTTTTTTTCTTTTTTGCAAAATGAAATGACTATTGTTTTCATGCATATGCCTCTCGAGTAGGCCAATCAGTGTCTTCTGCATCTGTTTAATCAAAATGGCTAGTGGGACAATACAACTTTTCTTTTAAGTAATATATATATTTTTTATAACCAAGCATGTATAAGAATGCAGAGGGTAAAGGGAGAGGAAAACTCTTCTTATCACTGTTATGTCTCTGTTCTGTTTTTTTGTTTGTTTATTCAAAATGATGGTAGTCAAAAAAGGGAGTGAAAGGAAAAAAGAGTAACAAAAAAAAGAGAAAGCAGAATCGGATTTACCTCACCGGAGCACCGGTCGCCGCCGCGTCGCCGCCGCCGTGAGCCTCACCCTCTCTTCGCCACACCCTCTGCCGTACCACCACCGTCACAGATCCGCCCAACCACAGTACACCAAAACCATCGTTCTCACCGCCTTTTCCTCCACCACGAACAACCACCGTCGTCGCAAACCCCCTCTTCGTACCACATCACCCCCGTACCCCTACAAACAGCCACGCCTCCACCAGCACACAACCACTGTGAGCCACCCATCACCACCGCGAGCCAAACACCGCCACACAACCACCGAAACCCCCCCTGTCGAACCAGCCACCATCGGAGCCACCCCTACAACCCACTACCGCTCCCTTCTTTTCCCCTTCGTTCACCGTCCCATCTCCCTGTTTTAGCCATCGCCGACGGTAAGGGGGTGGCCATGGAACCTGGATCTATGAGAAAAGGGGCGAGTTACGGCGCTAAAAAAAACGGAGGAGAAGAGAGAGTGAAGTCGTGGGGAGAGGAGAAGAATTTCGGTTTGAGTGAGTTGGAGGAGGTGAGAGAGCGCAATAGGGGAAGAGGAGGAAGATCTCTGGTTTGGAGATTTTGGTGAGGGAGGAGAGATCGGCCGTGGAGAGAGGGAGAAGAAATTTTTTTTTAGGTTTAGCACTTTGGGGATGGGGGGCGCCGCGTGAGGGAGAGAGTAAATTAGGGTTTCCATTTTAGGGTTGGGGCTTTTATAGTATTAACACAGGGGCAGATTCGTCTTTTCGCGTTTATTTTTTTTCAGATTTCTAACCACACCCCACGTTTTACTCAGCACGCCCCCTTCTGGAAGCCCACGATTTCTTTTTTTCTTTTTGAAACGGACCAGCCCATCAGGAAATAAAAAACGCAGCCCAGCTTACAAAAAGGGCTGGGCTCTCTATCTGCACCCCAGTTTTAATAATACACCCCTCCTTTTATTTACACCTTTATTTTACTGCTACACCCCCTGTTTCTTTTTTTAATTTCGTTCCTTTCCTTTAAGCGAACTTATTTTTTTCACAAACCTTTTTTTTTCCAATGATGGGTAAATGTTTCCCCGAACGAAAATTAATCCAATTGCGAAAACTCTTCAAAATCAAAACTTTGTTAGTAGTCTTGCGAAGCCTCTGCTTGCATGATTATTAACAATGGAGTGCTAGTGATAATCACCCATAACCTTTGTTAGTTTGACTATCATGAATGCTTTCAATTTCAAAAGATATTTTCCCAAGCATCAAAAATCACGGCAAGTGTTAGTAATGATCACTCATAACCTTTGTTAGTCTGATCATTATGAGCACCCTCCACCTTTCAAAACCTAAGCAAAAAGACTTTCATTTTTAAGGCTCGTTAGAACTACGTCGCTTTGATTCCCATTTGGGATACGTAGGAGCGAGTCACATTCTCGTCAAGCGCAATCATAAAAAGTTTAGCATTTGCATAACAAAAAGAAAAGAGTTATTTTCATAACAAAAAAGAATCACTTTTGCAAACCAAGATCATTTTCAGAACGAAAACCTTTTCCTTTCTAAAAACATTTTCAACCCATCGTCGCTAGTGACTAATCAGAACCTTTGTTCGTCTAGCCATTGGTGGCGATGCCTTTTTCCCAAAAGAACAACAAGCGATGATCACTCATAACCTTTGTTAGTTTGATCATTCGTGCCAATCAATCCCTTTCGAAAACCACTTTCAAGAAGGCAAATAAAAAACGGGTTGCTACTAATAGTCAATCAGAACCTTTGTTCGTCTGACTGGTGGTAGTGACTCTCATTTTCAAGAGTACTTAGCAGTGATTACCCATAACCTTGGTTAGTTTAATCATTCGTTAAACGCTCGTCCTATTTCGAAAACTCACGAAAAAGATAAAAGACAAAACCTTTTTCAGGACAAAGGAGAACTACGTAAGCCTTGAATTCTCCATCGCACCGGGAGATATGTAGGAGCGGGTCACATCCCGTCAAGCATAACAAATAAAAATCATTTTCACAATAAGTTTTCAAACAATTATTTTCAAAAGAGCCAAGAACTACGTAGCTTTGAATTCTCCATCGCACCGGAAGATACGTAGGAGCGGGCCATGTCCCGTCAAGCACTTTTTCTAAAAAACCATTTTTCCCCCTTTTTTTTTGATAAATAAAGACTTTTATTAAGACCTTTTCAATAAGAAATAGAAAGGCAAAATTAAGTATTTTTAAGTCAACACACTAAAACCACACATTTAATTAAAGGTTCCCTCTCAGTAGAGAGGACGTGTGGGGTGCTAACACCTTCCCTGCGCGTAACCGACCCCCGAACCCTAATCTCTAGTTTTCAAAAGACCATCCGCTTTGTCCAAAAGACCTTTTTTCAATGTTTTGGTCTTAAAATCAAAATATTGGTGGCGGCTCCAAAAATTTTCCACGTTGTACATTGAGAAACCCAAACCGGGATTTTTCGGGCGCAACAGCTGGCGACTCCGCTGGGGACACAAAAAAAAAACTTTTTTTAAAAAAAAAAGTGGGTCAAGCCTAATTAATTAAGTGTGTGATTTGTGTGACTGATTTGAATATCTTGTTTTGCCTCTATGTTTTCTTCTTTTTCAAACTTTCATGTTGCATTCCTGTGCATTCTTCTTCCTCTCTTTCTATGTTTGCTTTTGTTTAAAGTAATAGATGGTTGCTTCTTTGCTTATATGCTTAATTCCCTCATGATATTGAACCCTAGAGTAGACAACATGCTATTGTCTGGACTGTTCTGGATTTTTCATTTGCAGGTGGGGTAGTTTTTAAGGAAATGCCCTTCGCACACACACACACTTGTACCTTGAGATGATATGATTAGAGAAAGAGACCATAACCCAGGTCTGTTAGGATACCATAGGATGAGTGGATTCGAGTAGTGGGAGCCCATCAGGACCTTTGTCCGTTTGGCTACTCGCGAAAGTTTCAATCAGAGTTGTGCTCTTTCGTGATACCTTGTACCTAGCAGTTTGCTGCATTTACAAGGAATTTCGTGAAAGAGACTGTGGCTCTGATGACCTTTGTGAGGGTGTGAATAGAGCTACATGAGAAGATTACCCCTAAAGTGCCTTAGATCATAGGTTCTACCCCTTTTTAGGTCACAAGGGCTTTCCAAATTGTGTGCTGCATCGTTGCATTCAGTTCAAATCAATTTTTCCTTCAGAATTTTCGAAAATCAAAAAAGATATGTTTTTCCTTTTCAATAAATGCCTATATGAGGTGGCATGTAGTGTGAAAAATTTCGAATTACCACCTGCAAGTATCCTCTTTCTGCAAAAACACAAAAAAAAAGAAGCATCATGGCATCATTGCATCATTGCACCATTACATCATTTGCATCATCTGCATTAAATAAAACCCAATTTTGAAAATCATTCATCAGACATCTGAGTTGTTTGCCGGGATTGTAAAGTAACTTGGAATCTTGTCTTAGGTGGGAAAGATAAAGCAACATGGGATCAAGAAGCGAGATCGTACTTAATTCAAGGTTCCCGGTTGTCAGGAGAATAGATGTAGAGGGTTTGAAAGAGTTTGTTTCCTTGATGGAGTCAGAAGAGAGGGGTCTATTCGGGAAGGCTTATGGTAACCTCCTCAGATTGTTACAATTAGATGTCCAAGAGAGTGCTATTATGGCCCTGAGTCGATTCTATGACCCGGACATTCGATGCTTCCCCTTCAAGAACTTTCAGTTATCACCAACTCTCGAGGAGTATGAACAGATTCTGGGGTTCTCAAAGTCAGAGTTAGCACCTTACCAATATCAGAAACATCGGTATTCAGACCTGAGACTCTCTTTGTTGTTGCAAGTCAGCGTGAAGGAATTAGAGCTTCATAAAGAAAGGAAGAACCGTATCAGGGGTTTCCCGCTATGTTATTTCGAAGGTTTATTGAAGTTTTATGCCCAGAATAAGAAGTGGGGTCCTTTCAAGCAGCTGTTAGCCCTAACTATTTTCGGGATCGTCCTTTTCCCTCAGGTCGAGAAGTTCATTGATGAGACCGCTATTGGGCTTTTTCTAGCATTCATAAGTAAAGAGAATCCGATTAACCCTGTACCAGCAATCCTTGCAGATACTTACTATTCCTTCACTCATCACCGTGTGTTAGGAAAGAAAAAGGTTGCTTGCTCTTTCCATGTTCTCTACACCTGGTTCCTCAACCATGTTGTCACTCATAAGACGAAAGCTGTGGACTTAGTAGAATATGCCCTGTGTTGTGATGTAGAAGCCAGAAGTGCGCAAGAATGGGTGCGCACTTTGGAGAATCTCAGTGCTCTCAAAGTCTGTTGGTTCAATCATCCGTGCTGGACAGATAGGCCTTCAATACTGTTCCAGTACGGCGATTTCCAGAATGTACCCTTAATGGGAACCCAAGGCTGCATCAATTACAATCCTTCCCTCACCATCAGACAGCTTGGGTATCCTATGAAGAATGCACCCACTAAAGACATGTTGGCCCCGATCTTTCTCGATAAAGAAGATCCAAAGAACCAAGGGTTGCTTCAGAAAATTTCAAAGGCTTGGGAGGGTGTAGTTTACAAGGATAAAGTGGAGATCACAAAGAAAACGGGTGATGTTACTTTCTACCAATGGCTTCACCAAAGAATTCAAAATGTTGGCCCGCCTCGTCAGAATTCATCGTCAGTTGGGAAAGAAGTCCCAGAGCTTCACGTTCCAAGTCTCAAAGAACTAAGTGAGGTCAAGTCTGCTTTGTTCAAGGTAGAAGAAGAAAAGAAAGCCTTACAGGATAAGTTGGGGAAAGTAATTTCTGAGAAGAGAAAGTTAGAGAACGAGAACGAACGCAAGGCCGAAGCTCTTAAAGAAAGCAGCAAGAAGCTTAAGAAAGAAGAGGAAAGTAATCAAAAAATGAAGGAATATCTGAAAGGTGCCAAAGATGAGTTGAAAAGATCGAATGCCAAGGTGGGTGAGGCCATGGTTAGAGCAAACGAGTGGAGGAAGTTGTTCAAGAAGTCTGCGCAAAGTGAGAGAGCTACAAAGGAATCACTAGAGGAATTCAAGAAAAATCTCAGTCCGTGACGTGTGAGCTTGAAAGTCAAATAGGGTGCATCAGACAGGATAGAGATGCAATTGTGAACATCCTTAGAGAGTATCAGCAGGCTTTAAGGATGGAGCAAGAGAATTCAGATGAGCTAAGGAGGAATCTGATTCACATCAGTGATGCTTACCGACAGGTAAGAGAGGAGAGCCAGTACTGGGAATACCATCTTCTCAAGCTAATGGGTAGAATTGAAAAGCAAGAGATCATAGTTGAGATGAGGGCAGAAATTCAACAGTGGAAGAACAAGTTCTCCAAATTGGCATGGTTGGCTAACCAGGCGGTGAGGGATGTTCCCAAGAGGTTGAGAAAGGCAGAAGCTGAGATGCTGCCTTACAACACTCCGGTGCGAGTATATGAATTCGTGGAGT
Organism: Astragalus membranaceus; assembly: GCA_039519185.1. NCBI lineage: Eukaryota > Viridiplantae > Streptophyta > Magnoliopsida > Fabales > Fabaceae > Astragalus > Astragalus membranaceus. Next base: position 98,547,462 of record CM076851.1, read on the forward strand.
ACTGCAGATCCCTGACTGAGGAACTCATGGAAAGGGCAAGAGAAGCAGCTGCAGCTAGCAAAAAGGAGAAGAACCAAGAGAAGATGAAAGCAATAGGTTTTTAGATTTAAATTTCCCTTTTTTAGAATGTTCACTAGGAAATTGTAGTTTTTCTTTTCTTAAAGAATGTTGTGTTTTTCTTTTCAAAGCGTTGTATTGCACATTTAAGGATATTGTATCTTGTTCTTCTCTTGGAATGATTAAAGAAATGATGCTTGAATGAAGTACGCTTATCTCGCTTGTTGATCCCAGCCGCGTTATGTCCTTAAATATATTTGAATATACACCTATGACAAGAGCAAGTTGCACTGTGATTCCCGGCAATAAACAACAAATAACAAAAAATAATAAGAAAAATCATGTGCATTACATTGCATTCATTAATTTGCTCCTTTGCTTATAAAAATGTTTTCTACTCAAACAGAAGATAAGGCAAGCTGGTGCGACCACATCCGTATTGGACACGTTCACAAGCCAGAAGAATGGCAATCTTAAGTGACCCCGATCAACCTCAACCAGAGAATCAGAATCCTCCAGCTTCAGGCTCAGAGAATCAAGATGGAACAGGCCAAGGCCCCGAGGTACAGAATCAGAACCATTCAGCTCCTGGTAACTCTAGTCAAGGTGATCCTGAATTGAGAAATGAAATGAATGCCATGAAGGCACAGATGAGCGAGATGATGAGACTCCTATTGTCCTTGAAGAATGGAAATGACTTTCAAGCTGCTCAGTGGCCTCCTTATGGCCTTCCTTTGGGTTATAGTCCTCCAAATCAAGGGGCTAACCCAGGAGCCGGTCCCGGGGCAATAGACGAGAATGTACGGCCAACGTCTGTCGGGTCAGAAGGAATGGCTGGTGAACCCCAGGTTCAGATCCCACATACAATTGTTATACCTCAGCCTACTCCTCAGAACCTCAGTCCACAGCCAGCCGCCTTTCCACAGACTCAAGGTTTCGTATCCGGAAACTCTGTTTACCCTCAGGTTCAACACTCAATGCCTCCACCTCCTTATGGTGTAAGTCATTCCCCTCAAGTCTATTCCGCTGAGCACCAACAGACCAGAGAGCAGTTCCAGATGTTAGAAGAAAGACTAAGAATGATTGAAGGCTTTGGCTCCAGGGCTAGGGAGGCCAGAGACCTATGCCTTACTCCTGATGTGGTGTTGCCACCAAAATTCAAGGTCCCCGATTTTGACAAATACAGAGGTGCGACCTGCCCAAAGAGTCACTTGACGATGTATTGTAGGAAAATGTCTACCTACTCCCGTGATGACAAATTGCTAATCCATTGCTTCCAAGATAGCCTTGCCGGGGCATCCCTTAATTGGTATATGAAGTTAGAGCCATCCCAAGTCCACTGCTGGAAGGATTTAGCAGATGCGTTCCTCAAGCAATATCAATACAATACGGACATGGCGCCAGACCGAACACAGCTGCAGAATATGAGTAAGAAGGAAAATGAATCATTCAAGGAGTACGCCCAGTGATGGAGGGCTTTGGCCGCACAAGTCACACCTCCTCTTTTAGACAAAGAATTGGTTTCTATGTTCATGGAAACCTTACCACTGCTATATTATGATCGTCTGATCAGCAGTGCATCATCCAATTTTTCAGATGTGGTGATTGTGGGAGAGATATTGGAGAACGGATTGAGAAGTGGAAAGATTGCACAGGGGTCCACAAGTAGCACAAGTTCCCAAAAGAAGCCATTCTCCGGCTTTCCCAGAAAGAAAGAGGGGGAAACCAATGCCATCACTATCAGCCCACCATACCAGCCACCCAACATCCCAGTCCCCACTCCCACACAAACAGCCCATCCATTCCAAAACAACAACCAAAGTAACCACCAAAGGACCTATCAAAACAGAACAACCTTTGACCCAATTCCCATGTCATACACAGACCTATTCAACTACCTCATCACCAATAAGCTCATCAACACAAGACCCATGAAACCTGTTCAACCACCTTACTTCAGAGGATACAACCCCAATAGTACATGTGCTTTCCACGAAGGGGCAGTTGGGCATGTTGTGGAGGATTGCAAAGCCTTCAAGATAGTGGTGCAGGACTTGATAGACAAAAAAGGCATAACTTTCAAGCAGGAGGATCCAAATATCACGACTAACCCGCTGCCTGGTCATGGGAAGCATGCCACTAATGCAATCATGGATATGACAGAGCAGTCCCTCATCAGATCAGTAGAAGATATTCAGACTCCCCTAGAAGTCATTCATGCAGAACTGTGCAAATGTGGGATTATCAGGATGGGTTGTGTTCAGAAAGGGGTCTGCGTTAATGTCAGCTGTGTGGGAGCATGTGAAGCATTCAAGGTGGTGTTACAGGATCTGATGGACCGCCACATTATCCAGGTGGGTATACAGGGGAAAGAGGAGGATGTTCTGACTCTCCAATCAGAAGGGGGCAGAGATGTGCAGAGACCTATCGAGGTGCCACACAGTCAAAATTCGGTTGTGGCAAGACCAAAGACTATTGTGATCCCAGTTCCAGCTCCTAGCCAGAAGAACACTGATGTCCCATGGAGCTACAGTGTGCCAATTCCAGCTCCGAGATCTCAAGCCGCTCTTGACATCACCAATATTGCAGGAAGTAGTGGGGTAACTAGAAGTGGGCGTGTGTATGTTCCCCAAGCTCAGGAAGAGAGTCCTTCCAAGGCAACAGAAGAGAGAATCCGAAAAGGAAAGAATGTAGAGCCGGAGCCTATGGTAAATAGGAAGGTGTCAGACCCAGAGGTTGCTGAATTCTTGAAGATAATGCGGCAAAGTGACTACAAGGTGGTGGATCAGCTACACCACACCCCAGCCAAAATTTCCATCATGTCCCTACTACTGAACTTAGAAGCCCACCGTGACGCCTTGGTTAAAATACTGAATGAGGCCCATGTCGCCCAAGATATTACTGTCAATCAGTTGGATGGTATAGTTGGAAACATCATTGCATCTAATTACATTACTTTCACTGATGATGAGCTCACCCCAGAGGGGAAGGGGCACAATAAGGCGTTGCATATCTCAGTGAAGTGCGGTGAATATACACTCTCCAGGGTTCTCATTGACAATGGGTCCTCATTGAATGTTATGCCCAGATCAACAATGAACAAGTTAGAGGCGGATTGTTCCTACATGAAACCCAGCTCAACCCTGGTCAGAGCCTTTGATGGGTCTAAGAAAGAAGTCATAGGGGAAATGGAGTTCCCAATGCAAATAGGGCCTGAGGTGTTCTATGTGACTTTTCAAATTATGGATGTTGAATCCTCATACAGCTGTCTCTTGGGGAGACCTTGGATCCATGCAGCAGGCGCTGTCCCTTCAACACTCCACCAAAAACTCAAGTTTATAGTCGACGATAAGCTTGTAGTTGTCTGTGGGGAGGAAGAGTTCACAGTCAGCAAACCTGTCCCCTCTCATTATATTGAAGCTGCAGAGGAATCCCTCGAATCCGCCTTTCAATCCTTAGAAATTGCGAATGCTGTGTTCGTAAGTGGAGAATCCCCAGTACCTGTACCCAAGTGGTCCAATGCTGATGTTATGGTAGCAAAAGTTATGCTGAAGAGTGGCTATCAGATTGGGAAGGGGATAGGAAGATCTGAGCAAGGAATTCTGTCACCCGTACATCTGCAGGAATACAAGGACAGACGTGGGTTAGGCTATGGGCCCACCCCAGCTGATAAGAGAAGAATGGCCGAGGAAAAGCGTGAGAAGAGATTGGCTAGGCTTCAGGGGAGAGAACCCAGATTGATGATGGTCCCCATAGATGACCTCAGGCGGAATTTCAGGAGTGCTGGCATGCTGATCCCTAATCAGATAGCTGTCATCGAGGAAGAGTTAGTCGAAGAAGACGAGGGTCGGGGCCTGGTTCGTCGCAGTGTTGCAGGAGAAGAAATTGGCAACTGGAAGATCGTCGATTTCCCTGTTGTTTTCATTTCAAAGTAATGATCTTTGTAATGCAAATCCTCTGGCCCTGCCCAAGGCCTTAGGACAGTTTCCTAGGGGCATGCATGTTTTCTTTTAGATATCATCTATCGACAAAATGTAGTTTTGAATTCTCAAATGAATAAAAATTGCTTTTTTTTGCGTCTTCATTTTGTGTCTCTATTTTTGCTTGTTCATTGCTTTTCTATTCCCGCAAATGCAGATCTAAAATGAATACCTCTGAAAATAATGATGCCAGCGGTCCATATGTTAATTTTGATTACCCCGTTAATCAAGCTGAGAAGGATGCCGAGGATGACTGGGAAACTCCTCCGGAATTGATGAGAATGGTTGAGCAAGAAGAAAAGGTTATTCAGCCACATGGGGAAACTATTGAGGTTATCAATTTAGGCACAGAGGGCGAAAAGAAAGAAGTCAAGGTTGGCACTTCAATGAAAAAGAGTGAGCATGGGAAGTTGGTTCAACTCCTGCGTGACTACATTGATGTCTTTGCATGGTCGTATGAAGATATGCCCGGGTTAGATACTGATATAGTGGTGCACAAGCTGCCAGTCAAGCCTGGTTGCCCTCCGGTTAAACAGAAGCTAAGGAGGATGAAGCCTGAGATGTCTTTAAAGATCAGAGACGAAGTGAAGAAACAATTTGACGCTGGTTTCCTAGCCGTAGCCAAGTATCCACAGTGGGTGGCTAACATTGTGCCAGTGCCCAAAAAGGATGGAAAAGTTAGAATGTGTGTCGATTACAGAGATCTGAATCGTGCCAGTCCCAAAGACGATTTTCCCTTGCCTCATATTGATGTCCTAGTAGACAGCACAGCACAGCACTCCCTTTTCTCCTTCATGGACGGGTATTCAGGGTATAATCAGATTAAAATGGCTCCTGAGGATATGGAGAAGACTACTTTCACAACTCTCTGGGGAACGTTCTGCTATCAGGTCATGCCGTTTGGGTTGAAGAATGCCGGCGCTACATACCAAAGAGCTATGGTCACGTTGTTCCACGATATGATGCACAAAGAGATCGAGGTGTACGTGGACGATATGATCGCAAAGTCCAGAACAGATGAAGAGCACGTTGTTAATTTGCGGAAGCTCTTCGAACGGTTGAGAAAGTTCAAGCTCAGGTTAAATCCAGCTAAATGCACCTTTGGGGTGAGATCAGGAAAACTATTGGGGTTTATTGTCAGTCAAAAGGGGATAGAGGTTGACCCCGACAAAGTGCGTGCAATTCTCGAGATGCCTGCTCCTAAGACAGAAAAAGAAATTCGGGGTTTTCTCGGAAGACTGAACTACATTTTTAGGTTTATCTTCCAGCTAACTGCTACATGTGACCCGATTTTCAAATTGCTGTGCAAGAATCAAGAGACTAAGTGGAATGATGATTGCCAAGAAGCTTTTGAAAAGATTAAGAAATACCTGCAAGATCCGCCCATTTTAATGCCTCCGGTGCATGGCAGACCTTTGATCCTATACCTGACCGTGCTAGAAAATTCAATGGGTTGTGTGTTAGGACAACATGACGAAACTGGCAAGAAAGAGCACGCAACTTATTATCTGAGCAAGAAGTTCACCGATTGTGAGACGAGGTATTCGTTACTAGAAAAGACTTGTTGTGCCTTGGCTTGGGGTGCTCATCGCCTGAGGCAATACATGTTGAGTCACACCACTTGGCTAGTGTCGAAGATGGATCCTATCAAGTATATCTTTGAGAAGCCTGCGCTTACAGGAAGAATTGCCAGATGGCAGATGCAGTTGTCAGAATATGATCTTCTTTATGTCACTCAGAAGGCCATCAAAGGTAGTGCGCTAGCTGAGTACTTGGCACATCAGCCTATTGAAGATTACCAGTCGATGCAGTGCGATTTCCCAGATGAGGACATTATGGCTTTATTTGAAGAAGGAAGATCCCCAGAGAATGAAAGGTGGAGAGTAGTGTTCGACGGTGCTTCCAACAGCTATGGGCACGGGGATGGGGCAGTGCTGGTGTCCCCTGACAATCGCTTCATACCATTCACTACTAGATTGAGCTTCTATGTCACAAATAATATTGCGGAGTACGAGGCATGTATTCTGGGTATTCAGGCAGCTCTAGACTGGAAAGTTAAAAGATTAGATGTGTATGGAGACTCGGCCCTAGTTATCCATCAAGTGAACGGAGATTGGGAAGCCAGAGATCCTGAGTTGATACTGTACAGAGACTACATCCGAGAATTGGTTGAGTCCTTCGAAGAAATCACATTTCAACATCTTCCTCGCAGAGAGAATCAGTTGGCTGATGCACTGGCCACTTTAGCTTCAATGTTTAATATCAATTGTGATAAGAACTTGACCCAGATCAGAATCCAGCATCGAGGTTTGCCGGCACACTCCTACTCCTGCGCAGCAATTGAAGATAGCGGAGATGATAAACCTTGGTATCACGATATCAAGCAGTATATCCTGAACAGAGAGTATCCTCCAGGGGCATCGGAAAATGATAAAAGAACACTTAGAAGACTGTCAATGAATTTCTTCTTGAGTGGTGAGGTGCTTTACAAGAGGAATCATGATAAAGTACTCCTTAGGTGTGTGGCAAAAGAGGAAGCAGAAAGGATCATGAGGGAAGTGCATGAGGGCTCGTTTGGGACTCATTCCAACGGGCATACTATGGCAAGGAAGATATTAAGGGTTGGCTACTATTGGCTGCAGATGGAGTCAGACTGCTACAGTTTTGTAAGAAAGTGCCACAAATGCCAGATTTATGCCGATCACATACACGTGCCACCGGCTTCATTAAATGTCATGACGGCACCCTGGCCATTTTCAATGTGGGGCATGGATGTCATTGGTCCCATAGAGCCCAAGGCGTCAAACGGGCACCGCTTCATCCTAGTGGCAATTAATTACTTCACCAAATGGGTTGAAGCTGCTTCATACTCCAGCATAACCAGTTCTGTGGTTGCCAAGTTTGTAAAGAAGGACCTAGTGTGTCGCTATGGTCTCCCGGATGAAATCATTACGGACAACGGTAGCAATCTGAATAGTAAAATGATGAAAGAATTGTGCACAGAGTTTAAGATCAAACATCATAACTCTTCTCCATACCGTCCTAAGATGAACGGGGCAGTCGAAGCAGCCAATAAGAATATTAAGAGGATTGTGCAAAAGATGGTAGTAACCTATAGAGATTGGCACGAGATGCTTCCTTTTGCTTTGCACGGGTATCGTACCTCAGTGCGTACCTCAACCGGGGCAACTCCCTTCTCTTTGGTGTATGGGTCGGAAGCAGTCCTCCCTATTGAAGTTGAGATACCCTCCCTACGGGTGCTAATGGAAACAAAATTAGAAGAAGCAGAATGGGTTCAAGCTCGTCTAGATCAGTTGAATCTCATTGAAGAAAAGAGAGTAGTCGCTCTGTGCCATGGGCAGTTGTACCAGCAAAGAATGAGGAAGGCTTTTGAGAAGAACGTTCGTCCTCGACAGTTTCAGGAGGGAGACCTGGTGCTCAAGAAAATCCTGCCTATCCATAAAGATTCCCGGGGAAAATGGACCCCTAATTATGAAGGACCTTATGTGGTGAAGAAAGCATTCTCTGGAGGGGCATTAATCCTCACAAAAATGGATGGTGAAGACCTCCCACTCCCAGTGAACTCAGATGCAGTCAAGAAGTACTATGCCTAAAATTTATATAGAAAAAAGAGAAAGATGATCCAAGCAAGAATTAGCTCGCTAGGTTGAAAACCCGAAAGGGCGGCCTAGGCAAAATTGAGCGACCCGGTGGATTGAAAACCCAAAAGGGCGATCCAGGAAAAAAGTAGGGTCAGAAAACTTGGACATAAAAAGAAAAGGGGCAAGCAGTGCTTCCAAAAAGCTTGGATAAAAGGGTGATCAAGGCTGCAAGTATGAGCGGTTGGCATCAAACGCTCCAGAGATAAAGAATATTCATAAGATCTGCTGCAATCCATTTTCCTTTTTTCTTTTTCTTAGTTTCAGGAAAATTTCCAATGTACCCTTTCAGTCAGCGTGACATTCTGCGCGTCTGACTCCCGTATGAATAAAAGTCCAAATTTTTCACTCTATTAGTTTGCTGTCTTATCACTACTTTCTTTTCATTTCTGATTTTAAACTACGTTTTATGGTAGATGATAAATAAATCATGGAAATGTGCATAAGTCATAGCATTAAGACCATTGCATAACTTTTGAAAATGATAACAGAAAAGGTGATCTTTCAGTCAAGTAAGCTCACAAAAACCAAATAAGAAGCGCTGATTACATTAGAACAAGAGGACGGAGCTCGGCTCCCGAATAATTATCATAGATAATCATGGCGTCTCATAACGCAAGTCCCGCGAGTGGGTCGGACCAGCAAAAGAAAAGCCAAAAGAGCAAAAGAGCACAAAAAGAAAAAATATATATGAAAAAATAAAAAAAGGGAAGAAGAGAAAAGAAAAAGGTTGAAAAGCAAAAGAGCAATAAACAAATAAAGTCATGCATTACATTTACCAAGCATAAAATCATGCACTCATCAGACATAGAGAATAATAATAATAAAGTAAAGAAAAGAGAAATTCAGGCATTTACATTACATTTATCATAAGAAAAAGAAAAAGAAAGTGGCAATCATGGCATTTGCATTGCATGTATGGGCTCATTTTTCAGCTGCAGACAAGCGAGAGAGGATAAACACCACGGTGTTAATGCTCGCCTTCAGGTTCCAGAAAATGCTCCCCCAAGTCGGGAGTTCAAAAGAAAGAGAGAAGAAAAGAGAGAAACAAAGAAAAAGAGAAAAGAAAAAGAGAGCGCTCAGGCGCGCATTGTGGATTGGAGCCTAGAGAGATCATCGTTCCCTTCTGCCCAGGTCTCACATCGTGTACGAGCAACGCGATGGACCGCAGCCCTATGTGAGGTTCAACGGAATAGTTGTATCAGCCTAAGGTACAATGGACGCCGTGCATTGATCGGTATATCAGTTCCGGAGCTGATAACGATCCCCCCCGGTCGCTCGAAAGACCAGAGATTCTCAGGATGCGTGCTCCTCAAAGCCATGTGCAAACTCGGATTCGCAAGGGTTCGTTTACAGGTTTTAGGCAGCCTGGCATTTTACCGCTTTCTATATCGTTTTCTTCATTTAGCGCTTTCCTTGCCTTTCGCAGCTAGCGTGCATGTTGTTAACCATTTCGTTTATCGTTTCCTCATCAACGCCCCAAGTGTTGATTCAAAAAAAAAGAAAAAAAAGAAGAAACAGAAAAAGAAAATTCGGGCTTCTCCAAGTAGACAAAATTGGTATAATTTCTGAATTCTTTATTCGTATTTTATCTTCGAAATATGTCTCGGCCAATTCATATTTCTTGGTAAAATCCAAATAAAGAGGGGCAGCTGTCATACCCCAATTTTGTCCGACTAATGGGAAAGTCTCAAAATTTTATCACTTCGCATATTGTTCTAAGCGCGGGTGTCTTTGGCACTCTCGTGCAACGATTTTGTTTGGCGCTCGTTATTTTCAAGAAAAGGAATCCAAATATAAATAATAAAATAATAAACAACGCGAGCGCACGTTTGGTTTCGAGTCGTGTGAGTAGTTGCGTCACTACGCGTTATCTTACCGTTTTTAGAAAAATGAGGATAGAATGAAATCGGTTTTAATAACACACACGCGCGTGTATTCAAATCGCGTACGCGTTCCTAGTCTTAAGGCGAATGCGCGTTTCGTTCCGAGTCGTGTGAGTCGTCGCGTCGGTGCGCGTTGTTTTTACCGCTTTTATTATCATAAAAGAAAAATAAAATAATAATAAAAATAGTCATAATAAATTAAAATCAGCTGTCTTTTTTTTAATTTTGTTACATATGCAAACAAAAATTTAAAAAAAGAAAAAGAAAGAGAAGCAGAATTGTACAAAAAAAGGTCAGCTGTTTTATTTACATATAGACAAAAAAATTAAATACAAATGGTACAAAATTAATTAAAAACAAGAAAAAGAGTACAAAAAAATATAATAAAGCAAAATCAAGACAGCATGCGACTTGCTGGAGCTAAAAGGCCAAGTTTCTTTCTTCTTGCCTTGCCTCCCATTTTTAGCAAAGCATTGATGCAGTGGCAGCAGCCCTGCTGCCATCCCCCTGCTGCATCACAGCAACCCAAAAGCCAGCAGTGCAAGCAAGGAGAAGAAGCCAAATTTGTTGCAGCAATAGGCCTCAGCTTCAAAGCTTCAAATGGAGGGTCTCCTCTTCAAAGCTTCAAAGCAACACAAAATATAGTAGCAAACAGAACCTTATGCACACAGAGAGAAATACCCAGATAGCAAAATACACACAGAGCAATATACTCACGGTAACAGAAACACAACACTGATTATTACCATAAAAATTTTCAGTTCAGGAAAGAAGGGTTGAAAAACATATTTGGAGGTCCAAAGAAAGAGCTTCAAGCAGTAGAGAGAAAGGTACATATGTCAGTTTTTTTTTTCTTTTTTGCAAAATGAAATGACTATTGTTTTCATGCATATGCCTCTCGAGTAGGCCAATCAGTGTCTTCTGCATCTGTTAAATCAAAATGGCTAGTGGAACAATACAACTTTTCTTTTAAGTAATATATATATTTTTTATAACCAAGCATGTATAAGAATGCAGAGGGTAAAGGGAGAGGAAAACTGTTCTTATCACTGTTATGTCTCTGTTCTGTTTTTTTGTTTGTTTATTCAAAATGATGGTAGTCAAAAAAGGGAGTGAAAGGAAAAAAGAGTAACAAAAAAAAGAAAAAGCAGAATCGGATTTACCTCACCGGAGCACCGGTCGCCGCCGCGTCGCCGCCGCCGTGAGCCTCACCCTCTCTTCGCCACACCCTCTGCCGTACCACCACCGTCACAGATCCGCCCAACCACAGTACACCAAAACCATCGTTCTCACCGCCTTTTCCTCCACCACGAACAACCACCGCCGTCGCAAACCCCCTCTTCGTACCACATCACCCCCGTACCCCTACAAACAGCCACGCCTCCACCAGCACACAACCACCGTGAGCCACCCATCACCACCGCGAGCCAAACACCGCCACACAACCACCGAAACCCCCCCCTGTCGAACCAGCCACCATCGGAGCCACCCCTACAACCCACTACCGCTCCCTTCTTTTCCCCTTCGTTCACCGTCCCATCTCCCTGTTTTAGCCATCGCCGACGGTAAGGGGGTGGCCATGGAACCTGGATCTATGAGAAAAGGGGCGAGTTACGGCGCTAAAAAAAAACGGAGGAGAAGAGAGAGTGAAGTCGTGGGGAGAGGAGAAGAATTTCGGTTTGAGTGAGTTGGAGGAGGTGAGACAGCGCAATAGGGGAAGAGGAGGAAGATCTCTGGTTTGGAGATTTTGGTGAGGGGGAGAGATCGGCCGTGGAGAGAGGGAGAAGAAATTTTTTTTTAGGTTTAGCACTTTGGGGGTGGGGGGCGCCGCGTGAGGGAGAGAGTAAATTAGGGTTTCCATTTTAGGGTTGGGGCTTTTATAGTATTAACACAGGGGCAGATTCGTCTTTTCGAGTTTATTTTTTTTCAGATTTCTAACCACACCCCACGTTTTACTCAGCACGCCCCCTTCTGGAAGCCCACGATTTCTTTTTTTTCTTTTTGAAACGGACCAGCCCATCAGGAAATAAAAAACGCAGCCCAGCTTACAAAAAGGGCTGGGCTCTCTATCTGCACCCCAGTTTTAATAATACACCCCTCCTTTTATTTACACCTTTATTTTACTGCTACACCCCCTGTTTCTTTTTTTTTTCTTTTTTTAATTTCGTTCCTTTCCTTTAAGCGAACTTATTTTTTTCACAAACCTTTTTTTTTTTCCAATGATGGATAAATGTTTCCCCGAACGAAAATTAATCCAATTGCGAAAACTCTTCAAAATCAAAACTTTGTTAGTAGTCTTGCGAAGCCTCTGCTTGCATGATTATTAACAATGGAGTGCTAGTGATAATCACCCATAACCTTTGTTAGTTTGACTATCATGAATGCTTTCAATTTCAAAAGATATTTTCCCAAGCATCAAAAATCACGGCAAGTGTTAGTAATGATCACTCATAACCTTTGTTAGTCTGATCATTATGAGCACCCTCCACCTTTCAAAACCTAAGCAAAAAGACTTTCATTTTTAAGGCTCGTTAGAACTACGTCGCTTTGATTCCCATTTGGGATACGTAGGAGCGAGTCACATTCTCGTCAAGTGCAATCATAAAAAGTTTAGCATTTGCATAACAAAAAGAAAAGAGTTATTTTCATAACAAAAAAGAATCACTTTTGCAAACCAAGATCATTTTCAGAACGAAAACCTTTTCCTTTCTAAAAACATTTTCAACCCATCGTCGCTAGTGGCTAATCAGAACCTTTGTTCGTCTAGCCATTGGTGGCGATGCCTTTTTCCCAAAAGAACAACAAGCGATGATCACTCATAACCTTTGTTAGTTTGATCATTCGTGCCAATCAATCCCTTTCGAAAACCACTTTCAAGAAGGCAAATAAAAAACGGGTTGCTACTAATAGTCAATCAGAACCTTTGTTCGTCTGAGTGGTGGTAGTGACTCTCATTTTCAAGAGTACTTAGCAGTGATTACCCATAACCTTGGTTAGTTTAATCATTCGTTAAACGCTCGTCCTATTTCGAAAACTCACGAAAAAGATAAAAGACAAAAACCTTTTTCAGGACAAAGGAGAACTACGTAAGCTTTGAATTCTCCATCGCACCGGGAGATACGTAGGAGCGGGTCACATCCCGTCAAGCATAACAAATAAAAATCATTTTCACAATAAGTTTTCAAACAATTATTTTCAAAAGAGCCAAGAACTACGTAGCTTTGAATTCTCCATCGCACCGGGAGATACGTAGGAGCGGGTCATGTCCCGTCAAGCACTTTTTCTAAAAAACAATTTTTCCCCCTTTTTTTTGATAAATAAAGACTTTTATTAAGACCTTTTCAATAAGAAGTAGAAAGGCAAAATTAAGTATTTTCAAGTCAACACACTAAAACCACACATTTAATTAAAGGTTCCCTCTCAGTAGAGAGGACGTGTGGGGTGCTAACACCTTCCCTGCGCGTAACCGACCCCCGAACCCTAATCTCTAGTTTTCAAAAGACCATCCGCTTTGTCCAAAAGACCTTTTTTCAATGTTTTGGTCTTAAAATCAAAATATTGGTGGCGGCTCCAAAAATTTTCCACGTTGTACATTGAGAAACCCAAACCGGGATTTTTCGGGCGCAACAACAGTAACACAGAGGGCAAGGAGGGACGGAGAGACATACAGCAAAGATACACAGACATACAGCAAAGATATACACACAGCAAAGACAGCAATATAGCACACAAACAAAGAAAAAATTCAGAGCAAACGTCTAGGTTTTCATACTAAAACTCTAATCAAAAAGCATAAAGCAGAGGAGGGCAGCAACAATACGAAACAACAATAGCAGCAAGGATAACGGCAGGGACAGCTTCAGGTTATTTAAATATTTACGTGTCAAATACTATGTAGATATAGTGGCTGAAAGTGCTTTCCTTTTTATCATTCTTTTGGTGTTATACGTATGGTTTTAGTGTTAAAAAATTTTAGAACAGAGAGAACAGAACATCACAAACAGCTTCTCCTTTTGTCAGAAAAATTAGGTTTAATCTGTTCCAAAAAGACTAAGTCAAGCAATTAATTTAGTAAATCAGACTTTAGAACAAGTAATAGGCAAGAACAAACTGTCATAAAAATTTAGAAAAAATCAGAATCAGAAAGGAGAAGAAATAAAAAAAAACAAAAAAAACATAGCAACACTCACTCTGAAGCTCAGGCCACCATGGACGGTGGCCATTGGCCGTGCGCCTCCTTCGTCTCCGCCGTAGCCCCGCCGTAGTCATCCCTTAGTCACCGTCCGTCCCCGTGTCACCCACAACCTCAACCACCGTACGCGTCGACCCAACCACCTTCGCCCCCACGCCGTAATCCACCATCCTCGCACCCACAACCTCACCACCGTCACTCCTCAAAACAGATCCACCATAGATCCACCATAGCCACCATTGAAGCCACCACTGTGATCTCAGTGACCCTTCACCATCACCGCGAACCGCCACCTCCCTCCGCAAACCACACGAACAGCCAAAAAGGGAAAACAGTACCACCCACCGTCCATACCCCAAGCTCGCCCTCTCACCGTGCGCTTCCATCTACTTCCCCTCTCCCGTCTTCCCTTCGTTCGGCGTTACCCCTCTTTGGACGAAACTGAGGCTAGGGTGTAGAAAAGAAGGGGAACGGCGTTGAGAAGAGAGAGAAAGAACCAGGGGCTGAAGAAGAGAGTGGGGGGACGGTGAGAGAGGAGATTGAAGCTAGGGGAGGGGGAAGAGGCGCCGCACGGCGTATGGAGAGGGGGAGAAGAAAATCTGAGCTTGAGTGGGAAGGGACGGATCTGCCGCGTGAGAGAGAGAGAGGATTTTTAGGGTTTGGCTTTTTTGAGAAAGGGGGCGCCGTGGGAGAAGAGAGAGCCAATTAGGGTTTCTATTTTTGGTGATGCTTTTATAGTACTAACTCAAGGGTAACTTCGTCTTTTCACGTTTTTTAATTTTTCAGATTTCTATTTGCACCCCCTGCATTTTACTTCGCACACCCCCTGAAGACCATGATTTTTGGAGCGCAGCCCAGCTTACTAAAACAAGCTGGGCTCACTGTTTACACCCCAATTTTAATAATACAGCCCTCCTGCCACTTACACCCTTATTTTACTATTACGCCCCCTGTTCCTTTTTTTAAAATTCGTTTCTTTTCCCTAAGTAAACTCATTTTTTCACGAACCCCTTTTTTTTCAAATAATGTATAAATGTTTCCCCGAACAAAAATTAATCCAATTGCGAAAACTCTTCAAAATCAAAAACTTTGTTAGTAGTCTTGCGAAGCCTCTGCTTGCATGATTATTAACAATGGAGTGCTAGTGATAATCACCCATAACCTTTTGTTAGTTTGATTATCATGAATGCTTTCAATTTCAAAGGATATTTTCCCAAGCATCAAAAGTCATGGCAAGTGCTAGTAATGATCACCCATAACCTTTGTTAGTTTGATCATTATGAGCACCCTCCATTTTTCAAAACCTAAGCAAAAAGATTTTCATTTTCAAGGCTCGTTAGAACTACGTCGCTTTGATTCCCATTTGGGATACGTAGGAGCGAGTCACATTCTCGTCAAGCGCAACCATAAAAATTAGCATTTGCATAACAAAAAAAGAGTTATTTTCGTAACAAAGAAGAATCACTTTCGCAAACCAAGATCGTTTTCGGAACAAAAACCTTTCCCTTTCTAAAATCATTTTCAACCCATCGTCGCTAGTGGTTAATCAGAACCTTTGTTCGTCTAGCCATTAGTGGCGATGTCTTTTTCCCAAAAGAACAACAAGCGATGATCACCCATAACTTTTGTTAGTTTGATCATTCGTGCCAATCAATCTCTTTCGAAAACCCCTTTCTAAAGAACAAATAAAAACGAGTCGCTACTAATAGTCAATCAGGGCCTTTGTTCGTCTGACTGGCGGTAATGACTCTCATTTTCAAGAGTACTTAGCGGTGATTATCCATAACCTTGGTTAGTTTAATCATTCACTAAATGCTCGTCCTATTTCGAAAACTCACTAAAAAGATAAAAGACAAAAACCTTTTCAGGACAAAGAAGAACTACGTTGCTTTGAGTTCTCCATCGCACCGGGAGATACGTAGGAGCGGGCCATGTCCCGTCAAGCGTTTTTTCTAAAAAACCATTTTTCCCCTTTTTTTCATAATAAATAAAGATTTTCATTAAGAATTTTTCAATAAGAAATAGAAAGGCAAAATTAAGTATTTTCAAGTCAACACACTAAAACCACATATTTAATTAAAGGTTCCCTCTCACTAGAGAGGACGTGTGGGGTGCTAACACCTTCCCCGCGCGTAACCGACCCCCGAACCCTATTCTCTAGTTTCGCAAGACCAATCGCTTTCCAAAAAAGGTTTTCCTAATATTTTCCTTAATTAATATTGGTGGCGGCTTCATTGTCTTAGGAAAAGTTGTGAACGAGGAAGGTTCTCCCTCGGGGACTTTTTCAGGCGCAACAGCTGGCGACTTCACTGGGGACTAAAAAACATTTTTTTCAAAAGTGGGTCAGGCCTAATTAATTAAGTGTGTGGTTTGTGTGGCTGATTTGAACATCTTGCTTTGCCTCTATTCTTCTTCTTTTTCATAAGCATGTTGCATCCATATGCCTTCTTCTTCTATGTTTGCTTTTGTTTAAAATAATAGATAGTTACTTCTTTGCTTAAATGCTTAGTTCCCTCATGCATATTTCCCCTCACTTGTCATGTCCCCTTCTTCTTTGCTCGCTTTCTTGAGGTAAGTAGTGCATTATTGTCGGCACCCTAGATTAGTTGTATTTGATTGGTATCGAACCCTAGGGTAGACGACATGTTATTGCTTTCTATTGTCTGGACTATTCTGGATTTTTATTTGCAGGTGGGGTAGTTTTTTAAGGAAATGCCCTTCGCACACACACGCTTGTACCTTGAGGCTATATGATTAGAGAAAGAGACCATAACCCAGGTCTATCAGGATACCATAGGATGAGTGGATTCGAGTAGTGGGAGCCCATCAGGACCTTTGTCCGTTTGGCTACTCGCGAAAGTTTCAATCAGAGTTGTGCTCTTTTATGATGCTTCGTATCTAGCGGTTTGCTGCATTTACGGGGATTTTCATGAAAGGGACTGTGGCTCTGATGGCCTTTGTGAGGGTGTGAATAAAGCTACATGAGAAGATTATCCCTAAAGTGCCTTAGATCATAGGTTCTACCCCCTTTTAGGTCACAAGGGCTTCCCAAATTGTGTGCTGCATTGTTGCATTTCGTCCAGTTAATTTTTCCCTCAAAGATTTTCAGAAATAAAAAAAAGATATGATTTTCCCTTAAACACCTATATGAGGTGGCATATAGTGTGAAAGTTTTCTAAATTCCGCCTGTGAATACCATTCTTATGCAGAAACCTCAAAAAAAAAGAAGTATCTTGCATCCTGCATCATTGCATCATTACATCATTGCGTCATTTGCATTAAATAAAGTTCCAATTTTGAAAAAAATTATTCATCTTGCATTTCATTTCATTGCATAAAAATGAAAAAACAATTATTATCTTCATAGCTTAAGCATTTCGTTTATAATCGAAAAAGAGGAAAAAGCTCCTCGCCAAGTTCAGCCAAAACATGGCATTCATGCATAAGCATTATTTCAAAAAAAAAGGACCCAGTAGAACTACGTAAGCTTTGATTCCTCATTACAATGGGGATACGTAGGAGCGGGTCATACCCCGTCAAGCACATTTTTCTAAAACCTCTTTTTTCCAGTAAATCATTTGCATCTCCAAATAGTTTTCAAAATCATGTTCCAAAACTAAAAATGAAAAAATGAAAAGTTTCCAATGCATGCATCTTCTCTAAACAAAGAAAAAATAGAAAAGCTCTTCATGTAAAAGCTCAATGAGTAAAAGTGCACCTTCGAATGACGAAGGGTAATATCTCAAATTTGTTTGTGCACTACAAATTTGAGATGTTACTCTACGGTATCGGGGCACTTTGACCCTATCAAGTGGGGTTTGTTTTCAAATAAGAGAATAAGTTTGAGTTAACCAAATGTCGAAGCATTTCAGTATATTGCGTGAAGTATTGAGTCAGGATCCACTCAATGTTTCATGCAAGTTACTCAGAGTAACAACAATTGGTTGCCTCACATCATCATTTGCATACATCCTTGCATTACATAAAACAAAATTTTCAAAAAAGGCTAAAAGCAAAACTTTCAAAAAAATCATCATAGTCTTTTCTTTTACCGGGCTACATGAGGTGATGTTCCCAAAATTTCAGTCACCAAACTCGAAAAAATGTCAAGTCGCATTATCGCCGTCATTTTCATATAAAGACATCATTTGCATGGCATAAAACAAAAACTTGAAAAAATTCATACATGCATTTTTCTCAATCTCATTTAGGTTTGTCAAGAGTGCATTCT
Source organism: Astragalus membranaceus (assembly GCA_039519185.1). NCBI lineage: Eukaryota > Viridiplantae > Streptophyta > Magnoliopsida > Fabales > Fabaceae > Astragalus > Astragalus membranaceus. The sequence goes on from CM076851.1 coordinate 98,565,467, forward strand.
CCGCACGTGTGCGTTTCCATTCACTAAGGCTTTTTCTCCTAATTTTCTCGAAAGATCCAAAAATCGTGTCTTATTAGGAGCGCGTCTCATGCATTATTGTTGTCCTTTTGCACACATCATGAAAAAATAATACATTAACCTCTCATCTTGCATGCATTTCCATTCAATAAAAATCATGTCCTCCCACGCATTTAAAAAAAAATCATTGTGAGTATCATGCATTTCATTGCACAAAAAAAATGAAAACAAGAAAGCATCTCATTCATAATCATGAACAAAAGTCATCATCGAATTTATTCAAAATGTAGCATTCATGCATCATTTCATTAACCGCATCACTTTAGTTCAAATACACCATTCCTCCATACATGCATCTTTCAAAAAAAGGAAGGGGCATTGGCATTGCATACCTTGTCTTGCCTCTAGAAAATCATCATTTAGAAAGAAAAAAACATCATTCCTGCATCTTTCATCATTCGAAAGAAAAAGGGGGCATCGGCATTTCATATCTTGTCTTGCCTCTATAAAAATCATTTTGAAAAGAAGCAGCATTCTTGCATCATTCATCATCCAAGTATGCATTGACATTTCATATTTCGTCTTGCATAAAACGAAAGCATCAAAAAGAAAAAAAAATCACACTTTTCAAGTGAATATGCTTTCATGCATTTCATTTTCATCATGTATACATCATAATGTTTTCATCCATGCGTTGCGTACAACAAAAATGTTGTGCTGAGAGACGAGATGTTCTTGCAAAGTAATATTTCCTTTTTGGAAAAGTTTACCCTCACTCATTTGCAAACTCAAGGTGTTCCAAGGCACTCAGTTTTTTCACATCAATAGCTCATTTGTATTTCCTTGAAAAAAAAAAGACATTACATCTCATCCATTCCATGATAAAAGACTGAAACAGTTCATCAAAAAAAAGGGTTTTCATATCATGTTTTAACCAATGTTAACTCTCTGTGAAGCGTTCTTCTAGTAAGCATGCATGCCACGTGCAGTTTCTCTTGTTTGAGTCAGTCAATTTCCATCATTTATCATCATTCCCCATCCAAGTCTAATCCCGCCCCGTCCACCCATAAAACGCATATTCTCTCCCATCAGTGCATACTTGACTTTTTGGTTCATTCTCACTAACACTTTAAGTCCTCCACGCTGGGGCAATTCTGTGATAACTAATTTTCCTTGTCAGTATCATATTCCTTTAGTGCAAGTCTTTCTAAAAAATATATAATAAATAAAAAAGATAAAATAAGCTCGCTAGGACGAAAACCCGCAAAGGGAGGCCTAGGCAAAAAAGAGCGCCCGGTGGATTGAAAACTCGCAAAGAGCGGTCCAGGCAAAAGTTAGGGCACAAAAAAAAAAGTAAAAGAAGAGAGCAAACACATATAGATAGATAAATTGTTGTCAAGTTTTACAAAAATAAATAATCGGGGTTTGAAATGAAGTTTGGCTATCTCCCCATACCCTCAAAAATCCAAAATCCCAAAAATACCCTTTCCTACCCACCTTAAGCCAAGAAAATCCCAAGATATCTCCATCAGCTCACCCCAAGTCCAAGGCAAAGAGGAAGCCAAAAGGAAAAGCATGCAATCAAACAAAAAGATTCAAAAATGAAAATCCCCCAAAAACAAAAAAAAAACAAAAAAAAAGAACAAAAGGAAAGAAAAACAAGAAAAAAACAAAGGAAAAGAGAGACAAAAGAAGTATAAGTTGTGAGCTGGTACATTTTGCCATAAGACATAAGAGGTCCTTGTCTCGATAAACCATCCCTTCTTCCCCAAATCCTCAAACACTTCATCATCTTTCCTCTCATAAAACCCACAAACATTTCCTCTGGCCTCAACGTCAAACCCTCCAGTCATTCTACCATGAAACCCAAACTTGTCCTAATAAGACCCGAAACGTTTCATCAAGCCCAATAACTATTCCCTTCATAAACCATTGACCATCGGCCAACGCTGAATAAGACCCATCCTCCCATCAACCCCAAACACTCCGATAAGCCCAATCATCCCTTCTCCACAAAACATCACAATCCTGCAAAGTCCATTCCGATCAATGACCGGTTGCTTTCGTTTTCTTAAATTTTAATCTTAGGACAAATAAGTTTATCTGGTTACAATGTGTTTGCTCAAAAAGAAAAACAAACGATCAGAAAAAAGAAAGCTGGTCAAGAAAAATAAACCCTCAGAAAAAAGAGAACTGAGGAGACAAAAACAAACAGTCAGAAAAAAGAAAGTTGACGAAACAAAAAAGACTTGCACTCCAAGATGCATTCATGTTGCATTAAAACAAGGTCTAGTGGTCACCAAGTGGAGCCCCTCCTCATACTAAAAAGTCAAAACTTTCATTGCATTTGAGTTGTTCTTAAAGAAAACCAAAAATGTGTACTAGGGGGCATTCCCTTCACCTCTCAACTTTGGGGAGGTTTGTTCATTGCCCACCCCATTCATATATCACCCTCACTCTGTCGCCCTTCACAACCTCACTCAAAGAAACCATGTGAAATGTCATTCGAAAGTGGGGCAAGTGCGTTCCCATTCCTTCACCTCATTCATTCCTATAAAACCTCACCGGGGCAATCTCTCAACCCACTATTCTAAACAAGGCCTTGTCATTCTAATTGGGGCAGTTTCGTCCTTGTTATGACTAGGGCAACATCAAACTTTATGGGTTGAGACAAAATCTCTTTTGCTCCACCTTTCATCTCAAAAGCCGAAGCATTCCCAATTCATCATCTTCTACACCCCTAGTTGTTGTCACCACCAGACAGGGGCAAGTTATTCACTCATCAAAGACCTGAATTGGGGCAATCTTGTATCTCTTGATCCCTCATAAGCTTCGGAAATAGCCATGTCGGTCACTCCTTCACTTACCATAAATGTCCATGTCCTAAACCAATTCCAAGTTAACTGACTCATTCATTCACATCTGCACTCCTATGCATGCGTACTAGACAATGCTTCAAAAAGAGAGAACACAAGTTGTTTACGTGATATATAAAATTCAGTCATCATGGAAAGAAAGAGAAAACAAGTGAGGTTGTCTGTAAATAAAAACCTTGAGAACACCGGAGTTTGAATCAAATTCAATTTTTCAACAGAATGGTCAATAATCATCTCAATTCCTCGCATCCAAAGTCTCGCATCTCATCATCACAAAAATGTTTACCTCATGCATCTAGGCATTTCAATCTATTCATTATAGCATACACATCAAAGCATTACATTTGCATCTTCACATTTTGTGCATTCATCACATAGCAAAAGGAAAAAACATTCCACGTCAGTTGCACCATATTAATACTTGCATTTCATAGAGGGAAATAGTAAAGAAGAAAAAGCAGAAATCTTTTCATTTCATTGGCATCATATTAATGTCCCCACTTCATAAAAAGGAAAAGAACAAAATCATTCCATGTCATTCACCATTCCACAAGATACTAATCATTGCATGCACCATTGCATCATCAAAATTCTTCAGACCATTAGATCAATATAGACATTTGTTGACCCATAAACCAGACCGTTGCGTCCATAATTCAAAGCTACTCCCTTGATCCCAAGCGATCCTCATTTCATGTTTTCTCATTCATTGCTTTTTTCATTAACACATCCAGTGTTGACTCTCACTTGCAAACTCCAAACAAACAACAAAAAGAACAGAAACATTCCTTGTCATCCAGAATTCCATATCATTCATCATTTCACAAGCATTCCTTTGTCATTCAATCATCAAACATTAAAGCGGTGCATTTGCATCATATTAACGTTAGCATTTCCATAAAAGAAAAAGAACAAAAATCATTGCATCAAACATCAGAGCATTGCATCATATTAATGTTTGCATTTCATAGAAGAAGCAAAAAGAAACAAACAGAAGTTAGAACAGGAGCATTCCATTCATCAAAGCATCAATCACCGCATACACTTGCATTCAAACATCAAAGTGTTGATATTTTCATTTCATAAACTACAAAGAAGAAGCAAATACAAAAGAACAAAAGCATTCCATAATATTCAAGACATCAATCATGGCATATGTTTGCATTACATGTGTCATTCATTGCATTGCTAAGCAAAATGCGGACGAACGCAAGGTGTTAATCCTCATGCCTAGTTCCAAGAATCAGCACTTCAAGTGTCAGTCTTCAACCTAATTCTCAAGTCAGTCATCCTGGACTTGTCAGTCTCAAAATCTCATTCCCAGTCACTCCTTCAGTTCGGAGTTCAAATGCCCTCGGGTCCCAAGTGATTCATTAAAAGCATGCTAAGTGTTCATCCTCATTTACTGTTTTCTCAGCAGCACGCCAAGTGTTCATTTACTGCTTTCTTTCTAGCAAACCAAGCTTTCATCATCGTTGCATCAGACATCAAATCAAGTCTCAAAATACAAAATCATTTTCAATAAATAGGAGACTAAGGCGAATGTACATTCGAAATAGTCATCACGATAGGACACTTGAATTGATCACTCAAGAATCCTAAGGTCCCTATGCCAAAAAGAAAACAAACAAAAACATTCAGTGTCGTCTACATCATAGTAATGTTTGCATTCCATAAAACAAAAAGAACCAAAAATTCATCATCCCATCAAACATCCAAGCAATACAGTTGCATCACATCAATACTTGCATCTCATAGAAGAAAAGAAAGCTAGAACATCCCATGTTATTCATCATTTCATGTTATTCATCATTTTATAGCAATATTCCCATTTCATAGAAAAGAAAAAAAACAAAGAAGAGAAAGTTTTCCTTTGCGTGTCATTCCATTAAAATACATGAGCATTCCATGTCATCAAACACCAAAGCTTTGCATTCGCATACCCATGATTCTTAAAAGAGCAAAAAGAGAAGCCAAAGGAGAGAAGAGAGAAGAGCCAAGAGAGCAACAAAAAGAAAAGAAAAGAAAGAAAAAGAAAGAAGAGAAGCTAGAGAAAGAGAAAAAGGCATATAAGAACAGGAGAAAATCATGCATTCATCAGACATAAACAAAAGAAAAAGAAAATCATGCATTACGTACAGACAAGAGAAGAAAAGGAAAATCACTGCATTCATCAAACATATAAGAACAGTAGAAAATCATGCATTCATCCGACATAGACAAAAGAAAAAAAGAAACTCATTACATTTACATTCATCATAAGAAAAAGAAAACAGCAATCATGGCATTTGCATTGCATGAATTTGTTCATTTTCAGCTGCAGGTACAAAGAGAGGATGAGTACTTCGGTGTTAGCCCTCGCCTCCAGATTCCAGAAAATGCTCCCCCAAGTTGGGAGTTCAAAAAAAAGAAGAAGAGAGAAACAAAAAACAGGAAAAGAAAAAAGAGAAAAGAAAAGAGAGCGCTCAGGCGCGCATTGCGGATTGGAGCCCAGAGAGATCGTCGCTCCCTTCTGCCCAGGTCTCACATCGTGTACGAGCAACGCGATGGACCGCAGCCCCATGTGAGGCGCAACGGAATAGTTGTATCGAGCCTAAGATACAGTGGACGCCGTGCATTGATCTGTATATCAGTTCCGGAGCTGATAACGATCCCCCCGGTCGCTCGAAAGACCAACAGGAAGAGCGTGCTCCTCAAAGCCACGTGCAAACTCGGATTCGTCAAGAGTTCGTTTAAGGATTACAGGTTTTAGGCAGCCTGGGCAATTTACCGATTTTTGCACGCCAAGTGCCCATTTTACCTTTTCTGTCTGCACGCCAAGTGCCCATTTTACCTTTTCTGTCTGCACGCCTAGTGCCCATTTTACTTTTCTGCCTGCACGCAAGTGCCCATTTTACCTTTTCTGTCTGCACGTCAGTGTTCATTTACTGTTTTCACATCAACACGGAAGTGTCTATCTTTCCAAAAACAAAAAAAAAGGGGAAATTCGGGTTTCTCCAAATGGACAAAATTGGTATAATTTCTGAATTCTTTATTTCTATTTTACCTTCGAAATATGTCTCGCGCAATTCATATTTCTTGGTAAAATCCAAATAAAGAGGGGCAGCTGTTATACCCCAATTTTGTCCGAGCTCCTGTTAATAGCGTTTTAATTTACTAGGTCGCATTTTTTTTTGCAAGTCTCGAGTCCTGTTAACGCGTGTCGGTGTCATGCGAGTGTCGTTAAGATGCCATTTGTGTAATTGGGCCAACAGTTGGGTTATTGGGCCTACACATATACAAATTGGGCTTATCATTTTGAGTTGGGCCCACGAACGTGGTTCCTAGTTAATTTTTAGTGTTTATCAGTTAGCGGGCCTATTTGTTCTATTTGAGCCTCGTTCTAGCGCATTTGTCTAGTTGGGCCCAATTTCGCTTTTGTATTTGGCTCAACTTCTTTTATTATTTTTATTTTGTCTATTTATTTTGTTTTGAGTCCAAAAATGTCAAAAAATCAAATTTTATTTCATTTACAACTTAGGAGTGTTTAGAGTCCAAACTGTCCCAAAAATGCAAAAAAAACAATAGTCAAAAATACAAAAAATACAAAAAAAAACTAAAATAAAAAGGGAGCAGCATCAGCAAATCTCTGGGGCTGTTGTGGCTCTCCAAGACTGCTCAGCAAGCCCACATTATCAGACCTGCAAAAGCCCAGTCAAACCAGTCAAAACTAATTAATGCTAACCCTAATTTTTTCAATATAAAGAAGACAGTAACACAGAGGGCAAGGAGGGACGGAGAGACATACAGCAAAGATACACAGACATACAGCAAAGATATACACACAGCAAAGACAGCAATATAGCACACAAACAAAGAAAAAATTCAGAGCAAACGTCTAGGTTTTCATACTAAAACTCTAATCAAAAAGCATAAAGCAGAGGAGGGCAGCAACAATACGAAACAACAATAGCAGCAAGGATAACGGCAGAGACAGCTTCAGGTTACTTAAATATTTACGTGTCAAATACTATGTAGATATAGTGGCTGAAAGTGATTTCCTTTTTATCATTCTTTTGGTGTTATACGTATGGTTTTAGTGTTAAAAAATTTTAGAATAGAGAGAACAGAACATCACAAACAGCTTCTCCTTTTGTCAGAAAAATTAGGTTTAATCTGTTCCAAAAAGACTAAGTCAAGCAATTAATTTAGTAAATCAGACTTTAGAACAAGTAATAGGCAAGAACAAACTGTCATAAAAATTTAGAAAAAATCAGAATCAGAAAGGAGAAGAAATAAAAAAAAAACAAAAAAAACATAGCAACACTCACTCTGAAGCTCCGGCCACCATGGACGGTGGCCATTGGCCGTGCGCCTCCTTCGTCTCCGCCGTAGCCCCGCCGTAGTCATCCCTTAGTCACCGTCCGTCCCCGTGTCACCCACAACCTCAACTACCGTACGCGTCGACCCAACCACCTTCGCCCCCACGCCGTAATCCACCATCCTCGCACCCACAACCTCACCATCGTCACTCCTCAAAATAGATCCACCATAGCCAGCATTGAAGCCACCACCGTGATCTCAGTGACCCTTCACCATCACCGCGAACCGCCACCTCCCTCCGCAAACCACCGAACAGCCAAAAAGGGAAAACAGTACCACCCACCGTCCATACCCCAAGCTCGCCCTCTCACCGTGCGCTTCCATCTACTTCCCCTCTCCCGTCTTCCCTTCGTTCGGCGTTACCCCTCTTTGGACGAAACTGAGGCTAGGGTGTAGAAAAGAAGGGGAACGGCGTTGAGAAGAGAGAGAAAGAACCAGGGGCTGAAGAAGAGAGTGGGGGGACGGTGAGAGAGGAGATTGAAGCTAGGGGAGGGGGAAGAGGCGCCGCACGGCGTATGGAGAGGGGGAGAAGAAAATCTGAGCTTGAGTGGGAAGGGGCGGATCTGCCGCGTGAGAGAGAGAGAGGATTTTTAGGGTTTGGCTTTTTTTGAGAAAGGGGGCGCCGTGGGAGAAGAGAGAGCCAATTAGGGTTTCTATTTTTGGTGATGCTTTTATAGTACTAACTCAAGGGTAACTTCGTCTTTTCACGTTTTTTAATTTTTCAGATTTCTATTTGCACCCCCTGCATTTTACTTCGCACACCCCCTGAAGCCCATGATTTTTGGAGCGTAGCCCAGCTTACAAAAACAAGCTGGGCTCACTGTTAACACCCCAATTTTAATAATACAGCCCTCCTGCCACTTACACCCTTATTTTACTATTACGCCCCCTGTTCCTTTTTTTAAAATTCTATTCTTTTCCCCAAGTAAACTCATTTTTTCACGAACCCCTTTTTTTTCAAATAATGGATAAATGTTTCCCCGAACAAAAATTAATCCAATTGCGAAAACTCTTCAAAATCAAAAACTTTGTTAGTAGTCTTGCGAAGCCTCTGCTTGCATGATTATTAACAATGGAGTGCTAGTGATAATCACCCATAACCTTTTGTTAGTTTGATTATCATGAATGCTTTCAATTTCAAAGGATATTTTCCCAAGCATCAAAAGTCATGGCAAGTGCTAGTAATGATCACCCATAACCTTTGTTAGGTTGATCATTATGAGCACCCTCCATTTTTCAAAACCTAAGCAAAAAGATTTTCATTTTCAAGGCTCGTTAGAACTACGTCGCTTTGATTCCCATTTGGGATACGTAGGAGCGAGTCACATTCTCGTCAAGCGCAACCATAAAAATTAGCATTTGCATAACAAAAAAAGAGTTATTTTCGTAACAAAGAAGAATCACTTTCGCAAACCAAGATCATTTTCGGAACAAAAACCTTTCCCTTTCTAAAATCATTTTCAACCCATCGTCGCTAGTGGTTAATCAGAACCTTTGTTCGTCTAGCCATTGGTGGCGATGTCTTTTTCCCAAAAGAACAACAAGCGATGATCACCCATAACTTTTGTTAGTTTGATCATTCGTGCCAATCAATCTCTTTCGAAAACCCCTTTCTAAAGAACAAATAAAAACGAGTCGCTACTAATAGTCAATCAGGGCCTTTGTTCGTCTGACGGGCGGTAGTGACTCTCATTTTCAAGAGTACTTAGCGGTGATTATCCATAACCTTGGTTAGTTTAATCATTCACTAAATGCTCGTCCTATTTCGAAAACTCACTAAAAAGATAAAAGACAAAAACCTTTTCAGGACAAAGAAGAACTACGTAGCTTTGAGTTCTCCATCGCACCGGGAGATACGTAGGAGCGGGCCATGTCCCGTCAAGCGTTTTTTCTAAAAAACCATTTTTCCCCTTTTTTTCATAATAAATAAATATTTTCATTAAGAATTTTTCAATAAGAAATAGAAAGGCAAAATTAAGTATTTTCAAGTCAACACACTAAAACCACATATTTAATTAAAGGTTCCCTCTTAGTAGAGAGGACGTGTGGGGTGCTAACACCTTCCCCGCGCGTAACCGACCCCCGAACCCTATTCTCTAGTTTCGCAAGACCAATCGCTTTCCAAAAAAGGTTTTCCTAATATTTTCCTTAGTAAATATTGGTGGCGGCTTCATTGTCTTAGGAAAAGTTGTGAACGAGGAAGGTTCTCCCTCGGGGACTTTTTCGGGCGCAACAATGCAGAATCTGTTTTTTAGCTAAAGTGGGGAACCTTTTTTTCTTCATGCTAATGATAATGTAGAGTAATTTGTTTGTTGCTGTTAGCTAGAGTTGATGCATTATTTCAAGTTTGTCCTAACCTGTCTGATACTCATTTTCTGGTGTTGATTTTTAGCCATGGATATAGTTTGAAACATGAACATTGAGTATAGTTTAACCTGTCTGAGATTCTGGAATTAAACTATTATGCTGTCATAACTTTATTTTGTTGGTTTTAGTTTTCATTGTACTGAGATGGTCATATGCTTCTACTCAAGGATAGTTAGTTGGTCCATGATGTGTATTAGACAACTGCTTAGCGACGATTTAGATTTAGGATTTGTTATTAACTAGTAATGTTGAAAAACATGTTCTTATATTGGGGAAATTTATTTATACTCCTAAACCCCGTATCTTTTGATATTTTAAAAAAGACTTAAATATGTTTTAGGCCCCTGCAAATATAGGGTGTTTTGGTTTAAGCCCCTGCAAATTTTTTTTTTTTGTTAAAAGCCCTTGCAAAATGAAATATTTTGTTATAAGCCCTTCTCAACATATCCAGCAATCATAGCATTCCATGTTAAGGCTAACATTTTAGTCATAGAAGGGCTTATAACAAAATATGTCATTTTGCAAGGGCTTTTAACAATTTTTTTTTTGCAGGGGCTTAAACCAAAACACCCTATATTTGCAGAGGCCTAAAACATATTTAAGCCTTTAAAAAAATGTTCTTATATTGGGGAAACTTATACTCCTAAACCCCGTATCTTTTGACATTTTGTGACAATAGTACCTTTTGATATTATTGTGTTATTTTTCTTTATAAGTATGAATAGATGAACTTTTTTTTATTATTGTGTTATTATTTATGGATGAATTTATTTGAGCCTTTAAAGCTAAAAGTAGTTTCGTTCTCAGGTTTTGAACCACTGCAAACATCCCTAGAATCACGGTAGATAAGTAATGAATATGCCATCAAGGAAACGGTTTAGTGGCGGTTCTAAATCGCTGCAAACATCCCCAAAACTTTCGTAGCTAGCTGAGGATACTGGCTTTAGAAATAGCTTAGTGGCGGCTGTTAACCGCCGCAAATAGAAAACCGCTGCAATATTCCTCAAAACCGCCGCAGAAGTATAGTGTATTAGACAACTGCTTAGCGACGATTTAGAACCGCCGCAAACTGCAAACCGCCGCCAAAACCGCCGCCAATTACTGCTCCAGGCGGTTATTCCAGCAGTTGCCAAAACCGCCGCAGAGTTTCCTCGCGGCGGAGGTAGCTGCAGCGGTTCAAGAACCGCCGCGAGGGGTATTTCGCAGTGGTTAAAACCGCCGCAAATCGCTGTTGCAACCGCCGCCGCTTTCCTATTTTGTTGTAGTGAATATAGCCTCTTCTATTATGGATTCTATTTGAAATGTTTTGAGTTGATCCAGCAGGCTCTGCAACTCTGGTGGTGTACTAATCATGGGACTTGGTGGTCGGTGGTACATCGGCCAAAGTTTTCAATTTGAAGCCTTATTTGGTTAATTCACGTATTTATACTCCTCCCTCATCATATTCCACAAGTATGGCAATAGGACCCAGATGAGAGGAGTAGAACATATCCTCCAGTCTTTTAACTTTTGCTAAGAAGGGGTTTTGGTCAGCTTCAATGACTTCAACTTTGTCACCAATCAAAGGCATGAGTTTCAAATGTAGCATGGATGGTACACACTCACTGGTGTTAATCCAATTTCCACTGAGGATAACAGCATCAGAAAGCTTTCCTTCTATTACAAAGAAGGCAGACCTTGTAACTTTGGAACCAACCGCCACACCAGCTATTAGGACTCCTTAGGCATGAAAGGCATGACCCATGAAGCTAGTCATATCTATGTTTGTGGGGATAATTTCCATGGTTGGCTTTTCAAACAACATACCTTTTGTCACTTGATTATCAGGCTCGGGTAAGGGGGCCCACTCAGCCTCCTCGACAAATACATCGCCTCCAAGGCCTCATGTTTACCCTTAGTTACCCAGAATTCCTTAGGTAGTAGTCATATAGTCTCAATCGCTGTCGTGAGGCCATCTGCTTCCTCATTGAACATGTAGTCGAGGATAGAATCACTAAATAGCTCTTTCACGGGGTCTAGTTGACTAGTTAGACTGTCTAAGCAAGTCATTATTTCAAGAAGGATTGGGTTGTTGGTAGGACTATATGGACTATGAAGATTGTAAGGGCTATGGAAACTATAAGGGCCATAGAGGCAATCCATGACAATATCGGTGATGGTACTACTAGTTAGATCAATCGAGTCAATCATGTCTTTGAACTCGGCTTCCTTGTACGATATTGTACCTACTTTAGGAGTTCCCACCGTGTCCTCCTTGGATATTGGCACACTGATCAGTGCATTTTTAAGCACTCTTTATAGCTTTTCATTTGGTGTTTTTAATTGTGTTTTGTACCTAATATTTAAGTCTTAGTGTGTTTCTAGACTTTGGGTCTTATTTGAGCAATATAGTAATTTCTTGATTAATTCTTGTTTTTATTGCATATTGACCCCTGTCTACTCTGTAGGACATAACTTTGGCTGTACTTATCCGAATGAGACATGCAAGCATGCGTTAGAAAGCTAAGAACCAGAGCTACAAATTTTTTGTTGAGTGAGAAACCCAATTCGGAAGGCTTGAAGGTGAAAACAGAGAAATACGGAAGCAGTTTAATGTAAAACGGGTTTTGGGCCGAATATTAGTTTGTTAACGGACTATTATCATAGAACCCGTTTAGGGATTTAGGTTTTTCATTTAGCTGAAACTAAATACAGTTCAGCAGCTGTCTTTTTACCTTCTTACGCATTCCTACATTGAATTTACGTTTTGTGCCCTAACCTCCAAGGAAGCCAAAAACCCGGAGTCAATTCATTTGGTGAACGGGTGTCGCTGTACGGATTTTGAGGTTCAGTTCTTTATTGTTCATGATATTTCGTCTTAGTTTCTAATTCTCCTCTATCAATTTCATTTTCGTTCTTAATAGTTGCAATTTCAGTTCTTCTTATTTCGCTTGAATCATTCGATTTCTGTTTTTATGCAAAACGTGATTTGTTTGTGTATGCGCTTGCTTGTATACAATCTCGTTTCGTAACCTTTGATTATTTTGAGTTATTTTGATGCTTAATTTATTTAATCCAAATATAAATTGATAGAGGATTGACATGAAATCTGTTATGATATTGGTTATACTTTGAACGTTGCTTGTCCGCTTTCGAGACTGATTGAACCCACTATTTTGACCCGCGTACGACTGATGATCAAATTGCCGTCGTTGCCGGGGATCTCTAATTAGGAATTTCCAACTTCAAGAACCTCACTAACACTAACATTTGTTTTTGATTTTTGTTGCTTTGTAGGTTCCGTTTGTTTCAGCCCTGTTTTGTACCTTGCAGTGTTGGGTGGACTGCAGTTGGTAGGTCGCCTGCTGCCTGGCCGGAGATTAGTGCGAGCCCGGGAGGGGTACCTGCGAAGCCACTCCGACACTCAAGTCAGTATTGAGAATAGATGAGTGATTTAGCTAGGAATGAGAATCTCCCTCTTTATGCCAATGTGTGCCAGTATTTATAGGGAATTGTGCCCGTGATGGGCCGTTGGATCGGTAGAGTGAATCTAAGCCATCCAAGTATGAGAGTCTTGAATGGGCTTGTGTATTGTGGATATGGATCAAAGTGATTGGGCCAATCCATGTCTAAGTGCGGAATGGGCCTCTTGGTCCAGTCCAGAACAGTTGCCCCGCAAGTCGAGATTATTCCGAAGGATAGTCTTGGCTTGAAGAATTTTGGTCGATCACCCGAAGTGTTACTTCATCTGTCTTGTCGGGTCGTATAAGATCTCTTCACCGCGACCGTGACTCACACCTCCCTTGGTCTAATCCTTGTGCCAGGCACCAAGCTAGGGTGTCGTATCTTGATGTTGGCGCCCTCCTGGGCGCCTTGTGCCATGCGTCCTGATGTTGGCGCCCTCCTGGGCGCCTTGTGCCAAGGTGCTGCGTCCTTGGCGCCCTCCTGGGCGCCTTGTGCCATGCGTCCTGATGTTGACGCCCTCCTGGGCGCCTTGTGCCAAGGTGCTGTGTCCTGATGTTGGCGTCCTCCTGGGCGCCTTGTGCCAAGGTGCTGCGTTCTGATGTTGGCACCCTCCTGGCCGCCTTGTGCCATGCGTCCTGATGTTGGCGCCCTCCTGGGTGCCTGTTTGTGGCTTTGGTTTGACGCCCTGCAAAACGACTTTTTGCGCCCTCTAGGGCGCCTGTGTGCCAGTCTGGAGGCGCTGGGTGCTGTCCTGCAAAATGAGTTTTGGCGCCCTCTAGGGCGCCTGGGTGCCGGTCTGAAGGCGCTGGGTGTCGTCCTGCAAAACAAGTTTTGGCGCCTCTAGGGCGCCTGGGTGCCGGTCTGGAGGCGCTGGGTGCCGTCCTACAAAACGAGTTTTGGCGCCCTCTAGGGCGCCCAGGTGCCGGTCTGGAGGCACTGGGTGTCGTCCTGCAAAACGGGTTTTTGCGCCCTCTAGGGCGCCAGGGTGCCGGTCTGGAGGCGCTGGGTGTCCTCCTGCAAAACGAGTTTTCACGCCCTCTAGGGCTCCTGGGTGCCGATCTGGAGGCGCTGGGTGTCGTCCTGCAAAAGGAGTTTTGGCGCCCTCTTGGACGCCTGAATGTCGTTTTGGAGGCGCTGGGTGCCTGCCTTCAACACAAATTTTGGCGCCCTCTAGGGCGCCTGGGTGCCATCTTGGAGGCGCTGGGTGCCTGCCTGTTGTGCGAAAAAGTGATGTGCAAGTATACACAATCGCAACAAGTAATATAATGATATGTAAAGTTCGTTCCCACAGGGATTGGAATTAATCTAAGAAGTTTAAGTGATTAGAAGCTTAGTGAAAAGAATTGAGTAACAAGTAAAGGTGGAGAGCGCAATAGTTATGTAACTTCCCAAGAGTAATGTTCAGATAATATTAGACGCTGTAGCGTTAAGCGCTGTAGCGCTTCAGAATCCGTAGACGCTGTAGCGCCTTGGTGGCGTGCCTTTCAGTCACTTTCGTCAGGGTTATGTTACAAGACTCCTATGTCTAGGCTCTAAATAAGTTTTACCCCTGTATATTAAGCTCTTACAACATTTTCCTTATGAACTACTACTCCCCTATGTCTAGAGTTTAGTAGTGCTTCCTTTAAATGTCTTTAAAGGGTTTTCATTCATATCATTCCTTGAGTTCTCTTTGTGAACCATGTCTGTACCCACAAAGTTACCTTATTTTAGTTGATCATTCCCAAACCAAGATTGAAAGCATTATGACACAAGGAATAAAACACAAACATCATAATATTATACAAAAGTTACTCAAGGTTCATTACATACCAAGAACAATCCAACTACAACAAAGTTAGCTCATCACAATTTCCATCAACATAATACAACTAAAGAGTATGTATTACCGTATGAAGACAAGAGAAGAGTGGTTGCAAAAGATACACTCCAATGATCCCAAGTAGCATACAAGAGATGAAGTTGAGGCGTGAGCAAAACCTTGAATGAAGACTAGAAAACTATGCTAAAAATAAAAGCTTAAAGGTAGTATAACAATGGAGAAAAGCTACTATGTCATAAGAAGTTCTTCTTCCAAGTTACAACTACTTGTCTACGTATGTTACTCTCTTGTGAGGCAAAATTAATTAATCTAATAATTAACTAAGTCTTAATAGAATAATAATATTACATGATGATCATAAGACTTAGATATTATCCTTAAAGTACTTTACAAAAAGTGCTAATGATGGAATACAACAACTATCACATGGGTTCCATTTAGGAGGCGCCAAGTGTAATTTAGCATCCACTTGAAACTCAAAATATCCAGCTGAGAGGAAGAGATAAGGGTGGTGACTCATCATGTCCTCAAGTGGCCATACAAATATCTCAATGGTCAGCCGTCATATAACGCTGTAGCGTCTCCTTGATAGCATACCGCTGCAGCGCTAAAGCAAAGCATCAAACATATTCACAAAGGCATTTGATGATGCCTATGGTTTAAGGAATTGATTGATAACCTATATTTATTCTAATATTCATATATTCACATATTTAAGCACTAGAATTACTTGAGAAATAAGCTTGACTTAAGTATTAGGAGCATAAATAACCTATATAAAATAAGGTTATCACACCCCCAAACTTAAACCATTGCTTGTCCCCAAGTAATGACACTTGAACAAGACAAAATGTTTATATAACTAGCTGCAGCTTTTAAATTAAACAGAATTTATGCATAAGTTAATTCTTATCATTTTCACACACCATAGTGGTCCACAATTCAAATAGAATCATTACTGCTCAGTTGTGAGTGTGTGATATCAAAGCTTAACTTAGTTTCTAGTTAATTTCAGAATTCCTCTAAGGTTTGGGAAGAATGGATTTCTTTTGGGTTAGGCAAAGAATTTTTTCAAAAAGAAGAGTAGAATAACAATTTAACACAAGATCTGATGGGCTTCAAAGCACAGCAAAGGGCTTTAATTAGGCATTTTTCAGAATATTGGTCAGTGCATAAACTTTTTGTCTGGTGATCAAACGCTATAGCGCTTCAAAGTCCGTAGACGCTGTAGCGCTAGATTTTAATGATCAAAACTAGATGCTATCTTCATTACTGAGCTCCTTATTTGCATTTTTCTTTTCATGCTTTTTGGAACAGCTCAGCAATTTATTTAAGATATTTTGCAACTTTTTACAAGACCACATTCATTTTTATTTCATTTTGCAAAGACCAATTTTATCATCTTTTGTTCCTAGCCTTAACATAACCGATGCTCCCCCAAACTTAGCTTTTAAAACCACTCTCAATTTTTAATGAAAACTTGACTAACCCTTGGTTATCCAAAACTTAACTTTATCCTTAGATTACTCCTAGCTAACTAGGTTCTTCACTAAGCTTGGATTTTGTGTAAAAGCAGCAATAAAATCATTTCATTGTTTACACAATGCTGCCTTACTCAAAAATTCTTATTTATATTTGGCTATATGAATCAGCTTTTGCTTACTAAGAAATTTAAAACATGCAGCTAATCATACTTCCTATTCAAGCATACAAAATATACAACACATGCAAAACATGGCATAATTATAATTAATTATACTTAATATTTAAAAACATCATTGTAGTTAATTTAAAACATTATTAACCATAAGGTCCTCCCCCAGAAATTAAATTTGGCAGTGTCCTCACTGCTTGCTTGACAAGAAAAGGGAGAGGCCTTTAGAACAAAAAAAAAACAAAGTTCAAAGTACATAACCGGCATAAGAAGCCAACAAATCTTGCCTTATTAGGCCTTCTTGAGCCTCTTACTGGCTCTTGAAGGGGCTGGGGCTCCTTTTGTTGCCTTTTTCTTCTTTGGCTGAGGTGGAGTAGTCTTTTCAGCCGCTACAGCGGTTGGTGGCGCTGTAGCGCTTGCTTCCTGTACTGCTGCCGCTGCAGCGTCTGATTCCTGCACTTCTTCTTCCTCTTCTGTTTGCTCTTGCTCTTTTTCTTCCAGCACTGGCTCTGTTTCATCCTGCAAATTCACTAGCTCCTCAGCAGCCTCCTTCTCAGTTTCCTCCTCTGTCAGAATTACCTCAGGCATTGCGTCACTAGGTACTGCAGACATAGTTGCTGCAGCACCTACTGGCTGAACACCTTCTTCTGGGTGCTCAGCCAGTTTGACACCTGGGTTTCTTCTTGCCTTGGTGTATGACTGATGTTGCACCCCGAAAAATCCCCCTTTGGGTTTCTCAATGTACAACGTGGAAAAATTTGGAGCCGCCACCAATATTTTAATTTTAAGACCAAAACATTGAAAAAAGGTCTTTTAGAAAAAGGCGGATGGTCTTTGAAAACTAGAGATATAGGTTCGGGGGTCGATTACGTGCGAGGAAGGTATTAGCACCGCGCACGTCCTTTCTACCGAAAGGGAACCTCTAATTAAATGTGTGGTTTTAACGTTTGATTTGAAAAATACCTAGATTTGCCTATTTATTCCTTGTTTGAAGATGAATGGGAAAACTTAATGAAAATTTTATTTGTTGCGAGAAAAGGGGGGGAAAAAGGGTTTTTAGGAAAAAGTGCTTGACGGGACATGGCCCGCTCCTACGTATCTCCTGGTGCGATGGAGAATTCAAAGCTACGTAGTTCTTGGGTAGAAAATGTTTGTGTGTTGGTGTTTTTTAATATAGGGGTCTTAGGATTGTGTGATCTGTGTTGAAGGACCACTGGGGGTCTGAAGGGCCGCTGGGGGCTGAAGGAGCGCTGGGGCTCTGAAAGACCACAGTTCACTTATCCTAAAACGATGATTAACCCGGCAGTACAACCGACTTAATCCCCTACTTTGAAAATAAGATCTTTGATTTTTTATTTTATGAAAGAGATGTGTTTGTATTTTTTAATTTAGAAATTGTTTATTTTTGCGCTTGACAGGGGCGTGGCCCTGCTCCTACGTATCTCCGGGTGGAGAATCAAAGGCGACGTAGTTCTAAGTTCTTTTTGAAAAGTTTTTGTTTTTTATCTTTTTTAGTGAGTTTTTTGAAATAGGACGAGCATTAGCAAATGATTAAACTAGCAGAGGCTATGATGAATCACTACTAAATACTCAAAAAAGAGAGAGTTGTACCGCTAGTCAAACGAACAAAGGTTCTGATGGACTATTGATAACAACTCGTTTTTATTATCTTTTTGAAAGTGATTTTCGAAAAAGATTGATTTGCACAATGATCAAACTAACAAAGGTTATGATGGACCATCGTTTATTATTCTTATGAGAAAAAGACATTGTCGCCAATAGCTAAACGAACAGAGGCTCTGATGAGCTATTAGCAACAATGGGTTGGAAAATGATTCTTTTTGTTTGTTTTTATGAAAATAATTTGTTTATGGGGATGAAAAAGGATTTTTATTTGTTGCGCTTGACGAGAACGTGGCTCGCTCCTACATATCCCAAACGGGAATCAAAGCGACGTAGTTCTAATAAAGAATGTTTTTTTTTGAAAAGGTTTGAAAGGAGAGGTTGAATCATCTGAGACCATCTTCACCACTTAGAAAATGATGCACTAGGCATAAGTGGGAATCATGTGGTTCATCATCAACAAGGACACTACAGCTAAATTAAATCACATAGGGCAATTTTGGCATGGATCAGAATGATTGAATTTTAACAAATATAAAAACAGAAATACCTCTGATGAAGGCAGATATTACAGATCTGAAGAACAAAAATGAAGCGGAGAACTGGAAAATGAGATTTGCGAGAGTTGTCTTCCCAGATCTTGTGAAAATGTTTCTGGAGCAATTCTTCTCAGATCTTGTGAAAAAATGTGTGTAGCAATTCTTCTCTCTGATCTTGTGAGCTGTGTCTGTTTTTCTGATCTCGTGAAGTCTCTTCCTAAATGTGACTTGAGGCTGCCTATTTATAGGCTCAGGAAAGCGTAGGAATTTTAAAAAACATTTATTGCAAGGATGAATCGATTGTTTGATGAAGGCAAAATATAGTATAATCGATTCTTTGCTTTTAGAAAACATAGGAATCGATTCCTTGGGCTTTAGAAATTAGTGGGAATCGATTCTTGGACTTCCTGAAATGATAGGAATCGATTTCATTGTGTTTTAAACAAGAAGGAAATCGATTCTTGAGACATCCTAAATAGGTGGGAATCGATTTCATGTTTAGTTAAAGTATGTGGGAATCGATTCTTGGCCTTTAGGAGAGCTTAAAAATCGATTTCAATGCCTTTGCAAGATAGTAAGAATCGATTCATGGCTTTTAGGAGAGCTTAAAAATCGATTTTAATGCCTTTGTAAAAAAGTAAGAATCGATTCATGGCTTTGGCTTAGGTATAGGTGTGAATCGATTCTTTGTTTCCAACATAGGATAAGGAAATCGATTCTTGGCCTATAGGTGAGCCTAAAATCGATTTCATAGCCTATATAAACTGTATAAATCGATTTTTGGTCATTTGGAACAAAATAGAAATTGTCTTTTTGCTTTCCACAAAAATGTTTTTAGGTCTTTGCCATGCATGCATGAAATATTTTCCAAAGCTTGCCATGCATGCATAACATATTTTTCCAAAACTTGCCATGCATACATAACACATTTTCAAAAACCCTAATTTGATGCATGAGGCTTATTGCAAAAATCATTTTCATAGACCCTTTTGTGAGAAATGACCAAAAATGCCCTTTTTGACCCTAACTTCCCAAAACGTGCATTCTAAACCTAAAAATGACTTCCAAAACTTGTTTTTGTGTGGAAAATTAGGGTTTGGACCTAAGCCGGACAAAATTGGGGTATGACAGCTGCCCCTCTTTATCTGAATTTTAACGAGGAATATGAATTGGCCGAAACATATTCCAAGGCAAAATGAAGATAAAGAATTCAGAAATTATACCGATTTTGTCCTCTTGGGGAAAACCCGAATTTTCCCTTTTTCTTTTCTCATTTTTTTTTTTGTTTTTATTGATGGGCTTGAGAACAAACGGGGAATGGTTAACACTTGGCGCATTAACCGAGAGAGAAAAATGACGGATCACTCGGGATCTGAAGGAGCACTAAGGCTCTGAAGGACCACTCGGGGTCTGAAGGAGCACTAAGGCTCTGAAGGACCACTCGGGGTCTGAAGGAGCACTAAGGCTCTGAAGGACCACTCAGGGTCTGAAGGAGCACTAAGGCTCTGAAGGACCACTTGGGGTCTGAAGGAGAACTAAGGCTCTGAAGGACCACTCAGGGTCTGGAAGGCTGCCTAGGCCTTAATTGAAGGACCATCGTGGTCTGAAGGAGCGCTACTAGCTATGGTACTAGTAAAACGGTCTGAGGGGGCCTTTCGAGCGGCCATGATGGGTCAAGATCAGCCCCGGAACTGATATGTTGACCATGAAGGACGTCCGCTGTGTCTTAGGCTTGACACAACTAGTCTGAAGGACCACTTGGGGTCTGAAGGACTTACCCGCAGCTCGAATACGAGGTGAAGTCTGTTTTTGAAGGGACACTTGGGTCCTGAAGGGATTCACGAATCCTGCTGGTTGACTGATTAAAATATTCAACTAAAGTAGACAGAAAAGTAAAATGGGCACTTGGCGTGCAAACAGAAAATAAAGCGGTAAAGAATGCAGTAAAGAAGGAGCACTGAGGGCTCAGGATGAGCGCGGAGGGCTCAGGAGGGAGCACAGAGGGCTCAGGGGGAGCACAGAGGGCTCAGGACGAGCACAGAGGGCTCAGGGGGAGCACAGAGGGCTCAGGACGAGCACAGAGGGCTCAGGAGGAGCACAGAGGGCTCAGGACGAGCACAGAGGGCTCAGGGGGAGCACAGAGGGCTCAGGACGAGCACAGAGGGCTCAGGAGGAGCACAGAGGGCTCAGGGGGAGCACAGAGGGCTCAGGATGAGCACAGAGGGCTCAGGATGAGCACAGAGGGCTCAGGATGAGCACAGAGGGCTCAGGATGAGCACAGAGGGCTCAGGAGGAGCACAGAGGGCTCAGGGGGGAGCGCAGAGGGCTCAGGATGAGCACAGAGGGCTCAGGATGAGCGCAGAGGGCTCAGGAGGAGCACAGAGGGCTCAAAGGGGAGCACAGAGGGCTCAGGACGAGCACAGAGGGCTCAGGAGGAGCACAGAGGGCTCAGGGGGAGCACAGAGGGTTCAGGATGAGCACAGAGGGCTCAGGATGAGCACAGAGGGCTCAGGATGAGCACAGAGGGCTCAGGACGAGCACAGAGGGCTCAGGAGGAGCAAAGAGGGCTCAGGATGCTGTTGATTGGTTGATTTGAAATGACCGATGCTGCTGCACTGAATTGAGGTACCTGCATACATTGGTTGATGCAAGGAATGGTGCATGCAGTATGAGTGCAGGTTATGAGTGCATGTTATGCATGTGCATGCAATGAGTGCATGTTATGAGTGCATGTTATGCATGTTATGAGTGCATGTTATGAGTGCATGTTATGCAAAGGCATGTTATGCATGTGCATGCAATGAGTGCATGTTATGCTAAGGCATGTTATGCATGTGCATGCAATGAGTGCATGTTATGAGTGCATGTTATGAGTGCATGTTATGCAAAGGCATGTTATGCATGTGCATGCAATGAGTGCATGTTATGCTATGATTTTGGTGTAATGATGAATGTAATGCATGACTGTGTTTTGTTTATTGCCTTCTTTTTTTTTTTTTTTTTTTTTTTTTTTGCTGGTTCAGCCAACCCGCGACACTCATGACACGAGACTGAGGAACCTGTTGGACTTGCGGGGCTCATGGGCCGAGTGCATGTTGGTCTTGACTTTGCTGGTTTGAAGCAATTGTGGATGTAGTTGCTCTCTTGCATGATTGACTGATTTTGAGGATGTGCTTTCTCTCAGGACTCTTAAGAATCTCGTAATGATTTGCAATGCTCTATGATATATGCACATGTTTTATAGTTCAGGACCATCATCATCATAAAACGTTTATTTTGAGCAGAAAAAGCAGAAAATAAAAGAGTGAACAGATACGAGAAATTTGAACTTTATTAATGTGGAAACCGGTCGCACAAGAAGTTACGCCGATTATTTATTACACTTGAAAGTTTAAACTGTAAAAAGACACGAAAAAGGAGAGAAGCTGAATTCTGACTGTCCGTCTCTGTGGAACAGTGCCAAACATCTATGTCCTTGACCTTGATCACTCCCTCATCCAAGCTTGTAGGAGAGTTGTATGCCTTTCTTTACTTTTCATGCCTAAGTTTTCAGACCCTAATTTTTGCCTGGATCGCCCTTTGCGGGTTTTCAATCCACCGGGTCGCTCTGATTTTGCCTAGGTCGCCCTTTGCGGGTTTTCAACCTAGCGAGCTAATTCTTACTTGGCTTGTCTTTCTCTTTTTTCATCTATTTCTTTTAGGCATAATACTTCTTCACTTGATCTGAATTGACTGGATTCCTGAGATCTTCGCCGTCTATGTTTATGAGTATCGGCGCTCCTCTGGAAAAAGCTTTCTTGACTTCACATGGACCGTCATGAGTGGGCCTCAACTTCCCACGGAGTCAGTCCGGATAGGTAGGATCTTTTTGAGTACAAGGTCTCCTTCGCCGAATTCTCGAAGACGGACTTTCCCGCCGAAAGCTGCCTTCATCTTTTGTTGGTACAACTGGCCATGGCGCAGGGCAGCAATTCTTTTCTCCTTAATGAGATTCAGTTGATCTAGACGAGCTTGGACCCATTTGCTTCTTCTAACTTGACCTCCATGACTACTCGTAGAGAGGGTATTTCAACCTTGACGAGAAGGACTGCTTCTGACCCATACACTAGAGAGGAAAGGGGGTTGCCCCTGTATGATTTCAATGAATGTGAGTGCGACAAGGGATGAGATAGGTGTAGGATCAATTTCCCCAGTTGTAGGAGGGGTGAAGAGCGACAGGATTGCCCCACTTGGCATATTGTAAACAAATGAATTTACTTGTCCTTGAGCTAAAACTTTGAGAAAACAACAGCAATCAATCATTGATCGAAATGGACCTTTCGGGATTGTGGTGTTTTGTGGAGGAGAGATGAGTAGGCTTAATGAAGTATTTGGGGCTAATGGCAGGATGGTGTTTATTTGGTGTTGGCTGTTGATCGATGATTTATGATGGTTAACTGGCTTGATGAGGTATTAGGAGGTTTTATTCCTGGCTAAGGGTCTATGGAGGGCGGGCTGTCGAGGTCAAATGAGAAAGTGTTTGAAGGTTTATTGAGACGAGGATCTCTTGGGTTTTGTGGTAACATGTATCAACTCACTACTTACATTTCTTTTGTATTTTTCTTTTGATTTTGGGATTTTCCTTTTTGAATGATTTTTCTTTCTTTTGACTTCTTCTTTTTCTTGAGCTTGGGTGAGCTGATAAAGAACGATGCACTGTTTTTTTTCCGAGGTGGTCCTTGTCTAAGGTGACTTTTGGATTTTTGGCTTTTTCTTGGCTTAAGATGGGTCGGAAAGGATTATGTTTTTCTCTTTGGGATTTTTTTGGCTTACGGTAGGTAGGAGGGATTTTGTTTTTCTCTTTGGGATTTTCTTGGCTTAAGGTGGTTAGGAGAGGATTTTGTTTTTGGATATGGAATGGTAGTCCGACTTCATTTCAAATCATGATTGCTTATTTCCTCAAAAATTAACTCTGGGACAATAATTCATTTATTTTCATGCACTTGCCCTTCTTCTTTATTTCCTTTTTGCGCTCTAATTTTCCTTTATTGAAGTACCCATCTTGACCTCTTTCTTGTTCTCAGCGGTCCCCAAGTTGATCACTTCAGTGGATTCCCCGTGATGCTGAATAACCCATTTTCCTTGCTTCATTAACCTTCTGGAGGATTTTCCCGGTCTTTCTCAACGTCCCACTCTGCTTGATTGATAAGGTGATCAAAGTCAAAATATGGACCGTTGGCACTGTTATTTTGAGAGACAATTGCTGTGGATTTGCTTTTTGCCGAGGCGAAAAAGCAGAATGGAAGGTGAGACAAGCAAGCAAAAACAATAAAGAAAAGAAGAGACACATGAAATGAAAAGGAATTGATTTTTTTATTGATTTAAATTCAAAAACAACATTTTTATTGATGATGATGATAAAAACATGTGCGCCCCTAACAACTGGTCCTGTGGCCTTGGGCAGAGCCACAGGGTTGCATTACAAATGACTACTTTAAATCAAAGGTCCCAAGAGGATCAACAGCCTTTCAATTCTTTAATTCTTTCACCAGCACTGCAGCGACAAACCAGGTTTGCACCACCTTCTTCTGACTTAGTACCATCATTGATGACAGCAATTTGATCGTGTTGTTCCTCTTCCTCATCCCATCCTGTGGGCTGTATGTCTTCCATTCGGATTTGAGCACTCTCGGGAGCGTCATATCTGACCAAGTAATCAAACTTTCCACTGGGCTCCCCTAGGGTATCCCAACATCCCTCTTTCGCAGGCACCGCTGTTACTTCCTCATTGATTTCTTCTTCACCATCAATATCAGGGGTTCCTATCTGAATCACGCACCGATCTATCAGGTCTTGCACTGCATGCTTGAAGGCTCTGCACTCCTCCACAGTATGACCAACCCCGTTTTCGTGGAAACTGCAGGTAGCACTTGTATTGTACCTTCGGGAAAATGGCGGTTGAAGGGCCTTCATTGGCCGGGTGCTGATCAGGTTCTTGGAAGTCAGGTGATTAAACAATTCAGTGCATGTCATCGGTATTGGATCAAAACTGGTTCGTTTCTTGTACTGATAACCCTGAGCCTTGTGACTGTCACCGCCTTGTTGGGATGGCACAGGAGCAGATAATGGAACAGTTTGTGGTGGCGGAGGAATGAAAGAAATGACACCAACTGGACCCACGACAGTGACACCTTCAACAGCTGCCCCACTCTTTAAGCTCTGCAATATGACCATCATCTCCTGTATCTGGGCCTCCATTGCCTTCAATCGTTCTTCTAGCAAGTGATATCTGTCTCTTGGCTGTGGGCTTTCAATCATCTGGCCCTGAGGGTAGCTCCTCGGACTGAAGTAGTAAACCCCATACTGAGCGGAGTTTCCCATTTGATAAGCAACACTTGGAGGATTCACAATAATCTCCGGAGCAAGAGCAGAAGAACTTCTGGGAGGTATAATACTGGGACTAGGGATGTGAATGTGTGGCACACCCGCAGCTCCACTAGAAGTAACCACAGCAGGCTGACTTGTCACCACGGGAATGGCTTCAGCAGTGGTCCCACTTCTCAGATTTTGCAGCATATTCATTATCTCGGCCCTCTGAGCCTCCATAGCCTCCAATTTAGTCTTCGAAGCTTGATTCTCTTGAGCCAGCTGCTCGGGGTTAAGAATTTCCACAACCGACTCATCTTGACCCAGGGGGTCCTCATTCTCGAGATGTTGATTGCTAGCCATTAGTCTTGTCTGTAGACGGATAGAGTATCGGTGTTGGCGAACCAGCTTGCCTTTTGTTTTTCTTTTTGATGATAGAACATCTTTTATGAGTACAAGTATGAATGCGTAAATGAATGCAATGCATATGCACATGGCTTTATGTTATTAGATGCATGAGGAATGCTGTATGAATTTTTCAGAATTTTGCTTATGTAATGCATGCTGTTACGATGTAAAATGCGAGTGATGAGGATGCTTGTTATAAAGACAAACATTTACAGGTGGGGGTTTTGAAATTTTAGGGCAGTATACCCTATATGCCACCTCATGAAAGTGAAGGAAAAACATATTCTTTTTTTTTTGATTTTGTTGTTTTTTTTTTTCAAAAAAAAAAAAAAAAAAAAAAAAAAGTTGGCGGAAATGAACTAAACTAGATGCAATAATGCACACACAATTTTGGAAAAGCCCTTGTGACCTAAAAAGAGGTAAGACCTATGATCTAGGGCAATTAAAAGGGTAATCCTTCCATGTAGCTCTATTCACTCCCTCGCAAGGCCACCAGAGCTACAGTCCCTTTCACAAAATTCCCCACAAATGCAGCAAACTGCTAGGTGTGAGGTATCATGAAAGAGCACAACTCTGGTTGAAACTTTCGCAAGTAGCCAAACGGACAAAGGTCCTGATGGGCTCTCACTACTCGAATCCACTCTCCTAAGTTTTTGCAGACCTGGGTTATGGTCCCACTCAAAACACATAGTCACAGGGTATAAGTGTAGTGTGTGTCAAGGGCATTTTCCCTAGTACTCCCCTACCTGAAATGAAAACCAGAGCAGTCCAGACAAAAGCAAGCAATAACAAGTTATCTACCCTAGGGTTCCATACCTAGAATATCTATAAACAAGGATATTGCTCACCTTAGGAAAAGGAGCCAAGAAGAGGGGATCATGGGGATTGAAAAAAAATGCATGGGCATAAGCGATAAAAGAAAGGAATAAAAGACGAGACAGGGAACAACATAGAAGAACACAAATGCGTACGCCTACAATCAATGATAAGAAGAAAAGGCAAACAAGGTTTTAATCAAATCAACAATACATTAAACCGCACATTTAAGTTATTTAGGCTTGACCCTCGTCTTTTTTAAAAAAAATGTCCCCAGCGGAGTCGCCAGCTGTTGCACCCCGAAAAATCCCCCTTTGGGTTTCTCAATGTACAACGTGGAAAAATTTGGAGCCGCCACCAATATTTTAATTTTAAGACCAAAACATTGAAAAAAGGTCTTTTAGAAAAAGGCGGATGGTCTTTGAAAACTAGAGATATAGGTTCGGGGGTCGATTACGTGCGAGGAAGGTATTAGCACCGCGCACGTCCTTTCTACCGAAAGGGAACCTCTAATTAAATGTGTGGTTTTAACGTTTGATTTGAAAAATACCTAGATTTGCCTATTTATTCCTTGTTTGAAGATGAATGGGAAAACTTAATGAAAATTTTATTTGTTGCGAGAAAAGGGGGGAAAAAGGGTTTTTAGGAAAAAGTGCTTGACGGGACATGGCCCGCTCCTACGTATCTCCTGGTGCGATGGAGAATTCAAAGCTACGTAGTTCTTGGGTAGAAAATGTTTGTGTGTTGGTGTTTTTTAATATAGGGGTCTTAGGATTGTGTGATCTGTGTTGAAGGACCACTGGGGGTCTGAAGGGCCGCTGGGGGCTGAAGGAGCGCTGGGGCTCTGAAAGACCACAGTTCACTTATCCTAAAACGATGATTAACCCGGCAGTACAACCGACTTAATCCCCTACTTTGAAAATAAGATCTTTGATTTTTTATTTTATGAAAGAGATGTGTTTGTATTTTTTAATTTAGAAATTGTTTATTTTTGCGCTTGACAGGGGCGTGGCCCTGCTCCTACGTATCTCCGGGTGGAGAATCAAAGGCGACGTAGTTCTAAGTTCTTTTTGAAAAGTTTTTGTTTTTTATCTTTTTTAGTGAGTTTTTTGAAATAGGACGAGCATTAGCAAATGATTAAACTAGCAGAGGCTATGATGAATCACTACTAAATACTCAAAAAAGAGAGAGTTGTACCGCTAGTCAAACGAACAAAGGTTCTGATGGACTATTGATAACAACTCGTTTTTATTATCTTTTTGAAAGTGATTTTCGAAAAAGATTGATTTGCACAATGATCAAACTAACAAAGGTTATGATGGACCATCGTTTATTATTCTTATGAGAAAAAGACATTGTCGCCAATAGCTAAACGAACAGAGGCTCTGATGAGCTATTAGCAACAATGGGTTGGAAAATGATTCTTTTTGTTTGTTTTTATGAAAATAATTTGTTTATGGGGATGAAAAAGGATTTTTATTTGTTGCGCTTGACGAGAACGTGGCTCGCTCCTACGTATCCCAAACGGGAATCAAAGCGACGTAGTTCTAATAAAGAATGTTTTTTTTTGAAAAGGTTTGAAAGGAGAGGTTGAATCATCTGAGACCATCTTCACCACTTAGAAAATGATGCACTAGGCATAAGTGGGAATCATGTGGTTCATCATCAACAAGGACACTACAGCTAAATTAAATCACATAGGGCAATTTTGGCATGGATCAGAATGATTGAATTTTAACAAATATAAAAACAGAAATACCTCTGATGAAGGCAGATATTACAGATCTGAAGAACAAAAATGAAGCGGAGAACTGGAAAATGAGATTTGCGAGAGTTGTCTTCCCAGATCTTGTGAAAATGTTTCTGGAGCAATTCTTCTCAGATCTTGTGAAAAAATGTGTGTAGCAATTCTTCTCTCTGATCTTGTGAGCTGTGTCTGTTTTTCTGATCTCGTGAAGTCTCTTCCTAAATGTGACTTGAGGCTGCCTATTTATAGGCTCAGGAAAGCGTAGGAATTTTAAAAAACATTTATTGCAAGGATGAATCGATTGTTTGATGAAGGCAAAATATAGTATAATCGATTCTTTGCTTTTAGAAAACATAGGAATCGATTCCTTGGGCTTTAGAAATTAGTGGGAATCGATTCTTGGACTTCCTGAAATGATAGGAATCGATTTCATTGTGTTTTAAACAAGAAGGAAATCGATTCTTGAGACATCCTAAATAGGTGGGAATCGATTTCATGTTTAGTTAAAGTATGTGGGAATCGATTCTTGGCCTTTAGGAGAGCTTAAAAATCGATTTCAATGCCTTTGCAAGATAGTAAGAATCGATTCATGGCTTTTAGGAGAGCTTAAAAATCGATTTTAATGCCTTTGTAAAAAAGTAAGAATCGATTCATGGCTTTGGCTTAGGTATAGGTGTGAATCGATTCTTTGTTTCCAACATAGGATAAGGAAATCGATTCTTGGCCTATAGGTGAGCCTAAAATCGATTTCATAGCCTATATAAATTGTATAAATCGATTTTTGGTCATTTGGAACAAAATAGAAATTGTCTTTTTGCTTTCCACAAAAATGTTTTTAGGTCTTTGCCATGCATGCATGAAATATTTTCCAAAGCTTGCCATGCATGCATAACATATTTTTCCAAAACTTGCCATGCATACATAACACATTTTCAAAAACCCTAATTTGATGCATGAGGCTTATTGCAAAAATCATTTTCATAGACCCTTTTGTGAGAAATGACCAAAAATGCCCTTTTTGACCCTAACTTCCCAAAACGTGCATTCTAAACCTAAAAATGACTTCCAAAACTTGTTTTTGTGTGGAAAATTAGGGTTTGGACCTAAGCCGGACAAAATTGGGGTATGACAACTGATAAACTTTCTTGGGCTGTTCAGTTGGGTTTTCTTTTGTGATTGGGTGTTTTGGTTCAGGCTTCTTAGGTGTGACTTGCTTGGCAGGTGTTTTCTTGGGTGTTGGTTTGGTTGGTTCAGGGATGGAGGTGGGGGTTGATGGTGGATTAGATGATTTGGCAGGGGGGGTTTTTGGTTTCTTTGGGCTTGGGCTTGGGTCACACTGTATTTCTTCTGCTTGCTCATCTTCTTCACTCTCAGATTCTTCTTCAGTATCACTCTCCTCTGTTGATGATTCTTCATCATCCTGCTTTTCCATCTCTTTCATAACTGCAATTGTTTCTTCTTCATCTTCCTCACTTATGTTTTCAATGTCATCAGAATCCAGACTTTCCTCCTCTACCACAGCTTTTTGCACTTTCTTTGCTGGGCTAGGCTTTGTTTTCTTTGCTGGGCTAGTGACAGCTTTTTTCTTTTCTGTTCTAACTCCCTTTTTCTCTGGTTTTTCAACTGTCTCTTTCTCCAGTAGCCAATCAGGGAATTGAGGAGGGGGAATGGATGTTTTTCCTTTGGATATCTGGGCATACATTGCTTTTTCCCAGTCAAATTTTTCCTTTACAAATTTGTAGAGGACCTGCTGCTTCAGCTCTAAGCGCTGTAGCGCTGCAGAGTCAGTAGACGCTGCAGCGGCAGGTCTCTGCTTAACTTTGAAAATGCAAGGAAATGCCCCAAGAGGGGATCTTCTTTCTTCTTTCATTTCAACCTCTACATCAGCTTCCAAACACAACTTAGTAATTAAACAAGGAAAATATAAATTACCTCCCTTTTTAACTCTGCACTTCTCTATCTCCCTTGCTATCAATCTTCCCACATCTATCTTTTCTCCAGCCATTATTGCATCAATGACGATGAGTCTTTCTTTTTCCACAAATGTTGTGTGAGATGTAGGCAGCAGGGAGTGTTTGATGAAACCACACCACAGATTTGCTTCCTCACACAAATAGGCTTTTTTAATTTTGTATTCAGCCCCAAATTTATCCCATGTTGCTCCTTCCACACAAATCCTTCTTCTAACAGCTTCCATTTCTTCGTCTCCCCAGTTCAGAACTTTAGTTTCCAACGCCTTTCCATGATAGCCCAGATGGAAAATATCATTGATTGTTCTGGAGTTGAAATTTACAGTTTCACCTCTTACCAGTGAATGTGTTTGAGGCTTTCCCTCCTTAGGCTCTTCAATGCCAGAGTAGAACTCCCGTACCAAAGACGTCATGTAGTCCTTTCGATGCTTAATGAAGCTCTCCCATCCCAGCACTGTGACAGCGGTTGAGAAAGCTTCAGGAGCACTGTCTGTCTTGAATCCCCTCTCAGCTATGAAGTCCATCTTCCAAAACCTCTGAGGATCTGGATTTGCTTTGGCCATGGTGGTTTTGATAGGATTTGAGGGTTCTGGTTTCCTAGTGGCTCCCTTGCCAGATCGTTTTAGGGCAGCTTGCTTTTTAGTCATGGTTGGTTAAGAGCTTGCGTATTTGTTTCTGGGTTTCTGGGAAATGTTGGTGTGTTGGGACGAAGGAAGAAGAAGGAATGGAGGTGATGAGTGGTGAGTGGTAACGGTTGAGAGGAGTTTCAGAGAGCAAGGAAAGAGAAAGAGAGAGAAAATGGTAGCGTGGGGAGTTGTGGATATTAAAGTGACGGTTTGTGAGTGAAGTGGGAGAGAGAAAAAGAAACTGTTGATTTGACAATTGCAGGTGAATAGGTGCACGTGCTGGTCAGGCTAGGGATGAGGGCACAGTGCTAGCTCACCCTGAGGAAGATCTTTTTATTTTTATTTTTTTGTTTGACCACACCCAGCCTTGATTTAACACAACCGCTACAGCGCTCTTGTGATAAGCAACCGCTACAGCGCTTATCCTAATTTCCTGCATAGAAAATAAACATAAAAATTTTGTTAGAATCCTTGGGGTGCCTCCCAAGAGCGCTTTCTTTAAAGTCTGCAGCCAGACTTTCTCTTTCAAATTAGAGATCTTTAAGCTCAATTGTGGTTTTGTCCCTTACCACATTTTCACCAAAATATTGTTTAACCCTTTGGCCATTCACTTTGAAGGTGGTATTGGTTGTTATATCATAGAGGTCCACAGCCCCATGGCTGTATATTTTTACCAATTGAAAAGGGCCTGACCACCTAGATTTTAACTTTCCAGGAAACAATCTTAACCTGGAGTTGTAAAGCAGTACCTGTCCTCCTTCAGTGAGATCTCTTTTTATCAATTTTTGATCATGCCATATTTTGGTTTTTTCTTTATAAATTGCTGCATTCTCATAGGCAAAATGCCTAAGTTCTTCCAATTCATTTAGTTGCAGCAATCTAGCATCTCCTGCTTTCTTGTAGTCAAAATTGAGTTTTTTTAGAGCCCAATGGGCCTTGTGCTGAAGTTCAATTGGTAGGTGACAGGACTTCCCATAAACCAACCTATAGGGAGACATCCCCAAAGGTGTTTTATAAGCTGTTCTGTAGGCCCATAAAGCATCATCTAGATGTATTGACCATTCTTTCCTTGAAGGCCCTACCATCTTTTCCAACATTCTTTTTATTTCTCTGTTTGACAATTCAGTTTGACCACTAGTTTGTGGATGATAAGCAGTTGCTATTTTATGTTTGACTCCATATTTAGCCAATAGGGTCTCAATTAATTTATTACAAAAATGAGATCCCTCATCACTTATGATGGCTCTAGGAGTTCCAAAACGAGTGAAAATGTTTTTCAATAAAAATTTGCTCACAGACCTTGCATCATTGTTGGGTAAAGCAACAGCTTCCACCCATTTTGAAACATAGTCTACAGCTACTAAAATGTATAGGTTTCCATGAGAAGGAGGAAAAGGTCCCATGAAATTCATTCCCCAAACATCAAAAGAGTTCAACCTCTAGAATGTTTGTTAAAGGCATTTCATGTTTGTTTGAAATGTTCCCTGTTCTTTGGCACCTATCACATTTTTTTACAAAGTCTTGAGCATCTTTGAAAAGTGAAGGCCAAAAGTAGCCAGATTGCAATACCTTTGCAGCCGTTCTAACACCACCAAAATGCCCACCACATGGTGCAGAATGGCAGTGCTGTAGCACTTGGATTTGTTCTTCCTCTGCTAGGCATCTCCTCATTAACTGGTCTTGACACTTTTTGTATAGAAAAGGTTCATCCCAATAATATTGTTTCATTGTATGGAAGAACCTTCTCCTTTGCTGATAAGTCATCTCAGTAGGTACCACCTTGCTAACCAGAAAGTTCACTATGTCAGCATACCAAGGTGTTGCAGGTTCAGCCGCTACAGCGTCAAGTGTTATTACGCTGGCCGCTACAGCGGTTGATGATTCAGCAGTCATTGTCAACAGCTGCTCATCTGGAAAGTATTCCTTGATCTCTCCACCTGCTGTACCTGCAATGTCTCTTTCCAATCTAGAAAGATGATCAGCAACTTGGTTCTCCACTCCCTTTTTATCCCTTATTTCTAAATCAAATTCTTGGAGTAGGAGAACCCACCTAATTAGTCTAGGCTTTGCATCTTTCTTTGTTATCAAATATTTAATGGCTGAATGGTCTGTAAAGACAATTACTTTGGTGCCAACCAAATATGATCTAAATTTGTCAAATGCAAAGACTACAGCTAATAGTTCTTTTTCAGTGACTGTGTAATTCAATTGAGCTTCTACAAGTGTTTTGCTAGCATAATATATAGAGTGAAAAATTTTATCATACCTTTCCCCAAGAATAGCTCCAATGGCAAAGTCACTAGCATCACACATAAGCTCAAAAGGCTTACTCCAGTCAGGAGCTATAATAACTGGTGCTGTTATTAAAGCTTTCTTTAATTTATCAAAGGCTAATATGCATGGCTCATCAAATATAAAGGGGTTATCATGCTGTAACAGTTGGCACAAAGGTTTGGAGATTTTTGAAAAATCTTTTATGAATCTCCTATAAAATCCAGCATGCCCCAAAAAGCTTCTAATACCTTTGATGTTGGTTGGAGGAGATAGCTTCTCAATGACCTCTATTTTAGCCTTGTCCACTTCCAATCCTTTTTTGGATATCTTATGCCCCAAAACTATACCTTCTTGCACCATAAAATGGCATTTCTCCCAATTCAGCACAAGGTTAGTTTCTTCACATCTAATCAGGATTTCTTCCAAGTTGGATAGGCATAGATGGAATGTTTCTCCAAACACAGAGAAATCATCCATGAAGACTTCCATGGATCTTTCAATGTAATCAGAGAAAATTGCCATCATACACCTTTGAAAAGTGGCAGGTGCATTACACAGGCCAAATGGCATCCTTCTAAAAGCAAAGGTGCCATATGGACAAGTGAATGTAGTCTTTTGCTGATCTTCGGGCAATATTGCAATCTGGTTATAACCTGAATAACCATCAAGAAAGCAATAAAATTCTTTACCAGCTAGCCTGTCCAGCATCCGGTCAATGAAAGGCAATGGGAAATGGTCCTTTCTTGTTGCTTTATTCAATCTCCTGTAATCCATGCATATTCTCCAGCCTGTTATTTTTCTGGTTGGAAGCAGCTCATTCATCTCATTAGTTATTACTGTTACCCCTCCTTTCTTTGGCACACACTGCACAGGACTAACCCATGCACTGTCAGATATGGGGTATACAATACCTGCATCCAACCACTTGATGATTTCCTTCTTCACCACCTCTTTCATAATTGGGTTCAACCTCCTCTGCCCTTCAATGCAATTTTTAGAATCTTCTTCTAACACTATTCTGTGCATACAAATGGTTGGATGATACCTTTTATATCTGACATTTGCCAACCAATTGCCTTTTTATGCCGCTGCAGCGTCTGAATCAGATCCTGTTCCTGCTTTTCAGAAAGGTCAGAAGCAATTATAACAGACAAAGTACTATTGTTACCTAGATAAGCATATTTGAGGTGTGAAGGCAACTCTTTAAGTTCTAGAGTTGGTGCTTGTTCAGTGGAGGGGAGATCCTTTCTCATGTCTGAATTCTCCTGCTCCAAAGATTCATATTTCTTAGCCCAAATTTCTTTGACTATCTGCTCCTCCTCTTCTGTAGCTTGTGTATCAGACCCTGTATCTTCACTGCTGTCCTGTAATTGCCTCAGATGATCTGTGCTTTTCTGGAAGTGATCCTGAACTACCTTGTCAATAGCAGACACAAAGGAGCACTCTTCAATATTGGGACCTGGAAATTTCATAGCATTGAGGATGTTGAACTTGACTTCTTGGTCATTGACCCCCATGATCAATTCTCCTCTCTGCACATCTATCAAAGTTCTTCCAGTGGCCAGGAATGGCCTTCCCAGTATAATGGGTACTTCTTTATCTGCATCAAAGTCCAAGATTACAAAATCAACAGGAAATACAAATTTGTCTACCTTTATTAGAACATCTTCTAAGATTCCTTCTGGATATGCAAGAGTTCTATCAGCTAGCTGCAGTGTAAGTGAGGTAGGTCTGGCAGTTCCCACTCCTAGCTGTGTGTATATGGACTTAGGCATAAGATTTATGCTGGCACCCAAATCACATAGAGCACGACCAGAGTAAAAATTTCCAATTGAGCATGGTATAGTAAAACTGCCAGGATCCTTTGATTTGGGTGGGAGCTTTTTTGCATCAACATGCTGCACTCCCCAGTCATTGCTACTGTTTCAAACTCCCCTAGTCTCCTCCTCTTAGTAAGCACATCCTTCATAAACTTTGCATAGTTGGGCATTTGTTGGAGAGCCTCCGCCGGAAAATGACAAATTTTTTTTTTTAAAAATCCGCAGGAAAATGCTTTTCCGGCGGATTTTCCGCCGGAAATTTCCAGCGGATTTTCCGCCGGAAAGCGTTTGCTGCGAGCTGGCTACCGGCGGCAAATATCCGCCGCAAAGTCCAATTTTGCGGCGGACATATGGCTTTTCCGGCGGATTTTGCCCGCCGAAAAATCCTGTTTTTCTTGTAGTGTGAGCCTTTCGAAGTCTTTGAGGATATGGAGGATCTGGATATGTTGGGATAATTTTGGGTGGTGGTGGTGGTGTCTTCTCAACAACAGGCACTGCAGCGGTAGGTTCAGGCGCTGTAGCGCTTGTTGCAGGTTCTTTTTGTTTTTCAGAATTTTTGTTTTTTCATCATCTGAAACAGTTGATGATCCTATCAAATCTCTCCCACTCCTTAAAGTTATAGCCTTTACATTCTCCTTCCCTGTAGTACTTGAAGTTGAAGCTTCTGTAGTGGATGGTAATGATCCACTAATTCTTTGGGAAAGGACATTAGCCATCTGCCCCATCTGTACCTCTAAATTTTTAATGGAAGCTTCATGAGTTTTCAGGGCTGTCTTGCAATCACTCATAAAGCCTTTCATCAATCCTTCCAATGAATTATCTATGACAGGGGCATTCTGTCTTTGGTAGTTCTGAGCAGGGAATCCTGGTGGATTTGCTGGAGCACTATAATTAGGTGTTGTTGCATTGTTGGCTCCCCATCTGAAATTGGGGTGGTTCTTCCAACCAGGATTATATGTATTTGAATAGGGATTATTGTCTTTATTGAAACCCACAAAGTTCACAGACAGGATTACCAGGACATTCTTCATACAAATGCTCTCCTCCACAATATACACAGCTTACTGACCCTGGAGAGGCTTGCTCAATAACAGCTACTGTAGGTTCATGTACCGCTGCAGCGGTAACCGCTACAGCGTTTGATGTGCTCATAGATTTTATCATGTTAGTGAGAGAGGCAACCTGTGCAGATAGAGCAGAAACTTCACTTATTTCATGCACACCAGCTACCTTCTTCTGCTGAGCTAACCTTTTTGTAGGCCATTGATAGCTATTTGTGGCAATATCATCAATCAGCTCACATGCCTCATTATAGGAGGTTTTCAACAACACACCCCCTGAAGAAGCATCTAACATTTGTCTGGTTGTTGGATCTAGTCCATTGTAGAAGGTTTCCATTTGGATAATCACAGGTATACCATGATGAGGGCACTTTCTTAACAGCTCCTTCCATCTCTCCAATGCCTCAAACAGTGTTTCAGCATCTCTTTGTCTGAATGCAGTAACCTCATTCCTCATTCTTGCATTCTTACTTGGAGGAAAATATTTTGCTAAGAATTTCTCAGCCATTTCATTCCAAGTATGGATAGAGTTAGGCTCTAGAGAAGTTAACCAGGCCTTTGCTCTATCCTTCAAGGAATAAGGAAAAAGTTTTAATCTGAATGCATCATCACTTACCCCTGGAATGATGAAGTTACTGCAGACTTCCAAAAATTGCTTCAAGTGTAAATATGGGTCCTCTTGAGGAGCACCACCAAACTGTCCCACTGTTTGCAACATTTGGAACATCATAGGTTTGAATTCAAACTGAGCTGTGTTGAGAGTAGGTCTTGCTATGCTTGTCTCCATGGTTTGTGGATCAAACACAGCATAGTCCCTCATTGGTCTATCTCTGTCATTTACCATTTGAGCAAGTCCTTCATTTATGAATTGATGTCTGTACCAGTCCTCTTGGTCATGTAAGGTTGGAGTGGGTGGCTGCTGATATCTACCTCTACCCCTTCCACCTGGTTCAGTCCCTCCTCTACCAGAGCTAGATCTGCCATGTAGAGTGGTAGCTCTACCAGAATTGGTCCTATGACTATGTTCTGACATGGTGGGTCTGAGCCTGTGAAGAAGTCTTAGTTTCCTGAACCTTCTCTCTGGTTCTGAGTATGGTTCAAATTCTGGTGGTTGAGACCTGGGCATACGCTGTAGCGCTTACTGCTGCAGCAACAAGAAACAACACACCAGTATAAAATGGGCACTAAGTTTACTAAAAACTTAAACAATGAAAATTAAATGCAATCCCCGGCAACGGCGCCAAAAACTTGTTGTGCGAAAAGGTGATGTGCAAGTATATACAATCGCAACAAGTAATATAATAATATGTAAAGTTCGTTCCCACAGGGATTGGAATTAATCTAAGAAGTTTAAGTGATTAGAAGCTTAGTGAAAAGAATTAAGTAACAAGTAAAGGTAAAGAGTTGTAAACATTATAAGTTGTGATAAAACAGTATTAAGTTGGAGTAATTAAAGGTGCGTTGGAGAGCTCAATAGTTATGTAACTTCCCAAGAGTAATGTTCAGATAATATTAGATGCTGTAGCGCTTCAGAATCCGTAGACGCTGTAGCGCCTTGGTGGCGTGCCTTTCAGTCACTTTCGTCAGAGTTATGTTACAAGACTCCTATGTCTAGGCTCTAAATAAGTTTTACCCCTGTATGTTAAGCTCTTACAACATTTGCCTTATGAACTACTACTCCCCTATGTCTAGAGTTAAGTAGTGCTCCTTTAAATGTCTTTAAAAGGTTTTCATTCATATCATTCCTTGAGTTCTCTTTGTGAACCATGTCTGTACCCACAAAGTTACCTTGTTTTAGTTGATCATTCCCAAACCAAGATTGAAAGCATTATGACACAAGGAATAAAACACAAACATCATAATATTATACAAAAGTTACTCAAGGTTCATTACATACCAAGAACAATCCAACTACAACAAAGTTAGCTCATCACAATTTCCATCAACATAATACAACTAAAGAGTATGTATTACCGTATGAAGACAAGAGAAGAGTGGTTGCAAAAGATACACTCCAATGATCCCAAGTAGCATACAAGAGATGAAGTTGAGGCGTGGGCAAAACCTTGAATGAAGACTAGAAAACTATGCTAAAAATAAAAGCTTAAAGGTAGTATAACAATGGAGAAAAGCTACTATGTCATAAGAAGTTCTTCTTCCAAGTTACAACTACTTGTCTACGTATGTTACTCTCTTGTGAAGCAAAATTAATTAATCTAATAATTAACTAAGTCTTAATAGAATAATAATATTACATGATGATCATAAGACTTAGATATTATCCTTAAAGTACTTTACAAAAAGTGCTAATGATGGAATACAACAACTATCACATGGGTTCCATTTAGGAGGCGCCAAGTGTAATTTAGCATCCACTTGAAAGTCAAAATATCCAGCTGAGAGGAAGAGATAAGGGTGGTGACTCATCATGTCCTCAAGTGGCCATACAAATATCTCAATGGTCAGCCGTCATATAACGCTGTAGCGTCTCCTTGATAGCATACCGCTGCAGCGCTAAAGCAAAGCATCAAACATATTCACAAAGGCATTTGATGATGCCTATGGTTTAAGGAATTGATTGATAACCTATATTTATTCTAATATTCATATATTCACATATTTAAGCACTAGAATTACTTGAGAAATAAGCTTGACTTAAGTATTAGGAGCATAAATAACCTATATAAAATAAGGTTATCACTGCCTTCAACACAAATTTTGGCGCCCTATAGAGCGCCTGGGTGCCAGTTTGGAGTATGACTTGGCGCCCTCTTGGGTGCTAGTTTGCGCTATGTTTGGCGCCCACCTAGGCGCCTGGGTGCCGGGTGCTAGGCACCTTCCATGGTGCCAGATCCTGTTTTGAGTTGGCGCCCTAGTGCTGGGCGTTTGGGTTCCGGGTGCTAGGCACCTTCCATGGTGCCAGATCCTATTTTGAGTTGGCGCCCTGGTGCTGGGTGCCTAGGTGCTGGGTGCTTGGCTATCTTGTCTCATGACTTTTGCACCCTTGTTGGCACCCTGTGGGTGCCTTGACCTTGGATCCCTACTGGGTGGGTGACGTGACCTTGGTTGCTTTGTGCCACTATCCTTTCAAACCTTCCGTGAGCTTTTGTACTCCTCCTACCTTGCTAAGGTAATTTTTCTTGGCTTTTGGATTTTAAGTAGATAGTTGCTAAGTTTGCTTAGCTTTAGGCAGACGAGTTTGTCGATGCCCGTCAGGACAATTTGTAATGAAGTATACCCTTAGCACAGTTTACCAAGACTCGGCCTGGATAGAACTCGCCCAAGGGGTTGTGACCACCAAGGTCAATTTGAAGTATACCATTTGCACAGTTTACCAGGACTCGGCCCAGATAGAACTCGCCCAAGGGGTTGTGACCACCAAGGTCAGTTTGAAGTATACCCTTGGCACAGTTTACCAAGACTCGGCCTAGATAGAACTCGTCCAAGGGGTTGTGACCACCAAGGTCAGTTTGAAGTATACCCTTGGCACAGTTTACCAGAACTCGGCCCAAATAGAACTCGCCCAAGGCGTTGTGACCACCAAGGTCACTTATTTGTTTTGGCGTGCCATGGCACTCTTGACTCTATTACTAGGATTCCCAGAGGTGTATTTAAGAACACCGCATTGGGAAGATGGTCTTGGCTTTGAGCTAATGCTGAGGTTGCCCCTGCGATCCAGGCAGTACCTGTCTGCAGGGTATGTCGGGTCTCAAACTTGTCTCGCTCCGCCCCTAACTATGGAGTTGGACCCTTTTTCTTTCTTGATCTTAAGGAATTTTCTTTGGAACAAGTGTTAATGCTAGTGATGCTAGTGAGCTGGAGCAAAAACTGTAATTGCAAGCTAAACTTTTGTTAATCATTCATATCG
Source organism: Astragalus membranaceus (assembly GCA_039519185.1). Classification (NCBI taxonomy): domain Eukaryota; kingdom Viridiplantae; phylum Streptophyta; class Magnoliopsida; order Fabales; family Fabaceae; genus Astragalus; species Astragalus membranaceus. The sequence continues at coordinate 98,605,107 of CM076851.1, forward strand.
AGCTTTTACATTCTGTCTTCGTGTTTAAACAACAAAATTCTTAACTAGGCCTAGCCCTAGGTTCAGGTCCTGATGCCCTGCTCCCTACTCAGAGTCACGGGTCTCATTCTCTTCTTCATTCACGTATTGGGCGAGCTTCCCTTCGCGGATCAGCTCTTCAATGTCATCTCCGAGGGTGTTGCATTTGCTGGTACTGTGCCCATAACCTTTGTGATAACGACAGTACTTCTTAGAGATTCGGTCTTTCCTTTGCACGAGAGGTTCGGGTTGTTTGATGTCCCAAAACTCTGCGTCCACGCATTCGGCAAGGATCTCAGCCTGGGATGTGTTCAGCAAGGTGTACTCTGAGAAGCGACCTTGTTGGGGTCGGGACTCCCGAGGATTTCTCTCATCTTCGGCCCCCTTCTACCATGGTTCTTCAATGTCCTTATAAACCAGCTCGCCCTCCTTGCTGCCAACCTTGGCTTCCTCTTGGTATGCCATGTTGTCTTCTTCGTAGTCCATGTACTTTTGTGCCTTCTGAAGGAACTCATCCAAGCTTCGGGGTTTGTTAACCCCCACGTCCCTTTGAAACAAGCTTCCTTTCTTGAGGCCATCCTTCATCCAAAAGAGCCTCCTCTTGTCTTCAAGGTTCCTGGCGTTGGCAGCCTCCTTGTTGAACCTTTCCAGATAGTCTCTAAGTGTTTCTTTCTCTCCTTGCCTGATCGCCCTAAGAACTTCTTCAGATTTTGGCTTCAAGTGAGAGGCGGCAAAGCGGGTCGTGAACATGGTAGCTAGTTGCCCCCAGGATGAGACTGAGTTTGGTTTTAAATCCTGCAACCAAGCTAGTGCTGAATCCTAGTGAATGGTCCTTCATTGGAGGTCCATCGCGAGTTGTGTGGTGACCAGTCCCCGAGATCTATGTCTCGATGGTCACGTCGGGCTGGAGATCTCCTCGAGGTAGATCTATGGCGGTGCCTCTTATGGGTCTTGGCTCGGCTCCGCGACCTCTCGCGAGAATTAGAGGTTGCGAGCGATGAGGTCCTGGGGAGAGACTCCTCAAGCCAGCATGTACCGTCAGGCGAGGTTGGAGGGGTGCTTGGAGGTGAATCTGATCCTTGGTGCCTGCCGCGTCGAGGAGGAGAGTGGCGAGCTCGCTTCCGTCTAGGTGGAGAGCGATGATTATGATGACGCCTGGGTGGAAATCTACGGCGCCTGGAGCTCATTATCCTTGGGGAAGGGGTGTTCCAGCGAGGATGGGGTTGCTCAGGCATGGATGTCATTCGCCTCTCTATCTGCCTGAGGCGCGCTTCTTGCTGCAACATAGTCTGGGTACGGTTGCACAGCAGGTCCAAGAGTTGGCGGATGGTTACCGCATCCTCAGGTTGGACAGGGATCTGGATAGAGGCTGGCTGGGGTTCCGGGACCTGAATGTCTGGGTCTGGCGTGGAAGCAGCAAGACCTTCGGGAGTGCCCTCTGGCTGGGGGTGCGGAGCGGCAATGCTTTGGACTCGGGGTCTACCTCTGGGTGCCATGGGAAAGCAGGAGGAAGTTCAAAAAGTAGAGATGATGTGAAAGATAGATATCTTCCACTGTGGTTGCCAATGTTCTGTACCTTGCAATGTTGGGTGGACTGCAGTTGGTAGGTCGCCTGCTGCCTGGCCGGAGGTTAGTGCGAGCCCGGGAGGAGGTACCTGCGAAGCCACTCCGACACTCAAGTCAGTATTGAGAATAAGATGAGTGATTTAGCTAGGAATGAGAATCTCCCTCTTTATGGCAATGTGTGCCAGTATTTTTAGGGAATTGTGCCCGTGATGAGCCGTTGGATCGGTAGAGTGAACCTGAGCCATCCAAGTATGAGAGTCATGAATGGGCTTGTGTATTGTGGATATGGATCAAAGTGATTGGGTCAATCCATGTCTAAGTGCTGAATGGGCCACTTGGTCCAGTATAGAACAAGCCCCATTCAGTTTTGTCTCAGATTAGGAGAAGAAAAAAACGGTTTTCAGGCAACCTTCTCCGAAGGATCCGAAAATTTTCCAGAAATGCAGAAATACATCAAGGATTCAGAATCCCATTAATTAGAGCTGAGGCGTCAAAATCCTAAATTCCTTCTTTTATATTGTTGTTTTAATTGTTTTAATTTTTCATATCTCCCAAAAAATCCAAAAAAAAATTGCATATCTTTCTTTTGATTTAATTAGATTTTTAGTAATATTTTTAAAGTTTTTAAATAAGATTTGATTCATTTTCTATTTTCTGCATCCATTTTAGCTTTAGGACATAGTTAGTATTTCTAGAATTGTTGCATTTTCTCACTTCTTGCTGCATATGGTGCATGACCAGGTCTAAAACTATTAACTTGCATCCCTTTGATCCGGAAAATGAGAAAACATTGCATCGTAGAGACTTAGGGATCATATAGAGGATAGTTGTAACGCCCTAAAATAATTTAATTAAATTAATTAATCAAGTTATTTGAGGGATTACAAAATTATTTAAGTGGAATAATTAAATTAGAATTTGTTTTATTTCAGGGGGTGTGATGAATTAAAAAGGGTGGTGTGAAAAATGGGCCCAAGCCACTTAAGTGACCCAAGCCCATTCCCATTTATCCTAAAACCTAAGAATTAGCTCTCATTATCAAGAAAGAAAGAAAGGCAGCGAAACTGAGAGTGAGAGGAGAAGTGGGTTGCGATTTCCAGCAAGAAGAAAAGAAGGGTTTTAATTCATCTTGGCTTTAGGTAAGTGCCTTTGATCCTTTTCCCTTCCATTTTTTTCTTCTCTTCCAAGTGATGGTCTCAAACCCTTCTTTCTTTCATTGTTGCGATTCATCCATGGTTTGTGTTGCTGAATGCGATTTGCGAATAGAAGAGGAGGGAAAGGAGCTGCTGCCATTTCGTTCTTGAGGCTTAGGGGTGGCTGAGTTCTTCAATCACAATGTTAGGGGGCTCTATTTATACTCATAATAATGCTTAAGTTGGATTGTTGTAGTGATATAGGCTGAGTTGTGTGTTTTATGAAATGATTGAACAATTGCTTAAGTTGGGTTGTTGTGGTGATATGGACTGAATGGTTGTTTTGGGTAATGATTGAATGACTGCTACTGTTGGAGTTGTCCTAGCCGAATTGTTGCTCTAGGGAAATTGAAATTGTTAAGTAATTAATAATGTGAATTGTTGTTCCATTTGAAATGCCACTGTTTGTAAATTCCAAGTCTTAAATAAATGAATTGGTAAATTGTTGTTTTAGTGAAATGGTTAAATAATTGTTTTAGTTGAATATAATTGTTGAATAGGATAGCTACTGTTTTGGTTAATTTAGTGTGATAGGTGGTTGTCTTAGTTGAGTTGTTGTTTCCTTGTGGTCTTAGTAAATTGTTGTGGTTATTTGAAATTGTTGAATAATTATCATTGTTGAATTGTGGCCCTATTTCGAATTGCCTCTGTTTTATGATTCTAGTGAATTGTTAAGTAATTAATATTGTTGAATTGTTGTTCCATGCGAATTTGCCACTGTCTTGTTATCCTATGAATTGTTGTTTTTATGAAATTAATGAAGATAATTGTTCTGTTTGTTTGATTGGAAATAATGGTATAGTATATATGTTAAGGAAAATGGTGCACACTTGTTACTGTTAGTGAGATTGAAATTAGTTGTTAACGGTATAGTTACGGATTGAAAATAATGGCCACTGTTAATTGTGTTATTTTGATGAGCAAGTGTAATTGTAAAAATTAGATTACTAGCCTAAGGATATAAAGCGGTGTGTACGGAGTTGTAATTAATTGGAGATGTGAAAGCGGTGAGGGACTCCGGTCCAAAGCGGTGCGATAACCTTAAGACCTTTATGTTGATTGTATTAAGTTGAGAAATGCAAAGCGATGAGTTAATAATTATTATGGTTCATGTGTGGCGTTGTGGTGCATAGGCATAGTGTCGCATGACTCATGTTGCATAAAGCGGTGTGTCGGCTTCGGCCAAAGCGGTGCGGTGGCTTCGGCCAAAGCGGTGAGTGCCCTCCAGGCTAATAGCGGTGATGATGGATCCACATGCATGTTGCATTACATGCATTAGTCAAGCATTTGATGAGTTTATGGATGAATTATGAATATGATGATTGTTGTTGATAATGTGGTGAGTTGTTATGAATTGGTGTTGCTGCTGCCTTCCTTACTATAACGCTTTTCTTAATCATTATTATTTGTGTAAAGAGACTCACCCTACTGCCTTTGTTGCTTCTTATGTCGGCAACTTGCAGGTAATCGAGAGTGAGGGCATCCTTATGCCTCTTTTCTAGTAGTGTGTCAGCTCTGATATGTAGCACCAGGGGGAGGGCGTAGTAGTACTGTTTTTTTTTGTCATTTTGATGTATTGGATCGTTATATCGATGTATTGATACCATTCCGCTGTGTTGTGGCGATTTGATTTATGTGCTGTAAACTAAAACAGGTGTTGTGGGCCTGTCCCCAAACTATTCGTGCTATATATCGTGCTGTTGATTTTGGACTTTACGTCATTGATTATAATTAGAAGATTTTTATAAGTGTTGAAAATGTGACACCTTCTTCAATGATTATATCCTTTTCGAAAAACTCTGATTTTGCATACCGATTAATAGTTAACTTAGAAGGGGGTGTTACATTAGTGGTATCAGAGCTGAAGTTGGTCTGTCCGACCAGGTGTCTAGGTGTTATGTCTGTTGTATCTAATTATGTTTATTTGTGTAGAAATCTGATTCGATGGCAAGACGTGATGACGCTGCTTTGGCTGCTGCTCTGCAAGCCATAGCTCAAGCTGTTGGGAATCAGCACACGGCTGCTGATGCAAATGCTCGTAACTTAGCAACGTTCCAGAGGGAAAATCCACCCACCTTCAAGGGTCGGTATGACCCTGATGGAGCCTTGGCCTGGTTAAAGGAGATAGAGCGGATCTTCCGTGTCATGGAGTGTTCTGCTGCTCAGAAAGTGAAATTAGGAACTCATATGCTAGCAGAGGAAGCTGACGACTGGTGGTTGGGAATGCTGCGAAGATTGGAAAATGCTGGTGTGGAAGTTACTTGGGAAGTTTTCACAAGGGAGTTCAAGAGAAAGTACTACCCTGAGGATGTGCGAGCTAAGAAGGAAGTGGAATTTCTAGAGCTGAAGCAGGGAAACAAGACGGTAGCTGAGTATGCCGCCAAATTTGAGGAGTTGGCCAAATTTTGTCCTTACTATGCCAATGATGCCGATTCGGAGTTCTCCAAGTGTGTCAAATTTGAGAGTGGTCTGCGCCCTGATATAAAGAAAGCAATTGGGTATCAAGAGATTCGGGATTTTGCTAGATTGGTTGATAAGTGTAGGATCTATGAGGAAGACAGTAATGCTGCTTACAAGGCTGTGAAGGAAAATAGGAATTCTCAGTTTAGGGCAAAGCCCTATGATGTTGCTGGAAGTAAAGGTAAGTGGAAAGCAGGTACTGGCCAGAAGTCAAGTGGGGGAGGTGCCCCTTCGGACATTGTGTGTTATTCTTGTAAGAAGTCTGGTCATAAGAGTAATGAGTGCCCCGAGGCCAATTGTTTCAAGTGTGGTCAGAAGGGCCATAAAGCTGCTAACTGTGAAAAGAAAGGGATTGTTTGCTATAATTGTGAAGAAGTGGGGCATGTGAGTGCTAATTGTCCTAAACCCAAGAGGGAGAGAGCTAAAGGAAAAGTGTTTGCGCTGGCAGGATCCGAGGATGCTAACGAGATTAGAGGTACTTGCATTATTTATGGTATTCCTGTGATTTCTATAGTAGATACCGGTGCTACTCATTCTTTCATTGCTTCATTATGTGCTGAAAAATTGGGTCTTGAATTGTCTTCTATGATGAGGGAGATGGTTATTGATACTCCAGCTAAGGGGTCGGTAACTACCTCCCTAGTGTGTGCTAAGTGTCCTCTGTCAGTCTTCGGCAGAGATTTTCTTGTGAACCTTATTTGTTTGCCTTTGGAGGGATTGGACGTTATCCTCGGTATGGACTGGTTAGTTGATAACCATGTGCATATCAATTGCTTCGAGAGATCTGTGAGTTTCCTTGTCCCTGAGGAAGAAGAATCTGCATTGCTGCCTGCTGGTCAATTGCGTAGGTTAATGAAGGAAGAAGTTCATCTATTTGCCTTGATGGCGTTTCTGTCTGTTGAAAGTCAAGATATCATTGAGGGGTTGAAGGTAGTGTGCGAGTTTCCGGAAGTGTTCCCTGATGAGATTCCGAGTGTTCCGCCAGAGAGGGAGATTGAATTTGCTATTGATCTTGTGCCGGGTACGAGGCCTGTGTCTATGGCACCGTACCAGATGTCGGCGTCTGAATTATCTGAATTGAAGGGTCAGCTAGAGGAGTTACTTGAGAAGAAGTTCATAAGGCCTAGTGTGTCGCCTTGGGGAGCACCTGTATTGTTAGTGAAGAAGAAGGATGGAAGCATGAGGCTTTGCGTGGACTATAGACAATTGAATAAAGTAACAATCAAAAACAGGTATCTGCTTCCGAGAATTGATGACTTGATGGATCAGTTGGTGGGTGCTAAGGTGTTTAGCAAAATCGACTTGAGGTCGGGTTATCACCAAATCAAGGTGAAGGATGAGGACGTGCAGAAGACGGCTTTCAGAACTAGATATGGGCATTATGAATATTCTGTAATGCCGTTTGGTGTTACGAACGCACCCGGGGTGTTTATGGAGTACATGAACCGTACCTTCCATAGCTACTTGGATCGTTTTGTAGTGGTATTTATAGATGATATTTTGGTGTATTCCAAGACGGAAGAAGAGCACGCAGAGCACTTGAGGTTAGTGCTAGAAGTATTGAAGGAAAAGAAGCTTTATGCAAAATTGTCAAAGTGCGAGTTCTGGTTGCATAAAGTGAGTTTTCTTGGCCATGTGATTTCTGGTGACGGTATAGCTGTAGACCCAGCCAAGGTTGATGCTGTGTTACAGTGGGAGAGCCCAAAGTCAGTGACTGAGATAAGGAGTTTCTTGGGTTTAGCCGGTTACTACAGGAGGTTTATAGAGGGTTTCTCTAAGCTAGCCCTTCCGTTGACTCAATTGACGTGTAAGGGAAAGGCTTTTGTGTGGGATGCCCGGTGTGAAGAGAGCTTCAATGAGTTGAAGAAGAGGTTGACCACATCTCCTATTTTGGTATTGCCTGTTCCAGAGCAACCGTTTGTAGTGTATTGCGATGCTTCCAAGATGGGTTTAGGAGGTGTGCTGATGCAAGATGGTAAGGTAGTAGCCTATGCGTCTAGGCAGTTGAGAATTCACGAGAAGAACTACCCTACTCATGATTTGGAGCTTGCGGCAATTGTCTTTGCTTTGAAGATTTGGAGACACTATTTGTATGGTGCTAAGTTTGAGGTGTTCAGTGACCATAAGGGGTTGCAGTATTTATTTGATCAGAAAGAGCTGAATATGAGACAAAGGAGGTGGCTGGAATTATTGAAGGACTATGACTTTAGTTTGAACTACCATCCGGGGAAGGCTAATGTTGTAGCCGACGCTTTGAGTAGAAAGTCCCTTCACGTGTCTGCAATGATGGTGAAGGAGCTCGAATTGATTGAGCAGTTTCGGGATTTGAGTTTGGTCTGTGAAGTCACGCCTAAGAGTGTGAGACTGGGAATGTTGAAGATTCACAATGAATTTTTAGATGTTATTAGAGCGGCTCAGAAACAAGATATTAAGTTAGTTGAAGCGGCAGTTGGGATTGATCAATTCGAGAATAAGGATTATGAGATAGATGCACAAGATGTGTTGAGACACCGTGGAAGAATTTGCATTCCTGATGACGAAGAAATTAAGAAGGCAATCCTTGAAGAGGGTCATCGGAGTAAGTTGAGTATCCACCCAGGAGCCACAAAGATGTACCAAGATCTGAAGAAACTGTTTTGGTGGCCTGGCATGAAGCGAGATGTAGCCCAATTCGTGTATGCTTGTTTGACATGTCAGAAATCTAAAGTAGAGCATCAGAAGCCGGCAGGGTTGATGCAGCCATTGGATGTTCCGGAATGGAAGTGGGATAGTATCTCCATGGATTTTGTAACTGGGTTGCCGAGTACAGTGAGAGGATTTTATGCTATATGGGTGATTGTGGACAGGTTGACGAAATCTGCTCACTTTTTGCCGATTAATATGACTTATCCGGTTCCGAGGTTGGCAGATATTTATGTTAAGACTATTGTGAAGCTGCATGGTGTTCCTTTGAGTATCGTGTCCGATCGGGATCCTAGATTTACTTCTGAATTTTGGAAAAGCTTGCAAGAGGCCCTAGGTTCTAAACTGAGATTGAGTTCAGCTTATCATCCCCAGACAGATGGGCAGACGGAGAGAACTATCCAGTCACTAGAGGATTTGTTGAGAGCATGCGTTCTTGAACAAGGAGGTTCATGGGATTCCCATTTGCCATTGATTGAATTCACTTATAATAATAGTTTTCATGCGAGTATTGGGATGGCGCCTTTCGAGGCATTGTATGGTAGGAGGTGCAGGACACCCTTGTGTTGGTATGAATCAGGGGAGAGTGTGGTGTTAGGCCCTGAGATTGTGCGGGAGACTACAGAGAAGGTGAAGATGATTCGAGAGAAGATGAAAGCCTCGCAGAGTAGGCAGAAGAGCTATCATGATAAGAGAAGAAAGGATCTAGAGTTTCAAGCTGGTGACCATGTATTCTTGAGAGTCACTCCGGTGACAGGTGTGGGTCGTGCCTTGAAATCTAAGAAGCTAACCCCTCGTTTTATTGGCCCATACCAGATTTTGGAAAGAGTTGGGAAGGTTGCCTATCGGGTGGCATTGCCACCTAATTTGTCTAATCTGCACGACGTGTTCCATGTATCTCAGTTGCGGAAGTATGTACCTGACCCATCGCACGTAATCCAGATGGATAATGTAGAGGTGAGGGAGAACCTCACCGTGGAGACTATGCCGGTTAGAATTGAAGACCGGGAGGTAAAGGTGTTGAGAGGCAAAGAGATCAATTTAGTGAAAGTGGTTTGGTTGGGAGCCGTGGGCGAGAGCATGACGTGGGAATTGGAAAGTAAGATGAAAGAAGCCTATCCAGAGTTATTTGATTCAGGTAATTTCGAGGACGAAATTCTCTAAGTGGGGGAGAGTTGTAACGCCCTAAAATAATTTAATTAAATTAATTAATCAAGTTATTTGAGGGATTACAAAATTATTTAAGTGGAATAATTAAATTAGAATTTGTTTTATTTCAGGGGGTGTGATGAATTAAAAAGGGTGGTGTGAAAAATGGGCCCAAGCCACTTAAGTGACCCAAGCCCATTCCCATTTATCCTAAAACCTAAGAATTAGCTCTCATTATCAAGAAAGAAAGAAAGGCAGCGAAACTGAGAGTGAGAGGAGAAGTGGGTTGCGATTTCCAGCAAGAAGAAAAGAAGGGTTTTAATTCATCTTGGCTTTAGGTAAGTGCCTTTGATCCTTTTCCCTTCCATTTTTTTCTTCTCTTCCAAGTGATGGTCTCAAACCCTTCTTTCTTTCATTGTTGCGATTCATCCATGGTTTGTGTTGCTGAATGCGATTTGCGAATAGAAGAGGAGGGAAAGGAGCTGCTGCCATTTCGTTCTTGAGGCTTAGGGGTGGCTGAGTTCTTCAATCACAAGGTTAGGGGGCTCTATTTATACTCATAATAATGCTTAAGTTGGATTGTTGTAGTGATATAGGCTGAATTGTGTGTTTTGTGAAATGATTGAACAATTGCTTAAGTTGGGTTGTTGTGGTGATATGGACTGAATGGTTGTTTTGGGAAATGATTGAATGACTGCTACTGTTGGAGTTGTCCTAGCCGAATTGTTGCTCTAGGGAAATTGAAATTGTTAAGTAATTAATAATGTGAATTGTTGTTCCATTTGAAATGCCACTGTTTGTAAATTCCAAGTCTTAAATAAATGAATTGGTAAATTGTTGTTTTAGTGAAATGGTTAAATAATTGTTTTAGTTGAATATAATTGTTGAATAGGATAGCTACTGTTTTGGTTAATTTAGTGTGATAGGTGGTTGTCTTAGTTGAGTTGTTGTTTCCTTGTGGTCTTAGTAAATTGTTGTGGTTATTTGAAATTGTTGAATAATTATCATTGTTGAATTGTGGCCCTATTTCGAATTGCCTCTGTTTTGTGATTCTAGTGAATTGTTAAGTAATTAATATTGTTGAATTGTTGTTCCATGCGAATTTGCCACTGTCTTGTTATCCTATGAATTGTTGTTTTTATGAAATTAATGAAGATAATTGTTCTGTTTGTTTGATTGGAAATAATGGTATAGTATATATGTTAAGGAAAATGGTGCACACTTGTTACTGTTAGTGAGATTGAAATTAGTTGTTAACGGTATAGTTACGGATTGAAAATAATGGCCACTGTTAATTGTGTTATTTTGATGAGCAAGTGTAATTGTAAAAATTAGATTACTAGCCTAAGGATATAAAGCGGTGTGTACGGAGTTGTAATTAATTGGAGATGTGAAAGCGGTGAGGGACTCCGGTCCAAAGCGGTGCGATAACCTTAAGACCTTTTATGTTGATTGTATTAAGTTGAGAAATGCAAAGCGATGAGTTAATAATTATTATGGTTCATGTGTGGCGTTGTGGTGCATAGGCATAGTGTCGCATGACTCATGTTGCATAAAGCGGTGTGTCGGCTTCGGCCAAAGCGGTGCGGTGGCTTCGGCCAAAGCGGTGAGTGCCCTCCAGGCTAATAGCGGTGATGATGGATCCACATGCATGTTGCATTACATGCATTAGTCAAGCATTTGATGAGTTTATGGATGAATTATGAATATGATGATTGTTGTTGATAATGTGGTGAGTTGTTATGAATTGGTGTTGCTGCTGCCTTCCTTACTATAACGCTTTTCTTAATCATTATTATTTGTGTAAAGAGACTCACCCTACTGCCTTTGTTGCTTCTTATGTCGGCAACTTGCAGGTAATCGAGAGTGAGGGCATCCTTATGCCTCTTTTCTAGTAGTGTGTCAGCTCTGATATGTAGCACCAGGGGGAGGGCGTAGTAGTACTGTTTTTTTTGTCGTTTTGATGTATTGGATCGTTATATCGATGTATTGATACCATTCCGCTGTGTTGTGGCGATTTGATTTATGTGCTGTAAACTAAAACAGGTGTTGTGGGCCCGTCCCCAAACTATTCGTGCTATATATCGTGCTGTTGATTTTGGACTTTACGTCATTGATTATAATTAGAAGATTTTTATAAGTGTTGAAAATGTGACACCTTCTTCAATGATTATATCCTTTTCGAAAAACTCTGATTTTGCATACCGATTAATAGTTAACTTAGAAGGGGGTGTTACAATAGTGGTAGTGATAGTGATAACATCTTTAGCCATAATCTATTTGGCTTTGATTCAGATCTTGATTCTGTTAACATGGTTGGGAAACATCGATCCAAGTGGATTAACCCGTTTGTTATTACAAATGTTTTTCCTCAAGGTGCAGCTGAAATTAAAAGTGAGGCGACAAATAAAGTTTTCAAAGTCAATGGACAACGCCTCAAAGTATTTCATGAGAGTTTCGCACTTGATGATGTACCCATAGAAGAACTAACATCACACCTACACTACAGATTGACCAGGGAGTCCCTCTTCCTTACTCTTATTTTATGCTTGTCATTTTCATTGAGGACAATGTATGATTTAAGTGTGGGGGTGTCTTTTAGTAACTTAGTAGTTTGTCTTTTTCTTTTAATTTTTGGCTTGTTTTTCAGTTTTCGTTCACAAAAAAAAAAATTGTTATTTTAGCATGTTTTTCCATGAGTTCTGGGTTTGTCCAAATTATGAGTGATTTTACTATTCTAGGACCATGGGTGTTTTGTCATGACTTGATTGATTTCTTGTTGCTCTTGATATAATAAGTTGGATATGAGCACTAGATTTTGCATCATTTGTGATAGTCAGTGTCCCTGGTGAGAATTGAACATTTTATTGAATAGACTACATTTTGTCATTCTCTCATTTCTTGTGTGTGACTCACTCGTGTTTGTTAGTTACTCTAGAACTTGACTTGATTCTTGTTGAAGCACTTGTTCACATTCATGTTTGAAATGATCTAGGTAATTTTGTTCTTTTCTTAGCTACTAGCCAAATAACCCTACCTTCAATTTATCCCTTTTTGTTAGCCCATTTGAGCCTTTTAATCTCATTCTTTGTTTTACAGCTCACTACAAGTCTAAAAGTGAAAAACAATGATATTACCCAATCTTAGAGGGTGAATGAGCTTTGAATTGAAATTGTCAATCCATAAGTGTGGGGTGTCCAAATTGTCCAATTGTGATTTTCACTTGGGTTAGTTATTGGGTTCTCAATGGAAAGTTTTTGGCAAGTACATTTATATAGAAAAATATTCCCCAAAAAGAAACAAAATAGAGAGAAAGAAAAAAAAATGAAAAAAAAAAGAGAGAAAAAGTGAAAAGAAAAAAATGGAAAGTGTATATATCTTTTTATCTTTGTATCAAGAAGAGTAAAAGTTGTATGAATAGAGTTGTATGAAGAGAGTTATGGGGAGAAGTATCAAAATAGAGAAGTTAGTCATATCTTGTTGAATCATAGGATCATACATGCATAGATCAAAGCCATAGGAGAGGTATTGAGCATAAGAGTACTCATGTGGTAAAAGAGGTAAAAACTCTTCATAAGGAATCATATTGAAAAAAGATACTAAATGTGAGTACAAGATGGTCTATATATAGAGCACTAGAAAATACTAACTAACTAAGAAATTACTAATTAGTTTCTAAGAGATTGTAACACCTCCTAAGTCACTATTATTTTTAATGGCCTCCCTCAAGCTGATATTGGGATCACCATATCAGCTTGAAATACAAGCAATTATTCCCAACACTAAAAATAAGAAAAGCAAACAACAAACACAAATAGCAATTTGAGCCCAATCCAAATCTGTTACTGTGGAAATTATTTGGCCCAAAACATTTTTAAAGAATGAACAATGGCCCAACACATAGAAGCAACCCAAGCATCTCCAATCAACGAAATCAAGCCCAAAGTGTGACTGAAAACGCACAGAACAGGTAAGACGCAAGGCGCAAAAACCGAACGAGAAGCTTCTCGACGGAAGAGGAGATCCCAAGGAGGTTCCGGCGAGGAGAGCATGTTCCACAAAGCGACAAACAGCACTTCGTCTCCCTCCCTAATCTTCCATGGCGGTGCAGTCTCTTCTTCCTTACCAACAACAGAAAGCAGCACGTCACTGACTCCTCCACAGATCGAGAACAGAGAGCTCTTGGCATCATTAGGAACTTCACATCTTGGATCTTCAAGATACCTTTCCTTCACCATTTCTTCAAGAATCGCAAGATTAAGAAATGATTTCGCACAAACAAAATCATCATCAGCAGCGAGCAGTGAGATCGAGTTTTTATTGAAGAAAGAAGAGGAACGGACTGAAGTTAAAAGAATGATTTCAGAGAAAAAATTGTGCTCTAGATCTGGATGTGTTGGCTTTTTGGTGGAGACAGTTTCTATTGAAGCTTCACCTGGATCGAAGGTGAATGGTGAGGGCTGTGAATGGTTCGTAGAGACGAGATCGATTGGAATGAAGGCAGAAGTTGTACGATCGGGAGAAAAGGGTGAAAAAGAAGAATGGAAGGGAACGATACTGAACCTTCTGGTGGAGTCGTTGATGAAGGTTGAGGTTGAAGGAACAATTTGGAAGAGCAACTGATTTGTTGGATCTGGATGCGTTTTTTTTCCGGTGGCTACAAACATGATCTCCTTCTTCGTGATTTCTTTTCGGAAAGTGCTCCTTGAATCTGAGAGACTAAAGTCACATCCGGTTTGCTTCTGTAACAGTTTCTCTGAATCTGGATCTGTTGATTTACAGAAATCCATTTTTGCTTCTTCTTCCGCACAATTGTCACAATCAGAGATACAATCAGAAACGCATCCGGTTGCAATCTCCGTAGTTTTGGATTCAAGATCCACAAACAGTGTTGCAATTTCACTCTCGAAAGAACTTCCACCGTCATTTCTCTTTTTGAAGGCAGCAAGAGAACACGTGATTTCTCCGATCTTTACAGTCCATCCTTCAATTTCTAGTATGATTGGAATCGGTGGAGCCACATAAATTGTATCAAGATCAGAATCTTGATTGAAACTACCGAAAACGATTTTGAGATAATCATTTTCTTGCTGGATCGGCGAGCCATCTTCATCTTCAAGATCTTGAAACAACCATGGTGGGACGCCAAAATCGAAATCTTCACCGGTGATCGAATCAGAGTCAGAATCGGAAGCGTAATCCTCATCTCTAGGGTATCGCTCTGATACCATGTTAAGAATCATAGGATCATACATGCATAGATCAAAGCATTAGGAGAGTTATTGAGCATAAGAGTACTCATGTGGTAAAAGAGGTAAAAACTCTTCATAAGGAATCATATTGAAAAAAGATACTAAATGTGAGTACAAGATATTTTTGGCGCGAAAAACTCTGATATTTTTTTTAATAAACCGTTGGGTAGAAAAAGGGGTGTTACATTTAGTGGTATCAGAGCAATGGTTGGTCCGTCCGGCCAAGTCATCGAGTCGTTGTGTCGGTTAGCGACCAACTGTTGTCTTTTTAGTGCTAACCAATGTTTGCGTTGCAGGTACATCAAAAGTTGCCAATGGTAAGTGATCTAGTGGGGGAGACATCCCTACTAGTGTTATGTGTTTTGTGTATCCCTGTGTGCTGTTGTCTGGTTTGTTTTTGACCTTCCCTGCTGTGTGAACTGTGTGTGATTGTTAGTGGAAGAGTGTTAGTTTTAGCGGGTAAATTTCGAGGGCGAAATTCTTTTTAGGGGGGGAGAGTTGTAACAGCCCGAAAATAGTAGATTAATTTTCTAGTTAATTAAATGAGGTTTAGGTGGTAGGAGATAATTAATTAATTGATTTAATTAATTATTTAGGGATTTTATGTGATAGAATATTAGAAATAATTAGTTGTTAGTATATGTGGATAGGTGGTGGCGAATTAGAGGTGTTAGTGGAGGCCCATGATTAAGTCATAAACTAAGAAAGCCCATGATTGGTTAAGTGAGCCTATAAATAAGGAGTTTTTAAGTTAGGGTTTCATTAGTTGAGAAAATTAGATTTTGTGAGAGAGTGAGAGCTAAGGAGTGGCGGCCAAGGCAAGGAAAAAGAGAGGAATTTCGTGGCTTCCATAGAGAAAAAGAAAGAGAGGAGTTCGTGACCAAGAAAGAAAAGAGGAGAGAGAAGAAAAGCTAAGTTTTTCAAGGTTTCTAAGCCTAAGGATTCGAGTTCTTCAATAAGGTAAGGGGGCTCTCGTTCATAGTTAATAATTTATAAACCACGAAATCATGGGGACTAGGTGTTAGGAGTAGTTGTTTAAATTGCTGTTGATGTTTATAATATCTATATGTGGCTGAAGTGTGATGGTTGTTTGTGTTGTTGAATTCACTGTTTTGAGATGTTCTGACATAGGTTTAGTATTTCGGTGACTGAGAACGTTTTACTAATTGAAAAATTATGTGGTTTGTCGTTTCGAAAACTTGATTGAATGCTTGTTAATTTGACGCTGGTTTGGTTGCGTTTAGAGTTGTGTAGCTTGAGATATGAATTCCACAAGTTAGGGTAATATTCTGGAAGCATTCTGGACATAGGTTCGGTATTTTTAAAACTGGGAACTTTCTGTTCGTCAAAAAATTATGGGAGTTTTTTTGTTAGAAAACAGACTTAATTTTGGTCACTTTGGCACTGGTTTGGTTAAATTTGGAGTAGTGTAGCTCGAGTTATGAGCGTCCCAAGTCAGGTCAAATTTCTGGACTTAAACTAGGTATAGGTTCAGTGTTTCAGGTCTTGTGTCTTCAATTGAACTCTGATTTGAACGATTCTTTTTCCATTAGAAACTATACTCAAATTTCTTTTGTTAAGGCTAAGGTTTTGTTCCATTTGGTCAAGTGTAAGTCAGTTTAGAGTGATTTGAAGTGGAAGGACAGAATCTGTCCAGTCTGGGAACCATTCGGGTTGTTTCTAAAAACTGTACTAACTGGCTAATAATGTAAAGGTGATGTTTATGACGATGTCGTGAGGTGATTGTGATGTTTATGATGCATATTAATGGTGAATATATCTTGGTGATTGGTGAGTATATAAATTATTGGTGAGCAAAATAAATACGTTTATGACGATGTCGTGAGGTGATTGTGATGTTTATGATGTATATTAATGGTGAATATATCTTGGTGATTGGTGAGTATATAAATTATGGGTGAGAAATATAAATACATCATTCGGTGTTTGGTGTCATGGTGCATAGTCATGGTGTCGCATAATCATATGCATTTCTGGTGAATAGGCCTCGGCCTCCTAAAATATTTTGGTGTTTGGTGAATGCCCTCAAGGCAATTTTGGTGAATGGATCCACATGCATATGCCCAGTGGAGTTTTGGGTTGCATTTCATACATTGCATACACGTCCTGTGTTTGATTGTGTCTTCTTAAACTAATGGTGTAACTGTCTTCTGGGTGTAACTGTATTTGGTGTGACGGTACTCGGTGTAACAGTATTCGGCGTAACCGGATTTGGTGTAACTGTATTGTTGGTGTAGTTAAATTGATGGTATCCCTGGTGTGCCTATTATACTGTGTTTCTTGTTTTATCTATTATTATCTATGTATTGAGACTCACCCTACTGCGTCGTGGTGCCTCGTATGTCGGCAACCTGCAGGTGACGGTGACTGAAGGTGGCTAGAGATTCTTCTTCTAGTATGGTCGAGTCGGCTCTGATACGTAGCACTCGGGAGGGTTGTCCTTGTGTCTTTCCTTATGTGTCATGTATATGCCTTTCTAAGTTGTAAACCTTTTGAAGTATGGTTGCCAAGTTAAACCTTTTTATTTCCGCTGCATGTTTTTGAAAAGAAGTTAGTTATAATTAAAGTACTCTGTTTGCGAAGTGGTTTTCCGGTTCGAAAAATGTGACACTCTTTTGGCGCGAAAAACTCTGATATTTTTTTTAATAAACCGTTGGGTAGAAAAAGGGGTGTTACATTTAGTGGTATCAGAGCAATGGTTGGTCCGTCCGGCCAAGTCATCGAGTCGTTGTGTCGGTTAGCGACCAACTGTTGTCTTTTTAGTGCTAACCAATGTTTGCGTTGCAGGTACATCAAAAGTTGCCAATGGTAAGTGATCTAGTGGGGGAGACATCCCTACTAGTGTTATGTGTTTTGTGTATCCCTGTGTGCTGTTGTCTGGTTTGTTTTTGACCTTCCCTGCTGTGTGAACTGTGTGTGATTGTTAGTGGAAGAGTGTTAGTTTTAGCGGGTAAATTTCGAGGGCGAAATTCTTTTTAGGGGGGGAGAGTTGTAACAGCTCGAAAATAGTAGATTAATTTTCTAGTTAATTAAATGAGGTTTAGGTGGTAGGAGATAATTAATTAATTGATTTAATTAATTATTTAGGGATTTTATGTGATAGAATATTAGAAATAATTAGTTGTTAGTATATGTGGATAGGTGGTAGCGAATTAGAGGTGTTAGTGGAGGCCCATGATTAAGTCATAAACTAAGAAAGCCCATGATTGGTTAAGTGAGCCTATAAATAAGGAGTTTTTAAGTTAGGGTTTCATTAGTTGAGAAAATTAGATTTTGTGAGAGAGTGAGAGCTAAGGAGTGGCGGCCAAGGCAAGGAAAAAGAGAGGAATTTCGTGGCTTCCATAGAGAAAAAGAAAGAGAGGAGTTCGTGACCAAGAAAGAAAAGAGGAGAGAGAAGAAAAGCTAAGTTTTTCAAGGTTTCTAAGCCTAAGGATTCGAGTTCTTCAATAAGGTAAGGGGGCTCTCGTTCATAGTTAATAATTTATAAACCAAGAAATCATGGGGACTAGGTGTTAGGAGTAGTTGTTTAAATTGCTATTGATGTTTATAATATCTATATGTGGCTGAAGTGTGATGGTTGTTTGTGTTGTTGAATTCACTGTTTTGAGATGTTCTGACATAGGTTTAGTATTTCGGTGACTGAGAACGTTTTACTAATTGAAAAATTATGTGGTTTGTCGTTTCGAAAACTTGATTGAATGCTTGTTAATTTGACGCTGGTTTGGTTGCGTTTAGAGTTGTGTAGCTTGAGATATGAATTCCACAAGTTAGGGTAATATTCTGGAAGCATTCTGGACATAGGTTCGGTATTTTTAAAACTGGGAACTTTCTGTTCGTCAAAAAATTATGGGACTTTTTTTGTTAGAAAACAGACTTAATTTTGGTCACTTTGGCACTGGTTTGGTTAAATTTGGAGTAGTGTAGCTCGAGTTATGAGCGTCCCAAGTCAGGTCAAATTTCTGGACTTAAACTAGGTATAGGTTCAGTGTTTCAGGTCTTGTGTCTTCAATTGAACTCTGATTTGAACGATTCTTTTTCCATTAGAAACTATACTCAAATTTCTTTTGTTAAGGCTAAGGTTTTGTTCCATTTGGTCAAGTGTAAGTCAGTTTAGAGTGATTTGAAGTGGAAGGACAGAATCTGTCCAGTCTGGGAACCATTCGGGTTGTTTCTAAAAACTGTACTAACTGGCTAATAATGTAAAGGTGATGTTTATGACGATGTCGTGAGGTGATTGTGATGTTTATGATGCATATTAATGGTGAATATATCTTGGTGATTGGTGAGTATATAAATTATTGGTGAGCAAAATAAATACGTTTATGACGATGTCGTGAGGTGATTGTGATGTTTATGATGCATATTAATGGTGAATATATCTTGGTGATTGGTGAGTATATAAATTATGGGTGAGAAATATAAATACATCATTCGGTGTTTGGTGTCATGGTGCATAGTCATGGTGTCGCATAATCATATGCATTTCTGGTGAATAGGCCTCGGCCTCCTAAAATATTTTGGTGTTTGGTGAATGCCCTCAAGGCAATTTTGGTGAATGGATCCACATGCATATGCCCAGTGGAGTTTTGGGTTGCATTTCATACATTGCATACACGTCCTGTGTTTGATTGTGTCTTCTTAAACTAATGGTGTAACTGTCTTCTGGGTGTAACTGTATTTGGTGTGACGGTACTCGGTGTAACAGTATTCGGCGTAACCGGATTTGGTGTAACTGTATTGTTGGTGTAGTTAAATTGATGGTATCCCTGGTGTGCCTAT
The DNA here is from genome assembly GCA_039519185.1 of Astragalus membranaceus. NCBI lineage: Eukaryota > Viridiplantae > Streptophyta > Magnoliopsida > Fabales > Fabaceae > Astragalus > Astragalus membranaceus. The sequence continues at coordinate 98,624,227 of CM076851.1, forward strand.
TATACTGTGTTTCTTGTTTTATCTCTTATTATCTATGTATTGAGACTCACCCTACTGCGTCGTGGTGCCTCGTATGTCGGCAACCTGCAGGTGACGGTGACTGAAGGTGGCTAGAGATTCTTCTTCTAGTATGGTCGAGTCGGCTCTGATACGTAGCACTCGGGAGGGTTGTCCTTGTGTCTTTCCTTATGTGTCATGTATATGCCTTTCTAAGTTGTAAACCTTTTGAAGTATGGTTGCCAAGTTAAACCTTTTTATTTCCGCTGCATGTTTTTGAAAAGAAGTTAGTTATAATTAAAGTACTCTGTTTGCGAAGTGGTTTTCCGGTTCGAAAAATGTGACACTCTTTTGGCGCGAAAAACTCTGATATTTTTTTTAATAAACCGTTGGGTAGAAAAAGGGGTGTTACATTTAGTGGTATCAGAGCAATGGTTGGTCCGTCCGGCCAAGTCATCGAGTCGTTGTGTCGGTTAGCGACCAACTGTTGTCTTTTTAGTGCTAACCAATGTTTGCGTTGCAGGTACATCAAAAGTTGCCAATGGTAAGTGATCTAGTGGGGGAGACATCCCTACTAGTGTTATGTGTTTTGTGTATCCCTGTGTGCTGTTGTCTGGTTTGTTTTTGACCTTCCCTGCTGTGTAAAAACTCTTCATAAGGAATCATATTGAAAAAAGATACTAAATGTGAGTACAAGATGCTCTATATATAGAGCACTAGAAAATACTAACTAACTAAGAAATTACTAATTAGTCCCTAAGAGAATGTAACACCTCCTAAGTCACTATTATTTTTAATAGTTTGACCCTCTCATGCTCACTTTATAATTGATTTTCATTGCTTCTTTGCTCTCTTTGATTATTTTTAGCCTAGTTCCCTTTAGGATTATCCCACCTTGACCTTAGTCCCATTACAACCATTATAAAGACCTTTTGATATTATATGCATGTGTTCTTAAGTATGGATGTTAGAAGCTTGTCAAGCATATGGTAGTGCAAACTCTCATTGAGGTGCTTAGTGTGTGTGTGTATATATATATATATATATATATATGGGTAAACATAAGCCTAGACACCTGAGTGATTGAGAGCATTACATATACATATCCTGTGATGACTCATCATTTATGATTCAATCTTTGGTGTTCTATCCTCTTGTTTGTCTCGATTGTAATTAAAAGTGCTATATTTGATTGTCATTTTCCTTGAAGCCTTGGAAAAGTGTCTCTCTTATGACTTTGCATTCCTTGGGTTCACTGGAAACTCATGCATTGTTTTTGTGTCTTGTTTTGTGTGTTTTGCCGAGAGTGCAAAAGCTTAAGTGTGGGAGAATTTGATCAGTGCTTTTTTTGCACTCTTTATAGATTTTCACTTGGTGTTTTTAACTTTGATTTGTACCTAATAATTAAGTCCTAGCGCGTTTCTAGACTTTGGGTCTTATTTGAGCAATTTAGTAATTTTTTGATTAATTCTTGTTTTTATTGCATATTGACCCCTGCCTACTCTGCAGGCCATACCTTTGGCTGTGGTTATCCGATTGGGCGTGCGAGCATGTGTTGGAAAGCTAAGGACTAGAGCTACAAATCTTCTGTTGACCTCGAAACCCAATTCAGAATGCTTGAATATCAGGACTGCGAAATACCGAAGTAGTTTAATGTCAAACGGGTTTTAGGCCGAATATAAGTTAGTTAACGGGCTTTTATCTTAGAACCCGTTTAGGGATTTAGGTTTTTCATTTAGCTGAAACTAAATACAGTTCAGCAGCTGTCTTTTTACCTTCTTACGCATTCCTACATTGAATTTATGTTTTGTGCCCTAACTTCCAAGGAAGCCAAAAACCCGGAGTCAATTCATTGGTGAACAGGTGTCGCTGTACAGATTTTGACGTTCGGTTCTTTATTGTCATTATATTTCGTCTTAGTTTCTAATTCGTCTCTATCAATTTTGTTTTCATTCTTAATGGTTGCAATTTAAGTTCTTCTTATTTCGCTTGAATCATTTGAATTCTGTTTTTTTGCAAAATGTGATTCGTTTGTGTACGCGCTTGCTTGTATACAATCTCGTTTGGTAACCTTTGATTATTTCGAGTTATTTGGATGCTTAATTTATTTAATTCGAATATAAATTGATAGAGGGTTGACATGAATTATGTTATGATATTGGTTATACTTTGAACGGCGCTTGTCCGCTTTCATAACTAATTGAACCCACTGTTTCAGTGCTTGCCCGAAACTTTGTGAATTCGTATAAATTAATTAACGCTTGTTCTAGTTAGTTTTTATCAATCTGGAAATGAAATTCCTTAGAGGCGTTATTTTTAGTAATATTTTTAAATTTTTTTAAATTAGATTTGATTCGTTTTCTATTTTCTGCATCCATTTTAGCTTTAGGACATAGTTGGTATTTCTAGAATTGTTGCATTTTCTCACTTCTCGCAGCATATGGTGCATGACCAGGTCTAAAACTATTAACTTGCATCCCTTTGACCCTGAAATTGAGAAAACATTGCATCGTAGACTTAGAGATTATATAGAGGATAGTGGTCATGATAGTGATAACATCTTTTGCCATAATCTCTTTGACTTTAATTCATATCTTGATTCTGTTAACATGGCTGGGAAACATCAATCCGAGTGGATTTACCCGTTTGTTTTTACTAATGCCTTTCCTCATGGTGCAGTTGAAATTAAAAGAAAGGCGACAAATAAAGTTTTCAAAGTCAATGGACAACGCCTATAAGTATTCCATGAGAATTTCTCACTTGATGATGTACCCATAGAAGAACTAACATCCCACCTACACTGCAGATTGACCAGGGAGTCCCTCCTCATTACTCTTATTTTATGCTTGTCGTTTTCATTAAGGACAATGTATGATTTAAGTGTAGGGGTGTCTTTTAGTAACTTGGTAGTTTGTCTTTTTCAGTTACTCCTCCTTACTCTTATTTTGGCTTGTTTTTCAGTTTTCCTTCACACAAAAAAAATATTGTTATTTTAGCATGTTTTTCCATGAATTCTTGGTTTGTACAATTTGTGAGTGATTTTACTATTCTAGAACCATAGGTTTTTTGACATGACTTGATTGATTTCTTGTTGCTCTTGGCATAATATAAGTTGGATATGAGCACTAGATTTTGCATCATTTTTTATAGTCAGTGTCCCTAGTGAGAATTGAGTCTTTTATTGGATAGACTACATTTTGACATTCTCTCCTTTCTTATGTGTGACTCACTCGTGTTTGTTAGTTACTCTAGAACTTGACTTGATTCTTGTTGAAGCACTTGTTCACATACATGTTTGAAATGATCTAGACAATTTTGTTATATTCTTAGTTACTAGCCAAATAACCCTACCTTCAATTTATCCCTTTTTGTTAGCCCATTTGAGCCTTTTAATCCCATTCTTTGTTTTATAGCTCACTACAAGTCTAAAAGTGAAAAACAATGATATTACCCAATCTTAGAGGGTGAATAAGCTTTGAATTGAAAATTGTCAATCCATAAGTCTGGGGTGTCCAAATTATGCAATTGTGATTTTTACTTGGGTTAGTACATTTGTGTAGAAAAATATTCCCCAAAAAGAAAAAAAAAGAGAAAGAAAAAAAATGAAAGAAAAAGAGAAATAGTGAAAAGAAAAAATGGAAAGTGTATATATCTTTTTATCTTTCTATCAAGAAGAGTAAAAGTTGTTTCAATAGAGTTGTATGAAAAGAGTTATAGGGAGAAGTATCAAAATAGAGAAGTTAGTCATATCTTGTTGAAGTTGACCCTCTCATGCTCACTTTATAATTGATTTTCATTGCTTCTTTGCTCTCTTTGATTATTTTTAGCCTAGTTCCCTTTAGGATTATCCCACCTTGACCCTGGTCCCATTACAACCCTTATAAAGACTTTTTGATATTATATGCATGTGTTCTTAAGTATGGATGTTAGAAGCTTTTCAAGCATATGGTAGTGCAAACTCTCATTGATGTGCTTAGTGTGTGTGTGTGTGTGTCTATATAATATATATATATATATATATATATATATATATATATATATATATATATATATATATGAGTAACCACAAGCCTAGACACCTCAGTGATTGAGAGCATTACATATACATATCCTATGATGAGTCATCACTTATGATTCAATCTTTGGTGTTCTATCCTCTTGTTTGCCTCGATTGTAATTATGTGCTATCTTTAATTGTCATTTTCCTTGAAGCCTTGGAAAAGTGTCTCTCTTATGACTTTGCATTCCTTGGGTTCACTGGAAACTCATGCATTGTTTTCGTGTCTTGTTTTGTGTGTTTTGCCGAGAGTGCAAAAGCTTAAGTGTGGGGGAATTTGATTAGTGCATTTTTATGCACTCTTTATAGCTTTTCACTTGGTGTTTTTAATTTTGATTTGTACTTAATAATTAGGTCTTAATGCGTTTCTAGACTTTGGGTCTTATTTGAGCAATATAGTAATTTCTTGATTAATTCTTGTTTTTATTGCATATTGACCCCTATCTACTCTGCAGGCCATACCTTTGGCTGTGGTTATCCGATTGAGGCGTGCAAGCATGTAGTGGAAAGCTAAGGACCAGAGATACAAATCTTCTGTTGAGCTCGAAACCCAATTTGGAATGCTTGAAGGTCAAAACTGCGAAATACCGAAGAAGTTTAATGTAAAACAGGTTTTAGGCAGAATATTAGTTTGTTAACGGGCTTTTATCATAGAACCCGTTTAGGGATTTAGGTTTTTCATTTAGCTGAAACTAAATACAGTTCAACAGCTGTCTTTTTACCTTCTTACGCATTCCTACTTTGAATTTACGTTTTGTGCCCTAACCTCCAAGGAAGCCAAAACCCCGGAGTCAATTCATTGGTGAACGGGTGTCGCTGTACGGATTTTGAGGTTCGGTTCTTTATTGTTCATGATATTTCGTCTTAGTTTCGAATTCGTCTTAATCAATTTCGTTTTCGTTCTTAATGGTTGCAATTTAAGTTCTTCTTATTTCGCTTGAATCATTCGAATTCTGTTTTTTTGCAAAACATGATCGTTTGTTTACGTGCTTGCTTGTATACAATCTCGTTTCGTAACCTTTGATTATTTCGAGTTATTTGGATGCTTAATTTATTTAATTCGAATATAAATTGATAGAGGCTTGACATGAATTCTGTTATGATATTGGTTATAATTTGAACGGCGCTTTTTCCGCTTTCATAACTAATTGAACCCACTGTTTCAGCGCTTGTTCTAGTTAGTTTATATAATTAACGCTTGTTCTAGTTAGTTTATATCAATCTAGAAATGGAATTCCTTAGAGGCGTTACTTTTTAGAACGTTTGATAAATCTAAGAAGCGCACCTCGAAATCAGTGAATTGATTGCCTCTCTATTGCTTTTCTCCTTAAACATAACTTGTTTTCTATCAAAACCCCCTTTTTATTTTGAACTTCGTGCTTGTTATTTGTAATCTTAATCTTAGAGGTCCTTGTGAGACGACCAAGGTTACCTCCCATTGATACTACATTTTAATACTTTTTAATTATTTTGACCCGCATACGACTGATGATCAAATTGGCGCCGTTGTCGGGGATCTCTAATTAGGGAGTTCCAACTTCAAGAACCTCACTAACACTAACATTTGTTTTTGAATTTTGTTGCTTTGTAGGTTCCGTTTGTTTCAGCCCCATTCAGTTTTGTCTCAGATTAGGAGAAGAAAAAAAACGGTTTTCAGGTGACCTTCTTCGATGGATCCGAAAATTTGCCAGAAAATCAGAAATACATCAAGGATTCAGAATCCCATAAATGGTTGTTGAGGCGTCAAAATCCTAAATTCCCTCTTTTATATTTTCGTTTTAATTGTTTTAATTTTTCAAATCTCCCAAAAAATCCAAAAAAAATGCATATATTTCTTTTGATTTAATTAGATTTTTAGTAATATTTTTAAATTTTTTTAAATTAGATTTGATTCGCTTTCTATTTTCTGCATCCATTTTAGCTTTAGGAGATAGTTGATATTTCTAGAATTGTTGCATTTTCTCACTTGTTGCTGCATATGGTGCATGACCAGGTCTAAAACTATTAGCTTTCATCCTCCCTTTGACCTTGAAACTGAGAAAACATTGCATCGTAGACTAAGAGATTATATAGAGGATAGTGGTAGTGATAGTGATAACATCTTTAGCCATAATCTCTTTGACTTTGATTCAGATCTTGATTCTGTTAACATGGCTGGGAAACATCAATCCAAGTGGATTGACCCGTTTGTTATTACTAATGTATTTCCTCATGGTGCAGTTGAAATTAAAAGTGACGCGACAATTAAAGTTTTCAAAGTCAATGGACTGCGCCTATAAGTATTCCATGAGAATTTCTCACTTGATGATGTACCCATAGAAGAACTAACATCCCACCTACACTGCAAATTGACCAGGGAGTCCCTCCTCCATACTCTTACTTTATGCTTGACGTTTTCATTGAGGACAATGTATGATTTAAGTGTAGGGGTGTCTTTTAGTAACTTATTAGTTTGTCTTTTTCTTTTAATTTTTGGCTTGTTTTTCAGTTTTCCTTCACACAAAAAAAAATATTGTTATTTTAGCAAGTTTTTCCATGAATTCTTGGTTTGTACAAGTTGTGAGTGATTTTACTATTCTAGGACCATAAGTGTTTTGACATGACTTGATTGATTTCTTGTTACTCTTAGCATAATAAAAGTTGGATATGAGCACTAGATTTTGCATCATTTGTGATAGTCAGTGTCCCAAGTGAGAATTGAGTCTTTTATTGGATAGACTACATTTTGACATTCTCTCCTTTCTTGTGTGCGACTCACTCATGTTTGTTAGTTACTCTAGAACTTGACTTAATTCTTGTTGAAGCACTTGTTCACATGCAAGTTTGAAATGATCTAGGCAATTTTGTTCTTTTCTTAGCTACTAGCCAAATAACCCTACCTAGAATTTATTCCTTTTTGTAAGCCCCTTTGAGCCTTTTAATCCCATTCTTTGTTTTATAGCTCATTACAAGTCTAAAAGTGAAAAACAATGATATTACCCAATCTTAGAGGGTGAATGAGCTTTGAATTAAAAATTGTCAATCCATAAGTGTGGGGTGTCCAAATTGTGCAATTGTGGTTTTCACTTGGGTTAGTTATTGGGTTCTCAATGGAAAGTTTTTGGCAAGTACATTTGTATAGAAAAATATTCCCCAAGAAGAGAAGGGAAAAAGTCAAAAGAAAAAAATGGAAAGTGTATATATTTTTTATCTTTGTATCAAGAAGAGTAAAAGTTGTATGAAGAGAGTTGTATGAAAAGAGTTATGGGGAGAAGTATCAAAATAGAGAAGTTAGTCATATCTTGTTGAAGTTGGACCCTCTCATGCTCACTTTATAATTGATTTTCATTGCTTCTTTAGCCTCTTTGATTCTTTTTAGCCTAGTTTCCTTTAGGATTATCCCACATTGACTTTGGCCCCATTACAACCCTTATAAAGACCTTTTGATCTTATATGCATGTTTTCTTAAGTGTGGATGTTTGAAGCTTGTCAAGCATAAGGTAGTGCTAACTCCCAATGATGTGCTTAGTGTGTGTGTGTATATATATATATGAGAGTAAACACAAGCCTAGACACTTGAGTGATTGGTTTTCTATCCTCTTGTTTGCCTTGATTGTAATTTTCCTTGAAGCCTATCTTTGATTGTCATTTTCCTTGAAGCCTAGGAAAAGTGTCTCTCTTATGACTTTGTATTCTTTGGGTTCATTGGAAACTCATCCATTGTTTTCGTGTCTTGTTTTGTGTGTTTTGCCCGGAGTGCAAAAGCTTAAGTGTGGGGGGGAATTTGATCATTGCATTTTTATGCACTCTTTATAGCTTTTCACTTGGTGTTTTTAATGGTGCTTTGTACCTAATATTTAAGTCTTAGCGTGTTTCTAGACTTTGGGTCTTATTTGAGCAATATAGTAATTTCTTGATTAATTCTTGTTTTTATTGCATACTGATCCTTGTCTACTCTGCAAGCCATAACTTTGCCTGTGGTTTTCCGATTGAGGCGTGCATGCATGCGTTGAAAATCTAAGGAACATAGCTACAAATCTTATTTTGATCTCGAAACCCAATTCGAAAGTATGGAAGGTCAAAACTGCGAAATACCGAAGAAGTTTATTGTAAAACGGGTTTTGGGTCGATTATTAGTTTGTCAACACGATTTTATCATAAATCTCATTTAGGTATTTAGGTTTTTAATTTAGCTGAAACTAAATACAATTCAGCAGCCGTCTTTTTACCTTCTTACGCATTCCTACTTTGAATTTACGTTTTGTGCCCTAACCTCCAAGGAAGCCAAAAACCTGGAGTCAATTCATTGGTGAACGGGTGTCGCTATACGAATTATGAAGTTCGGTTCTTTATTGTTCATGATATTTCCTCTTAGTTTCTAAATTGTCTCTATCAATTTCGTTTTCGTTCTTAATGGTTTCAATTTCAATTGTCTCTATGAATTCTTGGTTTGTACAATCTGTGAGTGATTTTACTATTCTAGGACCATAGGTGTTTTAACATGACTTGATTGATTTTTTGTTGCTCTTGACATAATATAAGTTGGATATGAGCACTAGATTTTGCATCATTTGTGATAGTCAATGTCCTTAGTGAGAATTGAGTCTTTTATTGGATAGACTACATTTTGACATTCTCTACTTTCTTGTGTGTGACTCACTCGTGTTTGTTAGTTACTCTAGAACTTGACTTGATTCTTGTTGAACCACTTGTTCACATGCATGTTTGAAATGATCTAGGCAATTTTGTTCTTTTCTTAGCTACTAGCCAAATAACCCTACCTAGATTTTATTCCTTTTTGTAAGCCCCTTTGAGCCTTTTAATCCCATTCTTTGTTTTATAGCTCAATACAAGTCTAAAGTGAAAAACACTGATATTACCCAATCTTAGAGGGTGAATGAGCTTTGAATTAAAAATTGTCAATCCATAAGTGTGGGGTGTCCAAATTGCGCAATTGTGGTTTTCACTTGGGTTAGTTATTGGGTTCTCAATGGAAAGTTTGGCAAGTACATTTGTATAGAAAAATATTCCCCAAAAAGAAAAAAAAAGAGAAAGAAAAAAATGAAAAAAGAAAAGGGAAAAAATCAAAAGAAAAAAAATGGAAAGTGTATATATCTTTTTATCTTTGTATCAAGAAGAGTAAAAGTTGTATGAAGAGAGTTGTATGAAAAGAGTTAAGGGGAGAAGTATCAAAATAGAGAAGTTAGTCATATCTTGTTGAAGTAGGACCCTCTCATGCTCACTTTATAACTGATTTTCATTGCTTCTTTACCCTCTTTGATTCTTTTTAGCCTAGTTTCCTTTAGGATTATCCCACGTTGACTTTGGCCCCATTACAACCCTTATAAAGACCTTTTGATCTTATATGCATGTTTTCTTAAGAGTGGATGTTAGAAGCTTGTCAAGCATATGGTAGTGCTAACTCCCAATGATGTGCTTAGTGTGTGTGTATATATATATATATATATATATATATATATATATATATATATATATATATATATATGAGAGTAAACACAAGCCTAAACACCTGAGTGATTAAGTGCATTACATATACATAACTTGTGAGGACTAATCACTTATGATTCAATCTTTGGTTTTCGATCCTCTTGTTTTCCTTGATTGTAATTAAGTGCTATCTTTGATTGTCATTTTCCTTGAAGCCTAGGAAAAGTGTCTCTCTTATGACTTTGTATTCTTTGGGTTCATTGGAAACTCATGCATTGTTTTCGTGTCTTGTTTTGTGTGTTTTGCCCGGAGTCCAAAAGCTTAAGTGTGGGGGGAATTTGATCAGTGCATTTTTATGCACCCTTTATAGCTTTTCACTTGGTGTTTTTAATTGTGCTTTGTACCTAATATTTAAGTCTTAGTGTGTTTCTAGACTTTGGGTCTTATTTGAGCAATATAGTAATTTCTTGATTAATTCTTGTTTTTATTGCATATTGATCCCTGTCTACTCTGCAAGCCATAGCTTTGCTTGTGGTTTTCCGATTGAGGCGTGCAAGAATGCATTGGAAATCTAAGGAACGTAGCTACAAAACCCTCTGGTTGCAGTATGGGCGACTCATACCTCGATAAATGAAATTTGTAGGAGGAAACTTGTCGCAGTAGGGCCCGTCTCAGTAACTCAATGGTTGGTGATGATGATTGGTGGGGTGGTAAACAAACGATTATGGGAGTAGTAATAGAGACATCCAAGACCCGGCCTTGCAGGTAGGTCCAGTGGGGAGGTCTTAAGCGGGGCACCACTAGGGCATTCCACCAAACACTAGAATACGCTAACTAGACTCTATCTATTGCTCGGGATGTTGAGGGAACCTGCATCCGCTTACTCAGAGTTAGATGAATCTAGATTTATCGTTGGAGTAGTGGATAGGAGGATTGCCTTGACATTGTAGTCTTAGGATTCTAAACTAGATTTAGGATGAGGACATTAGTTGATGATCGTCTGATTGCGCGTGTCATGTTCATTGCATTCACTATTGTGATATTATCTGTGTTATGTGATTCCCCCCCCCCCCCCCCATTTAGGTACAAGTCTTGTATGGCTTCACTTTGTGACATGTCGTAGTATGCGCATGTCGGGTTCGACACTCCTTAGGGATTGACTTTTTGAAATTGATTTGATGGATTGTGGTAGTCTTTGTTGTTTTAGATTCGACCTTATGTTCCTTATATGGTATGGACGCTCTTTCTCACTCATGTACCATTTTTTTAGATTGAGTTTTAGGTGTCGTTGGAGTAGTCTTCTACAAATGTGTAGTGGTGGAGACATGATTACTACAGAGTATTTAGTAACTTGCATTATGATACTAGGCATTGATGTTACTCTCGTTTTAGTTAATTGGATTAAAGGTTAATTGCTTTGATCATGTGATATCGAGATTTGGGTTGTACTCTTATTATTATAAATATGGTGTTTCTTGTTACTATATTGGAAGAAAATTTTTATCACTTTAATCTTTAATATTATTATAATCTGTGTTTATATGATTTAAGGAATTTGACGACATCTTTTACTAGAGAAAAGTATTTCAAGAATGAAATGCGAAATTTACTTCAAAAAAACAAATTTACTCATTTTGGGGTAAAAGGGTGTCACACATCAGTTATGGATTCCCTAACTGCTTCATAGAGTGTTAGGCTAGGTGAGTGGGACGTGTAGGATTATCTATGACTAGGAATAAAAGGGGAAACAGCAAGGAAAAAGAAAGTAAAATCTTGAAAATGTAAGTTTGATATTGATTGTTGTGTCACTTCACAAATTACAGCCCCCCCCCCCCCCCACACACACACACACATATATATATATATATATAAACGGTCTCTGTTGGCCATTATTACTAACTTACAACTAACCACCATTGGATCAGCTAAGATCAACATACACTAACGCTCCTTCGCCCTAAAATCTAGGAGAAACAGCTCCATGATGCCCACTATAGAATACACCTCCTCAGAATTATTGACCTTCTGCTGAGGAAACCTTACTGTTCAATTTTTGTTGGTCTATGTCCTTGCCTTCTTGACAATGCCTAGCTGAGGTTACCAACATTTCTTATGTGATTGCTCTTCTTTAAAATAGTGAGATGAAGTAGAAGGAATAGAGTAGATATAGGGTGTTTTGTAGCCTATTCTCCTTTTTTTCCCATGATTCAAGCAACTCGGTTGGCCCGTCTCCTTGGTTAAGCTCTCCCTCAGCTAGTCTACCAACGTCAGGGAGATACATGATTTCTCACATATCAATCCTAAAAGATCAAAAAGTCATCTCAAGGTTTTTTTTTTTCCTATAAAAGTCATTTCAAAATTACTTAATGTATATATTTTTCATTTTTGATATTTGATATATTGTTATATGATAATTTTTTTTGAACCAATTATAAGATAAGTATTAGTAATACCAAAATTTATTATTTTCTCAAGTTCACATATCATTTATAGATATATTTTTATATAAAAAAGTTTATAAATATCTTAAAAATATTTAAATAATTATTTTTGCGTAATTAATAAATTATATAATTTATAACTAAATCAGTAAACACCAAGTGGATGTGGCACGAGTGGTAACTTGCTCGGGTCCCTTAAGCATTTGGTCAGGGGTTCGATCCCTGGCCGGTGTGTATGGAAAAGCACTGCTTGGGAGAGGCAGCCCCTTAAATGGAAGTCCAGATCCTCGAAAGGATTAGTCTCCCCAGTCGACGGGGAGGATACCTTGGGAAACCAAAAAAAAACTAAATCAGTAAACTAAAAAAGAAAAGAGATCACATGTATCATGCGTACTAACCTCCGAATTAGATGTGGACAATTTAACTTCTTCATGGTGTTGACTATGAATCTAGAAGATGATGATATAGGAATTGATGAATCAGTATATATTTTTTTTTGGTATAAATACATAATTTTGATTAAGCCAGAAGAGACCCTGTACCATCTCTCATCCAGTGTTCTTGGTTCAATTGTGAGTATATTGATCATTGACTATTTTAACGAGACATTCGATAATGCTAAAAATCCAAAAACACATATGGGACTCACGGAAAAAGTCAAAATTAATGGCCCAACCCACTAGAAATGCCAAAATTTTGGGTTAAAATATTGATGATTATTCTCGACACAAACCAGTATAATAAATGAGACCGTAATTCCTTCCTCAGCACGGAACCTATCACCATAACTTCCCTCCTTTGATCTTTTCACAGAATCATAGTCAGTCATAGCAAAAAACTATTCCTAGTACTTCCCCATTCATTATCTTTCACGCGCCATGGACGCGCGACGCGCCTCGGGTGCCATTGTTGAGCGCGTCGATTCCCATTCTCCACGAACCGAACCCGAATCTCCACATCTGTCTGACTCTCCCGCCTCAAATTCATCATCCCCCGTCACGGTACCGCCACCACGTCATCTTTCCGAGCGAACCGTTCCCGTCCCCGTCCCCGAGACAGGCCCCCGGCGTCAGGATTCAGGCGACCGTCTTCCAATTGGAAGCTACAACCCTACCATATCGCTACTTGGAACTTCGCTGACAGCGTCGCCTTCTTCGAGTAGTGCTGGGATCATGGATGGAGAGTTCTCCGAGGATGGCTCCGCCATCGGCTGGGTACGTAGCAGTGAATTCAGTTTTGCCAGCGAAAGGTTTGATTTGGCGGCTGTGAACGCTCCGGAAAATTCGGTGGAGAACCGCTTTGTTGCAACGTTGAATGGGAATAATATTCCTGCACTAAATGGTACATTTTTTATCGTTTAATACTTTCATGCATGTGTGATTAGTTGTTTTGTGATGTATTTCTATTTAGAATTAGGTAGAGGTACATGGATCAAACAATGCCATTGTGGTTTTTTAAAATTAGTTGTTTTGTCATTTATTTATATTTAGGACTAGGTATAGGTACATGGATCAAACAATGCCATTGTCATTTTTTAAAAAGACAAAACTTAGGTGCAATTTCTTGGATCACAATTCAACTCATGGATTATATATTCAATAGAAAAAATGCCTAAGGTTGGTAGCTCACTTAAGTGAGTTAAGATGCCGAAGGAATTTGAAGCATGGAGGTTCATATTTTAGAAATTAACATTCCCCTATGACTAATTAACCTCTTACATTTCCAATAGGAAAAATAAGATCATTTTGGAAAGGCCTTATAGGTTTATGTCTTTTTCAGTGGTTTTTCGTTAAATTTTCTTTGATCTTTCTCCACCACTTGATAATGTTTGGTTAAATAAACTACTACTGATCTTGTGACCACTTCAATAAAATATTCCTTTGAGCTTGAGAGGCATCTCTAGACTACAAATACTGCTTGAAGCATTTTTTTTCCCTTGATTTTATCAGCTTGGCTCTAATCCCACGATTTGCGTCTTCCTCATTTAATCCGTACTGCATATTACTTTATATGATAGATTCAAGATATGAGAACTAACAATTTGTAATATTGTATGATCTCCAAGCCAATGCCAGTGCTCTACATGCTTAACATGTGTTCCATATACTTTCTGTTACTCATATGTGTAACCAGAAACCTTGGGATTTTTATCTCCACTATTATAGTTACCATTTATTTCCTCTTTTGACATTCACTGTGCAACAATAACATCTAATCTAAAACTGATACAGATTGAGGCACTGTCTCTTGGTATTTATCCCCTCACCTTGTGCTCAGGGCATCTAACTTTCACCCTCACAAAAATCCATTGGGCTTGAAATATGAATGATGCACTGGTCCACTATAATTTAATCTTGAAAATGGTGTGGAAATAATCAAACATTCAAACTCTTTTCTACTTGGTCACAGAGGCTGATGCAACATGTCAAAGTCCAACTCCAAGTAAAACTTAAGCTGCTAGGTGGAGGGTTAGGACTTGTCATTATCTCTGATATGTTTTACAAGAGTCGATGTTTGAGTTTCAGATGTGTCATTTGTGTACATTATCACATAAAATTGGTCTCATAAGTATTTCTTGGTTGTCTAATCAAAGCCTATTGAGCATGGCTGTTCCCAATGCTTGGGTTCTATGGAATGTATTGTAAATGGCATAAGTGAACTCCTGAATTTAGAGAAGGTTATGAATCCGGATACGATTGCCTATATGTCACTTTGATAAGTTCTTTAAACATTCATTTAACAGAAAGCTCATCCATTTGCCGGAAGGTGGGATATTTATTTTGACTCCTCCTTTTAGCGGTATTGAAGTTTTTTGCTATAGGTTATTGGAAAAGGAAAAATCTCTAGAATTGAATAATAAATAATATAATGAAGCAAGTTGCCAATCTTGTACTTTCATTTTGTCATTTCTCTGTGTACATATTTTCTAGAAAGTTTTTCTGCCTAAACTACCTACTAGCCAATATTTACAGGAATGTCTGGTTGTATTGGATTTTGTAAAATTATTAACATAGGCGTTAACTATGTTGCCAGTACAAACCTAATTATTGGTGTTTTAAGGGTAGTGCCATAATTGTACTAATCTATCTATCTATCATTTTCTATTTATGATAGAAGATTTTGGTGTCTTTTGATCCATGTAATCAACCCCATCTAGTGGGAAATTTTGTTGTTATTGTTGTACCTATCTGATGGGTTTTCCTCTCTTCTTTTCTTCGACCGAATTGGTTTTAGATTTTGTCTTCCCAATCCTATTCACATACGCCGGTTTGTTTCTTATATATAACTGATTCTACATATTATTGTTTGCATGTCTTATTCTTTACATATTAATGTTGAACAAAATTCCTGCAGAAAGGAGTGAAGAAGCTGTAAAAAAAGTATGCCTTGACCCCCCTTCAGTTACAATGCCACTGAAAGCAAAAACTACAAAGGCTGAGAGACGAGCCATGCAAGAGGCACAAAGAGCCGCAAAAGCTGCTTCTAAAGGTTATAGCTATTAAAAATCAATCTAACTTAATTTTTTCCACAGATGATAAAGCTTATGGGGGTAACTCAATACATGATATATTTTAGAATTCAATTTTCTATATTTGTTGATTGATTCATATATTATATATCTATGAAGTTTAAACTCTAGCTTTTATTCACTATAAATATTGACAACTGGTTGCCTGTTACAGGGGACTGTTCTTGACTTCTTGTTCTCCTAATGGACCAAACACATACCGAGTTTCTTATTTTCATGCCATCAAGTTCTCAAATCAAACAGTGACAAGTGGATATTTTTCCAAATTCCAATTTTTTGAATGATACAATTGCTAAATTAGAAACTTGTGATTATTTGATTTGAGAACTTGATGATAAGAAAGAATATACGGAAGATGATCTATGTTACGTCATTTGTCAATTGGATTTTAGATGAAAGTTATGGTTTATTACATAAATGTTGGTTCATTCTTTGTGCATGGAAGTGTCGCATAATTCCTGTAATTTTATGCATTTCTAAGTTAAGTTGAACTTTGTGTGGCATTTTGGCTTTGCTTATATTCTCTCTCTCTCTCTCTCTCTATATATATATATATATAATTAATATCCATCCATGTATCTATATTGAAAGTCTAGTTGAAATGAGAACAAGTTGTTTAGTAGATGGGATGCATTATATAATCCAATCAATTGTATAATTTTTGGCCTTGAAACAAAGAATATGGAGTTCAATGTTTTAGTAGAAGGTTCTTAATTATGAGCTCATTCCTTGTTGCTGATATTCAGGAATTCTATACCTTTCATATTTGTTGTGTGGTTTGTTTAATTATTGTTCTGTATCCAGCTAATGGAATTACGGCAGTTACTGAATCTAGCAGAGCAGCCAATGGTAAAAGTAGAAAGCAGTCTTCACAAAAGACAGATGGTCCTTCTGTTACGGCATCAGTGGCTACTGATAAGAAATCTGGAGATCGTCCTTTGGAGAAAGAGAGGAAAAAAGATGTCCCTCCTCCTCGAATGCAATTTGATGACAAAAGCAGAGTGGAAAAGGCTAAAAGGCGTGCAGTAGTAAATCAAACTGAAGCTAGAAACAGAGTTGAATTATTTAAGCATTTGCCTCAATACGAACATGGGACCCAGATTCCTGAACTTGAATCAAAGCTATTCCAACTTGACTCAATGCATCCTGCCGTGTTCAAGGTATACTCTTGATTGCTATGTTGGTTCAGGATAATGTATATCTGAAGATGAACACTAACATTAAAACTAAATTGTTCTTTTCATTCATTAGAGTCTACAGTTTGTGTTTGCATGCATTTGAACTGAAATGGGAGGACCATCTTAAGTTTATAAGTAAACCCTCAAATTGGTCATCCATAACACCGGTTACCACGAGTCCTGCAAAAATGTCAGATGGTGTGAATTCTGATAATGTTGATGGTCATAATATCTTGGCCAATTTTTGATAGGAGGGGCTATTTGTTAATTAGTGATCTTATCACCCAAACTCTAAATTAGGCCAACTCAAACAAATAATAAGACACATGAACCAGGCTATAGCTGGGAGGAGGTCCACTTTTACTCCCCTTTCCAAATGGTCCATCTTAGGTGGACCCAAAACTTAAAAGATTAATAATATAATCAGAAATAAACATCTAATATTTGTACTGATTAGACATTAGTTGACTATTTCATCAAAATGCACTTTACATTTTTACTAAGATCTTATGATTTGTGTTCCAAGGACTAGTTATATGATCGTTTACCTCTCTCCCGAGGTAGGATCTTGATTTTGACAAGCTTGTTTAGGAAGATTAATGTGATGTCATTCTAGATTTCTAAAGGCTCAAGACCAATTTTAGGGTTTATTTACTCGAAATTAGTTATTATTCTTTTGTATCCAGTCTTCCAATTTCTTTTCTATTATCGTTGTTGTTATTTATTGAATGTGTTTTGTTCATGTTAAGCAGTAAAAATAATATGACAATCACTGCTTCTTTTATGTCAATTTAGTTGTTCCTTTTTTTTATTTCTTAGCTTACATTCTTAAGACACTTGTTTTTTGTCTGAATCCAATGATTTTGCAATGGACTTAAAATCTAATTTAGGTATGGTGCTCATCAGCTTATTTAATTGTCAGGTTGGATTGAAGTCTATGGCCGGAGAAATATCAGGGGTTAATGCTCGTTGTATTGAAATGCTTAGAGCATTTCAGGAAGTCATTATGGACTACTCCACACCGCCTGAAAAATTACTTGTTAGAGATTTAACTGCAAAAATCAGTAGCTATATTTCATTTTTTACCGAATGCAGGCCGCTTTCTATTAGCATGGGGAATGCAATTAGGTTTTTAAAGAGTCGTATTGCCAAGTTGACCTTAAATCATACTGAAGCTGAGGCAAAAGCAACTCTTTGTTCTGATATTGACCGATTCATCAATGAAAAAATAATTATTGCGGATATCGTGATCGCTAGACATGCTGCTACAAAAGTTAGGGATGGAGATGTTCTTCTAACATATGGATTGTCTTCTGTTGTTGAGATGATTCTTTTACATGCCCAAGATCTTGGGAAACAATTCCGAGTTGTGGTGGTAGACTCACGACCAAAGCTTGAAAGTCAGACCTTACTTTGTCGGCTGCTAGCCAAGGGCCTGAGTTGTACCTATACTCATATAAATGCAGTTTCTTATATCATGCACGAGGTAACAAAAGTTTTTCTGGGAGCTTCTGCCATTCTGTCCAACGGAACTGTATATTCAAGGATTGGGACGGCATGTGTTGCAATGGTAGCTCATGAATTTCGTGTTCCTGTATTAATCTGTTGTGAAACTTATAAGTTTCATGAAAGGGTGCAACTTGATTCAATATGTTTCAATGAACTAGGTAAGTTTGAGCACCAGCTTGTTAATACTGAATTTTTTCAGCTCTGCCATACATTTTGAAACACAAACTTGGAATTGCACGCAGGTGACGCAGATGCTATTGTCACGGTCCCTGGAAGAATGGATGTCAATCATCTTCACAATTGGAAAAATGAAGACAATTTGCAGCTTTTGAATTTGATGTAAGATTTTAGATATTCCATTTGTGTGCACAGCCCTGTAAAATTGGATAAACTGATTTTCTTCTAATTGATAGGTATGACGTTACACCTTCAGATTATGTTACAGCTATTGTTTCGGAACATGGAATGGTAAGTTGATTAGTTAACTTATAAATGACTTTTTCCTTTGGTCCATAACTCTAAAATCTAATAATTTCTTGGTTAGTGAGTCTAAGATTCTGAATATTTTTGCATCTTTTTTTCTTTTCAAATCTGATTGTTACTCAATTTCCAGTTTAGCAGTCTTTTATCTATTTTTGTTGATGCAGATCCCTCATACAAGTGTGCCCGTAATTGTTCGGGAGTATGGACAAGAGATCTACTTGACATAGAGAGATATACAAGTCACGAAGTGGCTTCCATAAACAGCCCACAATCAATTTTGGCAAATGGAACTTCTCTACATACGTGAATGCCTAGTTAGAAATTTGAATTTTTTCATATTGTTTTTATTGTTCCTTTTAGCTTTTGGTCTCTATACGATTTTGGAGATGCCTATTCTTTCAATTAGTTCCAAAATTCGAAACTCGATTTTTTATCAGATTATTTTCACGGAACCATTCTGTTCTACTACACCTTATATTTTTGTTGACTTGCTGTTAGGTAGTAAAAATTTAAATAATATTATTAATAAAAAGAGATTTATGTTATGACTAAGAATTTTATAAAGTGACTATATAGTGTATTAATTTTTTGAAGTGTATTAACATTGATCTTAATTATTGAATATCAAATATTATATTATATGGCATGTAACATAAAAGTTTTTTTTGGTCAACATGTAACATAACGATTGTCAACTTAAGATAAAGTTTGATAACATTAAATCAAGTGTAAGCCTAAGAACCAAATCCTGTTGGAACTAAAAAAACATGATTTGCTTCCGAGAGAATAACTATTAACACCTCAATTTTTAATAACTTGTATGTTTACTTTGTAACCATGTTCACGTGTAGGGATGTAAACCGAGCGGGGTGGGCAAGGTACCAGCTACCCGCCCCGCGAGATATAAATGAGACTTGGCCCGTTCCGTACCCGTGCAGGTACCCATGTAGCGGGTACTAAATGAGTATTATCTCCTCGCGAGTACCCACAGATACTTATTAGAGTTATAAAAATAATTTTTTATAAAATAAAATTTGAAATACTATACAAAATTAATCTTTTGAACACAGTTTGTTTCGTTCATTTATATAAGAAAATTATGTATTTTGTTACGCATTTATCTTATCAATTATTTACTAACTTATAATTGTTAAGAAATGGAAATAAAAAATACTAGAATTACAATAATAGGAAACTTTAAAAATAACAATTCACTAATTATCCAAAATATTAGGATAAAGGACACAGCCACATGGTGCAGGTTTTTTTCTCCACCCCTATGTGAGTGTGTGGAAAATTTTTAAGGTTTCTATTTTAAACTAGGTATATATATAAGGGTAATTAGGTATATATGTTACGGGTACGAGTATCTCATTACCTGACCCCGCCCCCATTTATTGATGGGTATTTTTATTGCCCTTTTATTTTGTCTGTGGGTACCCGTTAATGGACCCGCCACGTGCCAGTGGGTGCGGGTTTTTTTGCACCAATGTTCAGGTGCGAAGTATCCACCAGTTCTGTCTTATTAGACTATTTACAATGGGGTAGTTGAAAAATTTATTAAGTAGTTGAATAGGTGTAATGGGGGTGTTGAATGGGTAGTTGAAAGGGATGTGGATTATTTGGTATTGAATTTATTCAACATGTTGAATGCTGAAATAGTGGGGTCCGCGCGGAAAACATGGCGAATTCTGATTGGCTGCTGTGATTTTTGACATTTTTATCTCATCTTAATTATTTGGGGTCAATTATTTCATAGTAAATCATTTTTTTTAAAAAAAAATTTTCCACCAAAATTCATCATTTTTTTTTGTCTACAAATAGAGACTTGGTTCATTTGATTTGGGCACAGAAAAAAATCGACTATTTTTCTCTAATTTTTCTATATAGCCTCCAATAAACTCTTGTTTGTAGATCTAAACATCTTTTTAGTGAAATGGATCTCAACAATAACCCTTTTAACACCCAATATTCTATTAATTACCCTTTTTATTAATATGTAATCACAAAAAAAAACATAAAAGAAAAGAAGAATATGAAATAAAAGTGGTGGGGTAGGTTGTTGAATTTTATTAAACAAAACCATTGTAGTGAATAAAAGTTGAATGAGTGTTGAATTATTAGGTGGAAGAGAGAGAAGATGATGTGGAGTGTTAAAAAATGAAAAAGGAGAGTGTTGAAACATGAAGAGTGTTGAAACCACCCTACATAATCTTACAAATTTCTCGGTGCTAATAAAGAAGTACATATACCCCTCCCTACGTTGTTAGGATATAAGAGACATATTGTTTATCTGTTTTGAGTAGATTCAATGTTTCTATAAGGACAATCTAGAACGTACACAGATAATTAAAAACAAAATGGTGCTATGTCAGTGACAGTGAGGCAATATATGTTGTCATAGCATCTTTAGCGTTATCTATGCTGAGCAAGATTCGCATGAAAGCTCTACCACTTCTAATAATAATAACATGATTCTTTATACAATCAGAAAAATGTAACCATAAACAACCAAATTACACTATGTCAATTGCACTTTTCTTTTCTATGTGTATGTGTGGCAGGTGAAAATTAAACTATAGGAAATTTAAAAGAGAAGAAAGAAAAATATGGCCACTTCAATGAAGAATGAAAATTGTGTGCTTCACCTTCTCCTTGTTCTCCTTGATCTCCAAATAATTGCAGATGGGTTTGGACATATTCTGTATGGAATTTTTGGTGGAGGGGTACCAGGAACTCTGCAATGCAATTCTAAAACTTAGTTATTAGCAGTTGTATTAATTAAGAAACCTTAATTCTGTGTTAATTAATGTCTCTAGCAGTGATTTATGTAAGGTGAGGAATCAGCTAAATCCACCACCGATGTACCAGTCAAGTTGACTGTATGATATAATATAAAGGCTAAATATATATTTTGGCCCTTTATTTTTGGGGTTGTGGTCACTTTGGCCCTTTATCTTTTTTTTTTTCTCATTTTAGACCCTCATGTTTTTTGTGTGTGTCATTTTGGCCCCTGCCGTTATGTTTATGTTTTTTTAGGCAAATTTTTAAGGACGAAAATGAAATCAATTAAAAACATAAGGGCCCAAAATGAAATCAATTAAAAACATAAGGGACAAAAAAGAAATCAATTAAAAACATAAGGGACCAAAATGATAACGGCAGGGGCCAAAATGACACACACAAAAAACATGAGGGTCTAAAATGAGAAAAAAAAAAGATAAAGGGCCAAAGTGACCACAACCCCAAAGATAAAGGGCCAAAATATATATTTAGCCTAATATAAAATCCTATGAGTGGTTGAGAATATCCAACCAATATGAAATCTCGACCATTCATAACATTTTATACTATATCCTATAGTTAATTTGACTAGTATGGATCCTTCATATCCTATAAGTCAATGTTTCTCTACTTATGCACTTAATAGTTATCAAAATTTATCAAGTATGTCCATACAAATAAAAACGCTAAAAAACATGTATGATTCGAATAATATTTAGGGCCCATTTGATTCCCTTTTTAACATCTGTTTTCTGTTTTTAAAAAAATTAAAAACTGAAAAAACTTGTTTGGCTACCTTGTTTTGTAAAATTATTTCGTATTTTTTTGGTTTTCAAAACTAAATATCGAAATAGATAATACTTGCTTTATAAAACAATTTTCAACAATTATTTTATAAATTTAAAACACAATCAAACAAGACTTTAGATTATGTGATGAGGAATTTTTTGATGGTGAGATAATTGTCATGAAACTTACTGTAATCTTGAAATGTCAATTTGTGAAAAGTCCAAGTTGGTTGAACTATCTAACACAGCTACTGCAGACAGCATGGGCCTCAGTGGGTCAGCTTGTGGCTGTTTTATGGCAAGTACTCTACAGTTGAAATTGTTTGCTAAACTGCTATGAGAATGTGCCATCGCAAACCTATTAAAAAATGAATAAAAACAATGTTGTGAGTTCATAGATTTCTCCACTAGTCTACAAAAAGTTGCATAGGTAATATATAATATAATAAATAAAAAAACAAACAGAAATCAATGCATTTGGTGTCCAAAAGCGCTTAGATAATATGGTTTGGGTATAAGGGTTGATCTGAGCGTAACTCGGCTTGAATCCCACAACAAGATTTTGAGTTCGAATCTTAGGTGTCGTAAAAACTCTATTGGGACTGGCAATGCCGGAAACACGTGGCCAGTTAAGTTCCCCAGCGTAGATTAATCATCGACAAAACCGATGGATACTGCACACCAAAAGCACAGTAACCAAAAAAAGAATGGGGTGGTTTGGGTCTCTTTCAACTTAACCTGGATTCGAATGCAGTCCTAAGAATGTATCAGCTTTAAAAATATGGTACTATCTGATTCGAGAGACTAATATTTGTTGTTGTACACAGAGGATACTTCGATTTGAAAAATAAAAAAAATATATTGAATATGTGTCAAATATTGAAATGGAGTGAAAGGTTGTGTAAGTGTTTGGTGGAGCCAACACATCAATTGTCAACTAGGGACAAATGTTTGTCAGTATTTGAGGCAGATTAGATTTCTTATCTTCATTGCAGTATATAATAGATAAGATAATTAACATGGAGACTCCTAATTTAGAATAATTCCTTGTGATGCATTAGCTTAAGAGGATATTATATGGTTAATTAGAACATAGTCATTTGTAAACGCAACATGGGTGTTTGTTTTAATAGAAAAAAGTATTTTAAAAGTGGACCACAAAAGGTTTGGACTTGTTTTGGCACCATTAATGAAGACACGTGCTTTTGCAATAGCTTTTTGTGACCAATTTGCTAAATCTCACTGGCAAAAAAACCTTTTTCAATTAATGCAGAAGAAAGAAAATAACATAAAACTGAAATCTCCAAAACACATCAGGTAGAAGTTGACCTCTCTAACTCTCTCACCACATCCTAACCTTTCTCTTATACAAAAATACTACTCTCGTTCTATTATAAGAATATATATATATATTTATTTATTACAGTTTTAAGTTAATTGAATAACTAATAAATATAGTCTATAGGCTAGATTCCTCAGTTATTAGACCAGATTCATCAGTTATTCAATGAACTTAAAACCTGAAAAACAGAGTAATCATCATTGAGTTTGGTATTTTTATTGATGACCCACACATGTCCAACTTGAAATTTGTCTTAAAAATCAATTAATTCTAAGGAGAAGGATCAGGACCCATACCCATGTATTGTCTAGGAGAGTTATCAACATCCATCAAAACTACTAATAATTCCAATATACCACCAAAATTATTGAACACAAAATTAACATGAAACATTAATTTTGATACAATATTAATGGACTTACTTGTAAAGAAAACTATGATCATGTAGTCCAAGAACAAGCATTGAAGCACCAATTTCTCTAACAGTAGAAGCAATCTTGGTTCCTTCTTGATCCCCTTCAGTCACAATAATCTCAACCTTTGTCTGCAATACAATCCTAAGATTATGGCACATATCCGTTAATTTGAACATAACAAAAAACAAAACAAAACAACATTAAAAAAGATAATTGGTTTGCTAATTGGTACTTACGTTGGGGTAATTGTTGCAAATATCTTGAAATGAAAGAGCTAAACGAAAACCATTAAGACGAAGAAGACGAGCTTTATTTCTGCTTCTTGATCTTGAATTGTAGACATGAAGAAGGGTAATTATGTCACCATAACGAATTATATTAATTAGTGCCCATTGTAAAGCTGTTCTAGCTGCTTCTACATCTTCTACCACAACCACTATTTTCTGAACATCCATTTTCTTTCTCTCTCTCTCTTTCTCTCTATGTTGTTGTTTATATGGCATAAACCAAGACAAAACTTCTCTCTCTCTCTCTGATGGTTTTTGTCTATTCTTTAACCTTTATTTCAGTGTTGTTTGATTGACTAAGAGTTTAATAGTTGAATTCACATTAATTAATTAAGAAGCATATACTATTTGTATGACAGGGAAATTTGCCTGCCTGTACTCCTACCTCATGTGTATTGCCTGCTCCTCTGTTAATGATTTCTCCATCACAAAAAATAAAGAAAATATGTTAATTATTTTGTTTATAAAATGAAAGCGTTAAATATGTTTTTAAAATACAGAATTTTCATTTTTAGTCCTTAATAAATGTTGTCAATTTTTTTCTTCAAGCGATTTCACCTCAGACAATGAACTATATGCCTCAATTATGAGTTCCTTAACTTCTCCAACGAGTGTTAGGTTAGGTGAGAAGGATGTAATGAATTATCTAATTGTTAAAATAAACTAAAACTACGAGTAAAAGATTGGAAAAAAAACGTAGATTTTAATTGATTGGTGTGTGTTTTACAAACGTAAGGTGTGAAGCCGCACACCCTCACCTTTTAAAAATTGCCATGATACCCCTATTATAATTTTTTTTGACCCCATATTATTTATTTTTTGCACACCCTCAACTGCATCACTAAGGCCTAATCAGTGCTAATGAGGCCCAACCCAAAAAAATATGTCATTCTCATTTAGCTGGCCCAAACCCAAAAACCAAAAAAAGCCAAAACGCAACAAGCAAACAACAACACGCACGCACCGTTCAGTTCACACACACTTTGTCTTCTCTTCTTCAACACGCAGTCACATCTTTTCATCGTTCACCGTCGCGGCGGCCTCCCTCCTGTTCCGTGAACACCTACGAGGCTACGCCCTTCTGTTTCTGTCTTCTTTTCTGTTCTGCCGCTGCTTCTCTTCAATCTTCATTCTTCAAGGTTTATTGCTTCTCTTTGCTTATTAAATTTGGAATTGTTTATTGAATAAGTTTATTGATTCTTTGTTTACTGTTTGTTGATTCTGTGGATTCTGTGTTCACTTTGGAATTGTTTATTCTTCATTTTGATTCTGTTTGTGTTTCTTATTCATTTGATTTGATTAATTAAATTGTTTATTGAATTGTTGTCTTTTTTTAGATTTTAAGAGACAATGGAAACTACTTCAAGATAAGATTATCACCACACAATCAACAATCTGGGGAAACAAGTTCCCAACGTCAACACGTTGAAATTAATTTAGAAGATTTGCCATCGGATCTGGAAAACGGATTAACATATCCGCATATCATCCTAATGATCGGGAGAGGATACGAAGAGCATATTTACAAAAGGGACCTTGTCAACCTACTCAACATAAAATCACGTAGGGGACAATTATAAATATGTAAGTGTTTTTTTATATAGCTTTATGATTTGGACAATTATGTCTTTACTTTTACTTACAGTATTATAAAATTTTATTTGGTTATTAAATTAGTCTGACCACCCTAGGCTAGAGTCCTAGATATGCCACTGTATATATACATATATAGTTGGCCACTACTACTAGTCTACAGCTAAACCACCGTTGGACCGGCTGTTAGCCTGCATTTTCGAACAGGCTCAATTAAATGCAGTCAATAATGCTGACTTGTCATTTTAAAGAAGAGATGTTGATATTTGACATTGAGAAATGTGTTGTGAAGAGTAATTTCGACTATGCCTAAGGCTAAATGAAACTGAGAGTTTAAAGACAAAGTTTTCGATGAGAAACACGTTAAAGAGTTTAGTAGAAGACAGGGCAGTGTTGTTGTCGAAAGCGTGGGCATTTACATGTCAACAAGGTTTGACTCGTTGCATTCAGGAAGAAGGCTTGATATTTTCGACAACGAGAAGCTGTGTACAGGAAGAATCAGCGTAGCACATAACTTAGCGAAAATTGGAAAGCTGAAGCTAGTAGTTTCGACAGGAAGTTGAACAATATTCAGATAACAGGTTAAGTCAAAGAGTGCTGGTAGAAAAGGACAGCAGCGATGTGGTCGAAAGATGGAGCAGTTATCTAGTCTTATCTAGTCGCAATAGCAGTTATTATATTTAGAAAAACCGCTGAGCGGTTATTGTTCTTCTTTTTTTATAAATAGGAGTTTTCTCGTAGAGTTAAAGGTCGCAATTCATTTTATACAAACTTTTAGAAAACACTCATACTTCCGCATAAGAGAAAAACGAGTTACTGAAGAACAATGTATGTGATCTGCGTACCAAACCTCTTACATTCAGCAATCTATTTACTATTTCTTTAAAGATTCCTGCAGGTTACTGGTTCTTCTTTACGAATTCCTGCAATTTATCGTCTTTCGATTTTGTTTCCTTTATTTACACTTTCTGCACTTTATTACAATTCATTGCATTTCTGTATTTCTTCTTAAAACACATGCTTTTCTTCATCGTTTTACTCCATTAAAACAGTTATCATCATAAACATCAATAACTTTAATAAAACTTTAATTCACAAATGTTCTGAGATGTTTCTAGTTGATCACGCGAGCAACACGCACGTGTAACTAGCGGTGTTTACCAAAAATCACGGTAAACAAATTGGCACACCCAGTGGGACATTTGTGCTAATCATTAAAAGTTTTACTAAACAATTCTGGGTTTGTTATCAAACACAAAACCAGTAGTTTACACTTTGCATGCATTTAAGAAGTGGTAGGCGTATTACTGAAATGCCACGCTCAAACATGAATGATGCTTCTACATCAAACGCTCATTCTCAAGCGTCAGTTAACAATACAAACGCTGCAAATATGTCAGGAGTAACCGCTCCTGTATCTGTCCCAGGAGTAACTGCTCCTGCGTCTTCTCCAACCATTCCAGGAATAACCGCTCTGATTCCTTCTTCGACAGTTATGGGGGTAACTGCAACAACTGCTCCTACCATTAACCCGTTGTCGAATGTGGTCCCTGTATCATCTAATTTAAATCCGACTATGCCCTTTATGGCAAACTCCATGATGGGGAATATGCCATTCAATTTCATGAATGGTAGAAATTACCCATATGGCATGCCAACAGCCATGATGGCAGGGCTTCAAACAAATGCATCTACGTATGCAGAAAACTTAGCCTCAAGTTTTTCACCTATAAATAATTCCCCAGAAAATATTTATAGTCGAAATCCACAGCCTTCAATAACTACTTCATCTTTGTTGGCATTAAGGCAACAGATGGATGATAGTAACCACGATATGGTTAATATGCCTAACACAACAAATTGGTATAGTGTTTAACCCATTAATTCAGAACACAAATGACAGTTACCAAATGTTAGCTACACAAATGGGTCGAATTGCTGATTTCTTTGGCACTCCACCAATGCACAACCAGCGAATTCCCCAAGTCCAAAATGTTGGCCTGTTGAATTACCTGTCGAAAGGCCCAATTATGCAATTCCTGTCGATCAAAGACAAATTATGGCTATCGAAGAACCTGTGCCTGAAATGGTATTAGTTAATAGAAACCAAGATGCTGACGAAGTAATAAGACAGGTTCAGCAAAACAACTTTGGTAATCAAAATAATTTGGCAAATCTTGTCCAAACAATTTTAGCCCAAAATGGTCTTAACTTAGGCTTGCATAGACCTAATTTTGTATCTCCCCTGTCGGAATATGTGACACAAACAGATTTGCCTAGGGGATGGAAAATCCCTAAATTCACAAAATTTGCTGGAGAAACCAGCGAATCCACTGTCGAACATATTGCACGATATTTGACTGAGGCTGGTGACATAGCGCAATATGAGAATTTAAGAATGAAATATTTCCCAAATTCTTTAACAAAAAATGCATTCACATGGTTCACCACATTATCCCCACATTCCATGTTTAATTGGAATCAATTAAAAAAAGCGTTTCATGAACAATTCTACATGGGCCAATGCAAAATCAGCCCTTAAGGAATTGGCAAGTGTTCGACGCAAAATGCCAGAATCTATTGACGATTATCTCAATAGATTTAGACTTCTCAAGGCTAGATGTTTTACTCAGATACCCGAGCATGAGTTAGTCGAAATGGCTGCTGGTGGCCTAGATTATTCCATTAGGAAAAAGTTAGACACTTTACACCTGAGAGACATGACTCAATTGGCTGACAGAGTTCGACAAGTCGAAAGGCTTAAAGATGAGAAAGCGAGAACAAATCGATTTAATAAAAAGGAAAAGGTTGCTTATGTTAATACTAACGATAGTGACCAGACTTCGACATATCATATGAAGAGGTCGAAGAAGAGGTTAATGTGGCAGAACTAAAGCCCGGACCTCCATATACTTGTAAGTTATTGAGGCCTTCTGATGGGAAAAATCCTGTCGAACCAAAAAATGACAAATATATTGCAAAAACATATACGTTCGACGTCACAAAGTGTGACCAAATATTTGATTTGTTGGTTTCTGATGGCCAGATTTTAGTGCCTAAAGGCCTAAAAATACCACCATTAGAACAACAAAAGAAAAGAGGATATTGCAAATATCATAATTTTTTAGGCCATAACACTTCTCGATGTGTTCTTTTCAAGGACTTGGTTCAGAAAGCACTGAGTGAAGGGAGACTAAAGTTTGATGATAAGTCAAAACCTTCAATGCAAATCGACAGCAATCCTTTGCCAACTGCAGAGGCAAATTATACTGAAATTGATATTCTCGTTGTCGAAGCTAGTCAAAACACTGCTGGAAACACCAGTATGTCGAAAAGTGCTGAAAGATCTGAGACAATTGTCAAAATGGTCACTAAAGACCAACATGAAGATCACATGCAGGTGGTATACCAAAAAACTGAAGAGGAATTGATTGATTTCCTCAATAGATGCAAAATCAACAATACTGAAGTAATGATGTGCCCCAGGTGCAGTTCAGTATTTGATAAGGAGGCTGCAAAGAGCCTTGAACATTCTACTCCTCAACAAAAGAGAAAGAATGCATGGGTTGATAACAGGCCAAAATTCAGCTTTAATCAAAGAGGTATCCCATTCAAAGTGACACCTCCAACTCATAAGGGGGCGAAAACATTTGTGCCTCCCACAAAATCACCTGTCGAAAGATGGGTGCATTCAGGAGGAAAACATGCAGGGTACTCTTTAAAAATGGTGCAAGGAAGCTCGAGTGCCATGACCCAGAATAAGACATATGATTCCAACAAGTATGTCTATAATAAAAATTACAAGGGGAAAAATCCCATGACCAAAACACAATGGCGGAGACATCAACGCCAAATGAAATTCATTGCTGCTGAGAGAAGTGGAAATCCAGCCACCAACAAGGGAAAGAAAATAGCCTCGTCTGTCGAAGTGCAAAGAAAGCCTGCCACAGAGAGGATTTTTCCTCCTCTTACGGTTGTCAAAGAAGGCCTCAACCCCGAAGAAGGCCTTAACCTGGATGACGAAGAGATGGGATCTGACTTTTCAGACTCAGAGCCTGATTTCGACATCATATGTGTCGTCTCAATACTTCCCATTGAGTTTGACGTGATATCGAAAGTCAACGAAGTCGAGCAAGACTTCGACCAAGATATGGCTAAGCATAAGCCAATTTGCTATTATGTACTCAACAATGGCTGCATGGAGGAACAAAGTGCAGTTTTTGAACACCCAAATGGAGGTATGAAGTACCATTTAAAGCCTTTGTTTATTCAGGCCAAAGTTAATAATGTAGGTGTTAATAAGGTTCTCGTCGACGGAGGAGTGATAACTCATATTTATATGAGTTATTTATGCTTAGTCAAAGTTAAATCATGCAAGTTCTCTGGCAATAGCAGGTTGTTTCTAGTAAAGTTTCTGTTAGTTTATTGCTTTTAGTTAGAAAGGGGCTAAATTACAAGTTCTAGGCATTTTGGTGCCAATTGGCGCCTTTGTGAGCGTTTTGATGCTTCTTGTGTTTGTGCAGTAATCCAAACGTGGCAGCGTCTCTCATCACGTCTGAAGAAGGACAGCAGAGCAAGAAAATAATATATATCATTTTGGCGCGCATGTAATGATGACCAGAGATCTGGAAATGAAGAAGATCTTCTCTTTCTTCAGCACTGACGCGGCTGACGCACTGTAGCAGTGCGGTGTCACTTCAGGGCAGAGTCAACTCGCAAGCAAGCTTGGAAGGTGGGGGAATGACATCAGCAACATGTGACCCGCTTTTGACCATGGCTATTCTCTCTCTACAAAAAGGCAAGGGTGCACCATGCGGAAGACACGCGACTCCATTCATCATCCACCTTCCCCCATTTTTCAGAGATAGTTTTTCTGAGAGAAGTTCTGGACACAAACTTCTTCATTTTTAATTCTCTCAAGGCCCCAATTTCCATATCCATCCACAGCCATTACTGTAAAGCTCAGACGTTGTAACGTCTTTACAGCGTGCATGAAGGAAGGCCACTTAGGCGTATCTTTTGCGTTTAGTCTCCTTTTCTCTATGTACGGTATTTGGATTTTAACTCCTCTTATTTCTGTAAGGATGCTCAGCATGAGCTAAACATTTGTAGTTGGGTTGTTGTTTTGCATGTAATGAACCTCTAGTTTAATGTTATGAAGTATTGATGTTTATGCGTTTTAAATCTTTGCATGTTAATATTTCCAAACTTGTTTTGAATTGATCACTTAAAATAAGTAGATTCATAGGTACAGACATGGTCTATGAAAAGAACTCAAAGAATTATGTGAATGAAAAGGTGCACTAAAGACATTTAGGCATTTTTATCTAAGTCTAGACATAGAACAGATAATAGTTCATAGGACATTGCTGTGGGTACTTAAAATACAGGAGTAGGCCTACTTAGAACCTAGACATAGGAATTCTAGTACTTGAAGCTCTGACGTTTTGTGACTGAAAAGCACAGCTCTTTTGCAACAGCGTTCAAACGTTATAACGTCTATACAACATAGCATTTGTACGTATTAACGTGTACACGTTATAACGTCTGACTAGAGGAGATTTACTTGCATGCAGCAATCCAACTCATACTCTTCCATATTCACACCCACTTCTCATTTACTTGCTTTATTTATGTTCTTAGTCTTAATATCAACTTTTAGTGTCGATTTATTACCTGTTTCACTTGTGTTTTAAAGACTTGAACTCTGA
Source organism: Astragalus membranaceus (assembly GCA_039519185.1). Classification (NCBI taxonomy): domain Eukaryota; kingdom Viridiplantae; phylum Streptophyta; class Magnoliopsida; order Fabales; family Fabaceae; genus Astragalus; species Astragalus membranaceus. The sequence goes on from CM076851.1 coordinate 98,655,769, forward strand.
AAGTTAATCAATCCTCGTGGGAACGATCTCTTACTTTTATCCACTTTATTACTTGTACGACGTGTATACTTGCACTGACATTGCGACTATAACACACACGAGCGCGAACAAGTTTTTGGCGCCGTTGCCGGGGACTGTATTTAACTTTTATTGTTCAACAAGAATTAAAACACTAGGTGAAAGAATTCTGCTGTGTTGTTTGTTGTTTTTATGAGTGAACAGGTAAACGTTACAGCGTATGCTTAGTTCCAGTTCAAGCTCTAGTTCAACAGAACCAGGGAGTGGATCTGAACCTGAATTCTACCCAGAACCTGAAAGAACCTTCAGGCGACTAAGGAGACAACAAAGGCTAAGAAGGCAGCAACAACAACAGCAATTTCAGCCACCAATCATGTCTGAACATGGTACTGGTGGTAGAAGCTCTAGAGGTGGACGTACTCCAAGAGGAGGAAGGCACTCTGATGCTGGAGGACGTGGTCGTGGACCACAAACTCATACAGATACCTATGTTGATGATGAACACTGGCAGAGACAGCAACTCATCAATGCAGGGCCACAAGACATGGTCAATGACAGGGACAGGCCTATGCGTGATTATGCCGTGCTCAATCCTGCACATTTACAAACAGGCATTGCAAGACCACCTATTCATACTGGTCACTTTGAATTCAAGCCAATGATGTTCCAAATGTTGCAGACTGCAGGGCAATTTGGGGGTTTCCCTCAAGAAGATCCTTATGCACATCTAAGGCAATTTTTGGATGTGTGTAGCAACTTTGTCATCCCTGGAGTCTCAGAAGATGCCTTCCAACTGAAGCTATTTCCATATTCTCTTAAGGACAAGGCCAAGAATTGGTTGAACTCCTTAGAGCCAAATTCAATTCATACTTGGGATGAGCTAGCTGAGAAATTTCTTGGAAAATACTTCCCTCCCAACAAAAATGCCAAGTTAAGAAATGACATCACTTCCTTCAAACAAAGAGAAGGGGAATCATTATTTGAGGCTTGGGAAAGATGGAAGGAATTACTAAGAATGTGCCCACACCATGGCATTCCCGTAGTTATTCAAATGGAGACTTTTTATAATGGTCTAGATCAACCTACCAGGCTTATACTTGATGCTTCATCAGGCGGTGTCATATTAAACATGTCTTTCTCTGAGGCATGCAGACTTATTGAAGACATAGCCACTCACAATGCCCATTGGCCCTCTGATAGATTCACTCCTGGAAAGAAGGCTGGTGTCCATGAGATAAGTGAAGTAACTGCCCTTTCTGCTCAGGTTGCTTCTCTGACCAACATGATTAAGAACTTGAGCACTCCAAACGTGGCCACGTCTGAAACACAGACTGCTGCAGCTATTGAGCCAACACCATCTGGGGGAGTAGTGTGTGTATATTGTGAAGTCGCATGTCTACGAAGAGTGTCCCCATAACCCCCAGTCTGTAAACTTTGTATCACATAACAAAGGTAACAGTCCCTTCTCTTACTTGTACAATTCAAATTGGAGAAATCACCCAAATTTTAGTTGGAAGAACAACAATTCTTTGAATGCTAGCAATGCTGCTCCTGCAATACCCCCAGGATTTCCCCCCCAACAACAAAAGCAGTATACGCAGAATAACAACAACAGCAATTTGGAAGCCTTGATGAAAACTTTCATAAGTGATTGTAGGGCAACCTTACAGACCCATGAGTCTTCAATCAAAACTTTGGAGAACCAAATTGGACAGATAGCCTCAGCTCTTACTCAAAGACAGAATGGATCTCTTCCATCCACAACTGAAACACCATCTTCATCAAAGTCAAATGGTAAAGATGTGGTGAATGCACAGGTAAATGCTATCTCATTAAGAAGTGGCACTGAGTATCCAGAACCATCTATGCCTAAGGAATCTGAGGTGCCAGGCAAGGAAAAAGAGAAAAACAAAGGTGGAGAAAAAGAGAAGAATATTCCGGATATTGTGATGTCTAAGCCAGACGTTACAACGTCTAGTTCTGAACCAGGAATCAAGACTGTTCCTAAGCTTGTACCTGAATATCCTCCTCCACCCTACCCTCAAAGACTCAAGAAAGCTCATGAAGACAAGCAATTCAGCAGGTTCATGGAGATGCTAAAACAGCTGCACATAAACCTTCCCTTGGTTGAAGCTCTACAACAGATGCCAAACTATGCCAAGTTCCTAAAGGATATCATCACCAAAAGAAGAAGGCTAGGGGAGTTTGAAACTATTGCTTTAACTGAAGAATGTAGCTTAATCATGCAGAATAAACTCCCTAGAAAACTGAAAGATCCTGGCAGTTTTACTATACCATGCTCCATTGGAGATTTTTACCTTGGCAAAGCTTTATGTGACTTGGGGGCAAGTATTAACTTGATGCCCAAGTCCATTTATGAAAAACTTGGTATAGGAACTGCCAGACCTACTTCTTTAAGTCTTACATTAGCTGATAAAAGTAGAGTTTATCCTGAGGGCATATTAGAAGATGTTTTGATTAAAGTTGACAAATTCGTTTTTCCAGTGGACTTTGTTATTTTGGATTTTGATGCAGATAAGGAAGTTCCTATCATCTTGGGGCGACCATTTCTAGCCACTGGAAGGACACTCATTGATGTGCAGAAAGGAGAATTAATCATGAGGGTCAATGACCAAGAAGTCAAATTCAACGTCCTCAACGCACTCAAGTATCCAGAACCTAACACAGAGGAATGTTCCTTTGTGGTTGCCCTTGACCATGTGGTTCAAAAGCAATTCAATAAAGATAATGACCACTTGGAAAAGATTCTGGGCAATGTTCAAGAATTGTTATCAGAAGAAGCTGATCCGTCAAACGTTACAACGTCAACCAGAGACGTTGTCACGTCTGATTCCCATGTACCCAGGGCGTGGACAAAGAAGTATGAATCCTTGGGGCAAGAAGACTCCAATCTCAAGAAGATAGTACCATCCATTGAAAAACCACCCACTCTGGAATTGAAAGTGTTGCCTGATCACCTGAAGTATGCCTTTTTAGAAGAAAATGATTCTTTACCAGTGATCATTTCTTCTAACCTCTCACAAGAGCAGGAAAGTGATCTCATTAGCACCTTGAAAAGGCACAAGAAAGCCATTGGTTGGCAAATGGCAGATATCAAAGGTATCAGTCCCACAATCTGTATGCACAGAATTGTCTTGGAAGAGAATGCAAAGAACAGCATTGAAGGACAAAGGCGATTGAACCCGATAATGAAGGAGGTGGTCAAGAAGGAAATCATCAAATGGTTAGATGCAGGAATCATTTATCCAATTAGTGATAGCTCATGGGTGAGCCCAGTTCAATGTGTGCCAAAGAAGGGTGGAGTTACTGTGGTAACCAATGAAAAAAATGAATTAATTCCAACAAGAACAGTGACTGGATGGAGGATATGTATGGACTACAGGAAGCTGAACAAAGCAACCAAGAAGGACCATTTTCCTCTGCCATTTATTGACCAGATGTTGGATAGACTTGCAGGCAAAGAATTCTATTGTTTCCTTGATGGTTACTCAGGATATAACCAGATAGCTATTGTGCCTGAGGACCAAGAGAAGACCACATTCACTTGTCCTTATGGTACCTTTGCCTTCAGAAGGATGCCATTTGGATTGTGTAATGCGCATGCAACATTTCAGAGGTGTATGATGGCTTTATTCTCAGATTTTATTGAAAAATCCATGGAAGTTTTCATGGATGACTTTTCAGTCTATGGAGACTCATACAAGGCATGCTTGGATAACTTAGAAGGAGTCTTAATAAGGTGTGAAGAAACCAACTTAGTACTCAACTGGGAGAAATGCCACTTCATGGTTCAAGAGGGAATTGTTTTGGGGCATAAAATTTCAAAGAAAGGGTTGGAGGTGGATAAAGCGAAAGTTGATGTTATTGACAAATTACCTCCACCTACAACTGTCAAAGGTATTAGAAGTTTCTTAGGGCATGCTGGTTTTTACAGAAGGTTTATCAAGGATTTCTCAAAAATTTCCAAACCTTTGTGTCTGCTGCTGCAACGTGATAACGTCTTCAACTTTGATGTGCATTGTCATGAAGCCTTCCAGAAATTGAAGAATGCCCTTGTAACAGCTCCTGTGATAGTCACTCCTGACTGGTCCAAACCATTTGAATTAATGTGTGATGCGAGTGACTACGCTGTGGGGGCCGTATTGGGTCAAAGGTATGGCAAAATTTTTCACTCTATATACTATGCTAGTAAAACCTTAGATGATGCCCAATTAAATTATACTGTAACTGAGAAAGAGTTACTGGCTGTTGTATTTGCTTTTGACAAATTTAGATCATACTTGGTGGGTGCAAAAGTTATTGTTTTTACTGATCACTCAGCCATCAAGTATTTAATTTCAAAAAAGGATGCAAAGCCACGACTCATTAGATGGGTTCTCCTCCTCCAAGAATTTGACTTGGAAATTCATGATAAAAAGGGGGTGGAGAACCAAGTTGCTGATCATCTTTCTAGGCTTGAGAATGTTGATGCAGGTACAGGTGCAGAAGAAATAAAAGAAAATTTCCCTGATGAAAAACTGCTGACAGTAGCCACAGTAGCTGAAGACGTTACCACGTCTATGACTATTTCTTCAAATGTTATAACGTCTGATACTACTGCTCCCTGGTATGCTGATATAGTTAACTTCCTAGTCAGCAAGATTGTGCCTGTGGATTTCAACCATCAGCAAAGAAAAAAATTCTTCCACACCGTGAAGCACTATTTTTGGGATGAGCCCTATCTATATAAGATGTGTCAAGATCAGTTGCTTAGGAGATGCCTGGCTGAAGAGGAACAACTCCAGGTATTACAACAATGTCATGCATCACCTTATGGAGGACATTTTGGAGGAACCAGAACTGCAGCAAAGGTGTTACAGTCAGGATACTATTGGCCAACACTCTTCAAAGATGCTCATGAATTAGTAAAAAGCTGTGATAAATGCCAAAGAGCTGGAAACATCTCCAACAAGCAAGAAATGCCATTGACAAATATTCTTGAAGTGGAACTGTTTGATGTTTGGGGAATGGACTTCATGGGGCCATTTCCTATGTCTCATGGAAATTTATACATTTTGGTAGCTGTGGATTATGTGTCAAAATGGGTGGAAGCCATTGCATTACCCAATAATGAGGCCAAATCAGTCAGCAAATTCCTGAAGCAAAACATCTTCACAAGATTTGGTACTCCAAAAGCTATAATCAGTGATGAAGGCTCTCACTTTTGTAACAAGCTGATTGAGAACCTATTGGCTAAGTACGGAGTGAAGCACAAGATTGCTACAGCTTATCACCCACAGACAAGTGGTCAAGCAGAAATTTCCAACAGAGAAATTAAAAGGATACTTGAGAAGATGGTTGGTCCAAACAGGAAGGATTGGTCCCTGCACCTTGATGATGCATTGTGGGCGTACAGAACAGCATTTAAGACACCACTGGGCATGTCACCATACAAGTTAGTCTTCGGAAAAGCTTGTCACCTGCCCATTGAGCTCCAACACAAAGCTCACTGGGCACTGAAGCAACTGAACCTAGATCATTCAAAGGCTGGAGAAGCAAGGCTCCTTCAACTAAATGAGCTAGATGAATTCAGGCACACTGCCTATGAGAATTCAAAAATGTATAAAGAGAAAACCAAGAAGTGGCACGATCAGAGAATTCAAAGAAGGGAGCTAGTAGAGGGACAATCAGTTTTGTTGTTTAATTCAAGATTAAAGTTGTTCCCTGGGAAGTTAAAATCAAGATGGTCAGGACCTTTCATGATAGTAAAAGTCTACAGTCATGGTGCTGTGGACCTGTTTGATGAGAAAACTAATTCCATTTTCAAGGTCAATGGCCAAAGAGTGAAGCATTACCATGGAGAACATGTGGTTAGGGACAAGACCACAGTGACTCTCAACAACCCCTGAATTCAAAAAAGGGGATAGTCTGGCTGAAGACTCTTAAAGCAAGCGCTCTTGGGAGGCAACCCAATGGTTTTAACTAACCAGCAATTTTGTGTCTTTAAATTTTTGTGCAGGAATGGGAGCTGAAGTAGTATAAACGTTATAACGTCTCTGCGTGTCTAGGATGTTGTCACGTTCGCTGCCTAGGTAAAGTTTTAAATGAAAAAGAAAAGAAAATAAGTCAAGCAGTTTTCAAATGAAACAATTTTTAATAATTTTTTTTGAGACGTGACTGCCAAAGTGACCATGACGTCACTTCCAACGGTTACCCCTTTTTCCCAAACCCACGCCACCACCTGCTTCCCAACTTCCCATAAAACCTCCCCAATAGACACACACCAGTTACAATCATCAAAACCACCTTCATACACTTTCAGAAACTGCAATCTTATCCCTTCTCCCAAACCCCAAATCGCAAATCTCAATCTCAAATCCCCCACTCTCCAGAAAACTCATACAATCACCATGACTAAAACAAAGCAAGCCGCAGTAAAATCATCTGGCAAAGGAAAGAACGTCAACCCAAGTTCTTCTTCTGTTCCAAACCCAGAAATCCCCATTCCTTCAAAGAAGAAAGCCTTGCTGCCAGAAAGGGGTTTTAGCTTGGAAAACCCAAATCCTGACTTTATCGCAACAGTGGCAGCATTGGGATGGCAGAAATTCGTAGTTCACAGAAAGGAATACATTGCAACTCTGGTGCATGACTTTTATAAAGGAATCGTTGAAAGAACCGATGGAGAACTTTCAAGCACCTCCATCGTACGAGGTGAGGAAGTCAAATTTGGTGTAAGAGTCATAAATGACTACTTTGGGCTAGGTTACTATGGCAAGGCAGTTGAGGTGAAGCAAAAGACTTACGGAGTGGCAGAGATGACTGAAATCAAAGAAAGGATATGTGTTGAAGGAGCTGTTTGGGAGCGAAGAGGCGACCATGGGAATGAATTCAAAATTTTGAAGAGATACCTTTGTGATGAGGCCAGTGCTTGGTTTCATTTCATCAGGCATTGCTTGATACCCACTTCCCACACTCTCTGGGTTGATAAAGAGAGGCTGATTGCTATTGATGCCATTATGTCAAGAGATAAGATTGAAGTGGGTAAGCTCATCAACAGAGAGATTAACAAATGGCAGAACAGGAAGGATGGATACCTATACTTCCCTTGTTTAATCACCGATCTCTGCATGGAGGCTGGAGTGGAGATTGAAGCATCTGAGCTAAGAGAGGAACCCCAGGGGGCATTCTCTACAAAGTTCAAAGCTAGGCAGAGAGCTGCAGATGCTACCACGTCAGTTGATGCGCAGACGTTACAACGTCTGGTAGACCAGCAAAACAGCCTAGCCAAGTTTGTCAAGGAGCAATTTGAGTGGCAAAAGAAGGTGAATGCACATACAACAAAAGGCAAGATGGTGATTGAAGAACCAGTACTTCCAGATTGGATGCAAGAGGAAGATGAAGACAACATACTCCTATCAGCAATGAACCCCAAGAAAGTGAAGAAGGAAAAAGTCAAGAAAACAAGAAAACCAGCCACAAAAAGAAAGAGCCCAGCAAAGAAGGAGCAGAAGAAAGTAAGTAGTGAGGAAGAAGAGCTTAAATCAGCTGATATGGATAGCATCAGTGAGAGTGATGCAGAGGAATCAAAGAAGGTGAGTAGGGAAATCCTAAGTGATGATGAGGAAGAAACACATTCAGAAGAGAAAGGAAGTTCCAGTGACAAGACTGATATTGAGGCTGACTCTCCACCAGCCCAAACACTCAAAGAACCAGCCCAACCCACACCTCCATCACCAAAAGACAAACAACCCCAAACACTCAAAGATCAACCCATTTCAAAGCCAACTCCCACTCAACCTGAACCAACTAAAGAACCATCACAACCATCCATTCCAGAAGTAACCAGTGCAGATGTGACTACGTCTGAACCAACTGTTGTTGAAACCAACCCAGACCCACAACTCATTCCCCCACCCAAAAGGCAAAGATTCAAGACTGTACCCACCCAGAGTCCATTTGGGAAGAAGAAAAGGCGTGAAGTAGCCGCTGCAAGTGAAAAAGCAAGACATGGTGAAGAAGAAGAGCAACTAGTTGATCCTCCTGCACCCAAAAGGCAAAAGTTGCAGGTAAAAAAGAGATCTGAAGCTGCTAAAGACAAGCCAGCAACAGCCACCAGCGCAGCATTTGTTGCTGCAAGTGGTTCAGAGAATGCTCCTGCTGTTGCTGCTGATGAGGAAGCTGCAGACGTTACAACGTCTCATGAGCCAGAGGTTGAAAAAGCCCAGGGGAACCCAAAGAGCAGCAGCAGATTCATCCTGCAGAGCTGGAAAAGCAGAAAGCATGGGAGGAAGCAAAGAAAAGAGTTGCTGAGAGCAGTGTAAAGAGGCCCCAGGAAACTGAAGTCTCAGTTGATGTTGGTGACGGTGAAGGAGAAAAGAAGAAGAAGGAAAAGAAAAAGAAGGCTGTGCAAGCAAGCATCCCAGCCAGACAAAGTGGAAGGCTCAGGGCCGGTGCTCTGAACAAGTAAGTAGCCCTCTTTTAGCAGTAGAATAGTTTTAGTTTCCAATTTCAGTACAAATAAGTAGCTGTCTAGACGTTACAACGTCTTGAGAGTTAGTAGTTGTTTTGTTTCTATTTTGTGTAAATGTTCCTCTCTCATTTTTCAAAATCAGTGAGCAGTGGGGACACTGCTCATCTTTTTGTTCGGGGGGGGGGGGGGAGGATCATTTTTATGTTTCCTGTCTGCATGAAATCAAATGCAAAATCAGTTTACTTTCCTACTCTATTAATCATCAAAAATGTTTCTCTTTGGGCTAAATCTAGTAATGACTATGTGTGAATTTGTGTGAGTAGCTGATGCATGCTTAGATGAATAGAATTGATTACTGCTTCCACACAAACTCTGTTTTGAGGAAAACCTAGTTAGCTAGGGACTATGTGATGCAAAAGCTAGTTTTGGTTGACTATGGTGATGGTAAAACTTGATTAAAAACTTAAAGTAGCAGTAGAAACTAAGTTTGGGGGTATATCAGGTTGTACTAAGGCTGGGTGCAAAGACTGTAGGATGATTAGTGCATGTGTAGTGTGAGTGCAACGTTGTAACGTCTACCCGTAACGTTATAACGTATGCCGTGTGTGTTTGTATGTTGTGTTCTGTGTCATCAAGCGTTGTAGCGTCTCTCATATACACGTTATAACGTCTAATCCAAAAAGACCAAAAAAAAAAGTGTATGTTGTTTCAAATAAGTGGAAAAATCCACATGCCCTCTGTGTTTGCTGCAATTTCCCGAAACAAATGCTGAGTACCCCAAATATCTCAATCCAAAAGTGTCAAATCCAAAAGATCAAAAAGGAGAAAATCACAAAAGCTCCAAACCAAAAGTGAAGAAAAAGAGAAAAGTTGCTCAGTAATGAGGGATTGCAGCTGTGTGTGTTTTACGTTGTGTGAGTCAGAAAAGTAGTTTGCACTAATCTAGTCCTAGCACCCAAATTAAGACCCTTTGTCGTGCTTAAAATAACCCTCATGTCTTATGTGAAAATGTTAGCCTACTCTTTGTTTTGAAAGATGTTATACTCTCACCATTTGGAAACCACTCTTTCATAGGCTAGGGTAGTTCTGAACCTAGCTAGGAAAAGAATTGATACAGAGATCACACACTCACCTTGAGCAGTAATAAATCTAGAATGTAATTGTGCATTGGTGCGTGAGTGTGCAGTGTAAATCTGAAGGAATTAGCCCCTTGAAGAAAATTTTTAATCAAAAATAGATGAGCAGGGTGTAAACTGCTGGTGTATTTAATTTCTTGCATCTTTTCAATTGTTGTATTTCAATTGCTTGAGGACAAGCAATGGTTTAAGTTTGGGGGTGTGATAACTCATATTTATATGAGTTATTTATGCTTAGTCAAAGTTAAATCATGCAAGTTCTCTGGCAATAGCAGGTTGTTTCTAGTAAAGTTTCTGTTAGTTTATTGCTTTTAGTTAGAAAGGGGCTAAATTACAAGTTCTAGGCATTTTGGTGCCAATTGGCGCCTTTGTGAGCGTTTTGATGCTTCTTGTGTTTGTGCAGTAATCCAAACGTGGCAGCGTCTCTCATCACGTCTGAAGAAGGACAGCAGAGCAAGAAAATAATATATATCATTTTGGCGCGCATGTAATGATGACCAGAGATCTGGAAATGAAGAAGATCTTCTCTTTCTTCAGCACTGACGCGGCTGACGCACTGTAGCAGTGCGGTGTCACTTCAGGGCAGAGTCAACTCGCAAGCAAGCTTGGAAGGTGGGGGAATGACATCAGCAACATGTGACCCGCTTTTGACCATGGCTATTCTCTCTCTACAAAAAGGCAAGGGTGCACCATGCGGAAGACACGCGACTCCATTCATCATCCACCTTCCCCCATTTTTCAGAGATAGTTTTTCTGAGAGAAGTTCTGGACACAAACTTCTTCATTTTTAATTCTCTCAAGGCCCCAATTTCCATATCCATCCACAGCCATTACTGTAAAGCTCAGACATTGTAACGTCTTTACAGCGTGCATGAAGGAAGGCCACTTAGGCGTATCTTTTGCGTTTAGTCTCCTTTTCTCTATGTACGGTATTTGGATTTTAACTCCTCTTATTTCTGTAAGGATGCTCAGCATGAGCTAAACATTTGTAGTTGGGTTGTTGTTTTGCATGTAATGAACCTCTAGTTTAATGTTATGAAGTATTGATGTTTATGCGTTTTAAATCTTTGCATGTTAATATTTCCAAACTTGTTTTGAATTGATCACTTAAAATAAGTAGATTCATAGGTACAGACATGGTCTATGAAAAGAACTCAAAGATTTATGTGAATGAAAAGGTGCACTAAAGACATTTAGGCATTTTTATCTAAGTCTAGACATAGAACAGATAATAGTTCATAGGACATTGCTGTGGGTACTTAAAATACAGGAGTAGGCCTACTTAGAACCTAGACATAGGAATTCTAGTACTTGAAGCTCTGACGTTTTGTGACTGAAAAGCACAGCTCTTTTGCAACAGCGTTCAAACGTTATAACGTCTATACAACATAGCATTTGTACGTATTAACGTGTAAACGTTATAACGTCTGACTAGAGGAGATTTACTTGCATGCAGCAATCCAACTCATACTCTTCCATATTCACACCCACTTCTCATTTACTTGCTTTATTTATGTTCTTAGTCTTAATATCAACTTTTAGTGTCGATTTATTACCTGTTTCACTTGTGTTTTAAAGACTTGAACTCTGAAAGTTAATCAATCCTCGTGGGAACGATCTCTTACTTTTATCCACTTTATTACTTGTACGACGTGTATACTTGCACTGACATTGCGACTATAACACACACGAGCGCGAACAAGGAGCTGCGGTGAATTTAATGCCTCAACACATGTTGGCAAAAATCGATAAATCAGATGCCGATCTAAGGCCACACAACATTGTTCTCACCAATTATGAGGGCAAATCTGGCTATTCTTTGGGAGCCATAGAGGTGGAGTTGGTGGGAGGAAGTGTTAAGAGATTAACCATTGTAGCGACCGAAAAATCCGGAGGATGGATTCTTCGAAGTTCTTGAAATGAAGCCGCCACCAAAGTTTAGTTTAAGGGCAAACATTGGAAAATCCCTATTGAGTGGATAAGGGTGTTTTGCAGACCAGGCTTAGGCTCGGAAGTCGTTTATGCGTAGGGAAGGTATTAGCACCCTACGACATCCTTCCTAATGAAGGTTACCTTTTAACTAAATGTGTAAACATTTATTAATTCAAAAATAATGTTTTTACCCTTATAATAATAATAAAAAAGGACTCGATAAACAGTTATTTGTTTTTGTACTTTTTGAGAAAAATGAGAAAAGTGAATTAAAAGAGAAAAAAAAGGTTTTTTATTAATGCAATTGACAGAGGTCGGCCGCCCTCTGGTCCTACGTATCTCCTGGTAGAGAATCAAATCACACGTAGTTCTTGGGTAAAAAATGTTTGTTGATGTTTTTTATTTATTTTTGAAATTAGGGAGATGTACTCGTGACGACCAAGCAAGTAAAACTCAGAGTGGTCGTCACTCATAAGTCGTTTGAAAAACTAAAGCTGTCATTAACGGTCAAACAAGCTACGCTCAGAGTGACCATTAGTAACAAACCATTTTTCATGTTTGGGAAAACATTTATTCGTTACTTGGAAAAAGGTTTGTGAAAAAAAAATTGTTTATTTATGGAAAAGACATTTTTTTTAAAAAAAGAGAAACAGGGGGCGCAGTAGTAAAAGAGAGTGTGATTAGCAAAAAAGGGTTGTTTTTAAAATAGTGGGTGTAGAAAATAGGTCCAGCTCGTTTTTCTGTGAACTGGGCTGCATTTTAAAAGGTGGGCTTGCGCAAGGGGGTGCAAGCTATTAAAAAGGGGAGTGCGTTTAGAAACGAGGATTGTATGAGTAAAAGAAGGGGTGCATTTAGCAGCAGCCCAGCCCAGTATCAGGCTGGCCAACCCACGAAACGTGGGCTTTCCTAGGGGCTGTGTGAATTAAGAAGTGGTGGTGTGGAACTGAATTTGATTTTTTTTATTAAAATTTAAAAATAAAATAAAAGGGCATGGGTATAACTGGAAACCGATTGGGTTGAGACCAAACCCTAATTTATGTTCTCCTCTCACAGCGTCGCGGCTGTTTTTGAGAGAGAGAAAAATAGAAGCAAGGTTTTGGAGAGAGAGGGAGGATTTCGAAGAGAGAGAGAGAGAGAGAACTCACAGGGAGAGGGGGAGAACGAAAGAGAGAAAGGGAAGATGGGAGTGACGAGAGGAGAAGCGAGAGGGAGGGAGGAAGACCGGTGATTCGCGACGGTGAGAGAAAGGACGCGAGACGGTTGAGGGAGAGGACGCGGAGGTGCGAGAAGACGATGGCGTGAGGGGCGGTCAGTGGTACGCTATGATGGTGACGGCGGAAGGGTCTCAGTGTCGTCGTCGGTGGCATAAGGGAGGGTCTCAGTGTTGTCGTCGGTGGCGACAGTATGGGTCTTACCGGAGGGGAAACCACCACGGGGGGTACCGTGACGGCGCCGGCGAACGCGACTGGAGGGAAAGTCAGTATGGGGTATTCTGGCGACAGGGGGTGGTTGCTGTGGGTTTCACAGTGGCGTTGGAGTGGTGATTGGGTGTTAGTGGTTGTTTGGTTGTTGACGGAGGCGGTGTGGTTGTCGCGAGAGAGGTTGGGTTGTTGAAGTCGTTGGTTCACAGTGGTATGGTGGTTCGATTAGGGGCGTTTGGTGGTGGCTCTGTGGGTTGCGATGGCTACGGTGGTGGAGATGGCGAGGCCATGGCAGTGATGGTTCGTAGAAGGGAGGCGTGGCCGTGAGATTCAGTTTCTGTGTTGGTGGTTTGCACGGTGGCCGGAGGCGCACTGTGGCCGGAGGCGTACGGTGGCCGGAGGTAGTCTACATTTTTTATCCCTGACTTTCTCTTCCACTCACCCAGTTTCTGCCTTTTCGTTTCTGAGCTTTTTTGATATATCAGTGTGTGCCTCTGTCTGTATATGGGTCTGCGTATTATTTAGTGACTCCCCCAATACTGTGTTACTGCTTGGTTTTTATAGGTGGATGAGGTGCTGAGGCCTTTCATCAATTAGGGCAAAAAAACAGCATCTTGGAGGAGAATAAAAAGGACAATAGCTGGCACCAAAGACAGTCAAAGGAAGGACAGGGAAGGACAGCATATTGGACCTTATTCTATGAATATTCTTCAGCTAGGGCAAAAAGGGTGGAGGCTGAAATGTTCCTTGGATTTATTTTAAATTTTTTGTACTATTTCGTTTTTTTTCTTTTACGGTTTGGGTGTAAAAAAACTTGATTAAAACTTTTGAATAGTCAAATTAATTGTTTATTTTGTTTTCAATTATGTTTTTGTATTCTTTTTTTTGTACCAATAACGATAGCTAACTAAATAACAAAAGCGAAATAAAACGAGCATCAAACAAATCGCTGCACGAGAGTGTCAGAGACACGCGCTTAAAACGATACGTGATACAATGAGAATAAAATCTTTTTTTGATTTTTTTCGATTAGCCGGACAAAATTAGGGTATGACAACCATGTGCATGGTTATTCCTACCAAGGCCAATTTCAATTTATTGCTTGGTCGAGAGTGGATCCACGGAGTTGGGGCAGTCCCTTCAACACTCCATCAGAGAATTTCCATCTGGAGAGAGGATGGCCTTGTCGAAAACGTGGAAGGTGACCAAAGCTATTTCTTGGCTGAAGTTGACCATATCACCAAACATACTTTTGACAAACAATTGGCGAACATAGCGCCATGTACTCCCTCTGACACAGCATATGTCCCTCAAGACAATATATATGCTTCACTTGATCTACACCCTATCCATGGCTTCATTTGCGAGAGGGAAGTGATTGAAGAATCAAGTCGTCCAAGAGGCTTCTGTAAGCCTACAGGATGGGACGGTCCATAGATGTTGATGATGTCTACACCCAACATATGGGATCGAATTACGGCTTATATGGCCGAAAATAAGCAAAATGCGGCGTTGGAAGCCGAAATAGAACAATGTGCCTTCTGTCTTCGACAGTCTTTCGAAAGAATGAGAAAATATGGATTGAAAATGAATCCAATAAAATGTGCCTTCTGTCTACGTGCAGGTGATTTCTTGGGATTTGTTGTCCACAAAAAAGGCATCGAAATAAATCAAAACAAGACGAAGGCAATCATGGAAACGAAGGCTCCTTCGACCAAAAAAGAACTCCAGTCATTATTAGGAAAGATTAACTTCCTGAGAAGGTTCATCTCAAACCTAAGTGGCAAAACTCAAGTTTTCTCGCCATTGCTTCGACTGAAGAAAGAAGATGTGTTCAAATGGGATCCAGAACACCAGAAGGCCTTCGACGAGATTAAAGCTTATCTAGTTAAACCACCTATCTTGTTACCACCTATCAGAGATAAGGTGATGAAATTGTATATAGCAGCATTAGAGCTAACAATAGGTAGCATGTTGGCACAAGAGGATGATAATGGTGTTGAAAGAGCCATATATTACCTTAGTAGAGTTTTAAATGATGCTGAAACTAGATATCATCCAACGGAGAAATTGTGTCTTTGTTTGTATTTCTCTTGTACTAAATTAAAGCGATATATAAAACCAATTGATGTGTATGTTTATTCTCATTTTGATATTATTAAACATATGCTATCGAAACCTATATTGCACAGTCGAATTGGTAAATGGGCTTTAGCCCTTTCCGAATATTCATTAACATATCAACCTTTGAAAGCTATCAAAGGGAAAATTGTTGCGGACTTTATTGTTGACCATTCATTGGTCGAAGTAACAATTAATCATATGAATATTCGACCTTGGACATTATATTTCGACGGGTCAAGCCATAAAAATGGTTCTGAAATTGGAATATTAAATATATCACCAACAAAAATACCAACGAAATATAAATTTAAAATTAAAGAACTTTGCTCTAATAATGAGGCCGAGTATGAAGCCTTGATAACAGGTTTAGAAGTTTTGTTAGAGCTGGGGGCAAAGGCTGTCGAAA
Organism: Astragalus membranaceus; assembly: GCA_039519185.1. Lineage (NCBI taxonomy): Eukaryota > Viridiplantae > Streptophyta > Magnoliopsida > Fabales > Fabaceae > Astragalus > Astragalus membranaceus. The sequence goes on from CM076851.1 coordinate 98,671,276, forward strand.
TTAGAGGTGACTCTGAATTAGTGGTGAAGCAATTAACTAAGGAGTATAAATGCATTAAAGAGAATTTAATCATACACTTCGTCACTGCCAATGCTTTGTTGAAACGCTTCGACTACGTGAACATTGAGCATATACCTCGAATTGAAAATCACGAAGCAAATGACTTAGCACAAATTGCTTCAGGCTATAGAGTTTCTCCAACAAAACTCAGTGAATTAATCGAGATCAAGGAGAAATTAATTTCGACGGATTGTTCTGAAGATGAATTGTCAATGCCAAAACTTGGGGGGCAGACAAGTCAGAATTATTATTTCCTCCAAGTGAAAATGGCGAAATTTTTGCCATTGACAATATGTCGAGTGATGATTGGCGAAAACCAATTGTCGAATACTTGGAAAACCCAACAGGAACAACAAATCGAAAAACCAAGTATAGGGCATTAAACTACGTGATTATTGGAAACGAGTTGTTCAAGAAAACTCCTGAAGGAGTTTTGCTTAAATGCCTTAGTGAAAATGAGGCATACTTAGCAACATCCAATACTCATGGTGGAGCTTGTGGGTCTCACCAAGTAGGCCACAAGATGAAATGGCTCTTGTTTCGACAAGGAGTATACTGGCCAACTATGCTAAAAGATTGCATAGATTTTGCTAAAGGATGCCAAGAATGTCAAAAACACGCAGGAGTACAACACGTACCTGCAAGTGAATTACATTCAATAGTCAAACCTTGGCCTTTTAGAGGTTGGGCTTTAGACATAATTGGTGAAATTAAACCAACATCATCGAAAATGAGAATAAAAACTTTTTTTGATTTTTTTCGATTAGCCGGACAAAATTAGGGTATGACAGCTGCCCCTCTTTATTTATATTTTACTAAGAAACATGAAGGGTTTCCAAGTTTCTCGGGTAAAAATAGAAATAAAGATAAAAAGACACTAATTTTGTCAAGACTACGGTTTTTTAGAAACTCTTAAAAAAAGAATTGACATAGAACGAAAGTAAATAAGGATCACTGGGGATCTGAAGGAGCACTAGGGCTCTGATGGTCTAATTCGCAGTCGATGCTTGGTGCATTGGTTGGAGCTAAACTGAAGGACCGACGGGGTCTGAAGGGCATGCCTAAGCCTGATGGACCAATGGATCTGAAGGAGCGCAAACTAGCAACGGTACTAGCAAAATGGTCTGCTTGGGGGATGGCCTTTTTCGAGCGGCCATGGGTGGCAAGGTCGGGTCGTTGACCTGATTTGCACACCTCGAAGGACATGCACTGTGTTTTTTAGGCGGACACAGCTAGTCTGAAGGACCTGGGGTCGGATGATCCGTCGGTTGCTCGATAACACAACGTGCGATCCGGATTGAAGGACTATTGATGGTCTGAAGGAGCGCTTGGGCTCTGAAGGACCACTGGGGGTCAGCAAGAGTACTGGGACTCTGAATGGTGATATGAGACCAGCGCTTGGAGCACTGACTTTGAGGGAACAAACTATTGGGATCGGCACATGGCGCACCTGCCTAGAACATACCTAATGAATGCATTTACCTGAGACGGGAAAAGCTATCTACATTTGGCATGTCTAAAAATGCAATGAATGATGTATGCGTGCAATATAGGTATGTGAAATGATAGGTATCCGATGGGATGAATGAACCGTGGCAGATGATGTGAGTCGAAGTTGGTGGAACATGGAGGTTGACAAACAGCGTATGTGAATGCAGATAAGATATGAATGTGATTGTGCTGATGAATGTAATGGAATGAGCAATTTTCCTCCTTTTGTTTTTTGCTTTTTTTCCTTGGTATATAATGAGTGTATGAAGTGCAAAGTGTGAATGTGATACAAATGTAATGCTTTGATGCAAATGATAGGATTAGTGATTTGAAAAAAACCTTCTTTTTTTGGGGCAACGACAAGACCGGCACTTGGCACATCCATCGAAGCGAACAATGCGACGAGCGTGCGATGATTGGTATCTGTAGGATGATGAATGAAATGGGTATACCTGAGAAAGTCGACAAACGGTTGTATGTGGATGCAAATAAGATATGAATTGTATTGCTTAGATGCGAGTGTCGCGATGAAATGCATGGTTACATGGGGAATGATATGATTGCAATTGTAATGATTATATGCAAATGCTATGGTGAATGACAGGAAAGCACACGAATGCATGTTATAATAATATGACTAGTGATGTAGAAACTTTTGGCAATGATGAGACCGGCACTTGGCACGTCCATCGAAGCGAACAATGTTATATACATTCATGCAATGTGATGCAATGCGAAAGCAAATGGACTACGAGAGTCCGTGAATGATGGATGCTGAAGCTGGTCGGAAACCGAAATTGATAAGCTGTGGATGCGGATGCAGATAACATGCGAATGCAAATATACTGTTGATTGCATGATGGAATGATCTATGCTTTGGTGGGAGTAACGGGTGCAATGTGGATGATTTTTGCCTTTTTGGCTTTCTCTTTTTTTTTTGCCCCTTTTCATGAATGAATGAATAAATGAATGAATGAACGTGCACACCTAATGCTTAGATGAAGGGTTGTGGTAGCCGCATGACTTGATGCTGTATGATGCAATGATTGGATGTTTGTTGGGATGTGGGAGGTTTTTTTTTTGTCTTTTCGCTTTATTGCCTTTTTGGTATTTGATGAATGCATGAAATGAGAATGTGAATGTGATGGATACGTAATATTTGATGCAAACGCTATGGTGAATAAAAGGAAATGCCTAAGTACATGGTGCAATGATGTGATTGATTGGGATGTAGACAGACTTTTGGTAATGATGCGACCGACATTTGGTATTTTTATTGAAGCGATACATGTTATGCGTGGCTATGCATGTCCGCATACGCAATGCGTAATGTACAAGAAGCAAAATTGTGTAGGCAAAACAAGTGGAATATGAATGCATGTACAATATTTGTGTGAAAGAGTTGTGATGGGTATGATCAGATGCATTGTTTAATTCTAGAATAATCAGGACATGTATAATGCATGATTTGTTGGTAACAACACTTTTTTGTTTTTGTAAGGATGCAAAAATGTTTGATGTGAAACGAAACTTTTGATGCTGGAAACAGAGAGCTGAGTATTTTGAATTGATCGTTCCTTGGAAGAAAGATTTTTGATGGCTTGGACTTGAACTCTAGTAAGCTCAAGATTGTCATCTTGAAAAGTGTGGCTTGCAGCAATGTATTAGTGCCCTTTCTAGAGATCGAGTTGTGTATTTGCATATGGGTTCTCATTTGGTTATGATGACCCATGATGGCTAAGCTCTCAAGTCTAACATGTTAACTTAGAGGGATTGTCATTATTGTGTGTCTCTCTCTTTGAAGCATTTGTTTAATAAATATGAAAAACGATGTGAATGCAAATGAATGTGCCAGTTGACTCAGGGTTCAAGAAATGTAGGGTATGTGACACGTGAGTGGAGTGAAGGATGAGGTTTATTGGCTCAAACCTATGAGAGATAAGCTTGCCCCAAGGTAAGAAATGTTTGACTGCCCCAATTTTGACTTCAAATAGTGGGGAGTGAAACAGTCTGCCTTTGTCTAGGGAGGACAATGACAACTAAGGATATAGACTGATTGAGGGATTGGGAAATATGCCGGTATTGAGAGTGACAAGTGGCTAGGAATGAATGGAATGGGAGGCAAAAGGATTCTTTCGGCCCAAGGGATATGATGCCCCGGTCTATAAGAGGACAAGGTTACCCCAATCCATGAAAGATGAAAATTGCCCCATCTCGAGTGGGATTGTGACAGGGTGCAAAGTTAGAATAATGGTTTGGAAATTGGTCTGGTATGGCTGTATGGGTGTAGTATATGAACGGGATGAAAGATGATGGTATTTTGGGGATGCTAAAAAAAATCTCCCTAAGTTTGAGTGGAATGGAGGGTGGGGTATTGCCCCATTTTGATATGATAAGTCAAGTAACTGCCTTAGTAGGGATTTGTGGTTTTCCTTGGGAAGGATTCCACAAGCTAAGACAGTCAAGAGTTTTTGGTTCGATGAAAATTCACTTTGTTGATGATCACTGTTATCTTCTCTTGATGAACTTCAAGCGTGCAAGCCCTTTTAAGTTTTTTTTTATTTTTATTTTTTTTGTGTAATAATATTTTTCTCTTTGTTTTTTTTTTGAGCAAATAAATTATTCTGATTACTTTGTCCTAGAGTATACTTTGAGAAAAATGGAGGCAACCAATCACTGATCAGGATAGGCCTTTGGATTGTAATATGGCCAGTGGTTAATGATTCATGAAGGAAATGATTACTTTGCTCCTGAGAGTGTTCGGGGTTGGTTGAAACAAAGAATCTTTTATGCACTTCATGATAGAATGAACCTGTTTTAGGGTTGTAGCGCATTTGAGGGTTTATGGAGGATAGGATGCTTAGGCCAAAGGAAGTGTTTGAGGGTTTATTTCAGACAAGGATCTTTTATATGCTCGATGGTGTGAAGTATCAGCTCGCAATTTCTACCGCTTTGGTTTTCAGGATTTTTCAATCCTCCTTTTTTTAATTTCACTTTTTTTTGTGATTCTTCTTTTTTCTTTCGAGCTGAGCGAGCTGTTAGATATGGGATTGATCCTTGTCTAAGGTGTTTGAAAGATTTTTAATTTTTTTTGGCTCGAAGTGGGTGGCAAAGGGTATTTCTCTTTTTAGGATGTGGGAAAGTTGCCAAGCTTCACTTCAAAACATGATTGCTTATTTTCTCGAAATTGTAACTATAGGACAAAACTTCATTTTAATATATTTGCTTTTTCTTTATTATTATTTTTTTTATGCCCTAATTTTTGCTTAGATTGCTCTTATGAGTTTTCAACCTAACGAGCTTTTCTTTTTTGGATTTCTTTTGTTTTTTTTTTACTCAAAGGACTTGCACGAGTGTTTAGAATGCCGACAGAAAATCTTAGTGATCATTACTCTGCCCTAGTATGGAGCATACAAAGTGCTATTCGTGAAATTTCATCACTGGGGGAAAGCGAATGAAATACTCTTGTGGGGACTGGGCCTTTTATGAATGGTTGGGTCTGGTTTTGGAAGTGGCGGAAAGATGGGGGTAGTATAACTGACTCAAACAACAGTAAACACACATGTCATGTTAGTTTATTTTGCAAATGCTTCATGGAGAGATAACACCGCTTAAGATAGAACAATTTTAATTGTCAAAACCACACAAGTTAACAAAATAGACATTTAAGCTTCTTATCACGAGTGTGAGATATATGTTGGCTGATGCCCTTGGTGGGCGTGCAGTGGCTAAGGGTCAAGCCTATGGGAGTAGGGTTTGAGGACGATACGGTCAATATTGTAGTGACCATGATGGTGAATGAGTTATTGGTGAATTTCATTGAATGGTTAAGTGGGTAGGTGGTTTCCAAGAAGGCATCGTTTCTCATCAAACAGTGTGTCAAAAAAAAATCTTATGAGTTTCATTTTTTTATTTTTTGGAAAAATTATTTGAATAAAGTAGAATGCATGAAATGTACAATGATTGATTGAATGTGATAAAATGATATCTTAAATGGCTATATGATTTACTTTTTTGTTTCAGCTAACAAAAAAAATGGATGGTGACTAATGCAAGAATAGAAGAAAATGAAGCAATTTCTAATTTTGTCTCCATGCATGTGAGAGGACTGATGCCCTTGAGATGGATGTAAGAGGAATGAATGATTTTTCTTTTTGTTATGGTGCATGAAGGAGATAATGTATTGGAGATGCATAGGAATGAAGGACTTTTGCTATTTTTTTTTACGATGCATGAAGATGAGTAATGAAATAATGAATGAATGTAATATTTCTTATAATCTCAATGTGATATTTATTATTTTTGGTGTATGGATATGCAAGGTGATGCACTTTGGATGAGATGAACCAGCAAAAGCATGATATTTTTGTTATTTTGTAAATGATAAGATGTATGGTAGGAGAATGATAATGAAATGTTTATGAATGCATGGTGATTTTTTTTATATGTTTTCTTTGAATAAAGTACAATGCATGAACATATGGATGTTTTGTTGTATATGAGCAACAATGGAGATGAATGAAATGCGTGATGATTTTTGAATGTGACAGAAGGATGCCTTAAACGGTTATTGTTTACCCCTTTTTCCTTATGCTTCAACTAGAATAAGAAGCTAACAAAAGGCTATTGGATGATGAATGGTGCAATAATAATAAGATATTGTTATGTTTTTTCTCTTTATTTGGGAATGTACCGTACGAATGAACACATGATGATGGATATGTACGATGAAAATGCAAATGTATGAAATGTATGGAGGACCTGATCACTTCAAAAGACCAACGACTTTATTCTATTATGAACACATGAGATTTTTTTGTAAAAAAAAAAGATTAACCATGCATATGCAACGGGGATAACCAAATTACATGCCCCGATGTCCTAATGCATGAAGGATCACCATGCATGACGAAAATGCAGATGTAAATGCATGGGATGCATGCATGAATGATCACTTGGAAATGTCAGTTATTCTAAATAATTTTAGGAGGCAATGCAGCACGTTACCGATGCAGAGCCTCTTTCATGTATCAGAATGAAATGCTAAATACGTATCTTTGAATGATGCGAAAATGATGACATGATTTTTGAAATGATGCATGTTGAAACGGTGTCTAGATGATGTGTGGATGAAATGGCGTATGAGTGATTCAATGAAACAATGGTTTTTTTTGAGGATGAGTGAAAATGTGTGTGAATGCTATGTTTTTTCATGCATTTCATGATGTTGCAAATGATGAAATGCCTATATTATTTAATGATGATTTTTGTGAATGATTATGAATGCATGGAAATGCATGCTACATGAGATATTCAATTATTTATCACAACTTTTTTAATGGTGATCATGTTTTTTTTACTCTTTTCATTTTCATGAAAGAAAAACAATGCAATGTATGAATAACGTTGCATGATGCAGATGAGAGGAATGTGAATGAATGATCACTTTAAAAGATTGACTATCCAAAATGATTTTTCGGTGGCAATGCAATATGATGATGAATAATGCAAGAAAGTGGCATTATTTTATTATTTTTATTTTATTTTGGAAATGATGCATGCTAGATGACTAATGCATTCGAGGTAGATAGAAATGAATGGCTTTTATTTTTGTTTTTTATGGTGCATGAAGAGGAAGCATTTAAATGAATATAATTTTTTATAACACAAGGTGATATTCTTTGGGTGTTTGAATATGCTAGATGATGCAAAAAGAAATATGATATCTATATTAGTTTCTATATGATGAGATGCATGCTAGCGAAATGATAATGAGATGCGTATGAAAATAATGATCTTATTTTGTTATAAAAAATGATGATTTTTGTTTTTTTTTGTATGATGATGTTGCCTCATGGTGCATGCAAATGAAGGAAGCATGAAAATGTTTTTTTTTTGAGTGATTTTATTTTGGAGAAAAGCTGACCTAGATTAATAGGGAGAGTAAGTATAATGCCCCTGTGTCCTAGGTGGGTCATGTCTAAATTGGGATTTTCAACATGGTCTAGGGTCGCTTATGTGATCAATCTCTCAGGTGGCTCTATTCACTTCCTCACAACGGTCTCCAGAGCTAAAATCCCCTTCCAGATATCATCCACAGCGATAGCGAGCTACCTGGTGTGGGATACCATGAAAGAGCGTACTTTGGCTGAGGCTTTCATGAGAGTCAGACAGATAAAATCCAGAATGACTGTCACTAATAATCTCCACTCGTCCTAGGTTATTTGCAGACCCGGGTATAGGGCCCCACTCAAAGGTGTGTGCAAAAGTGTAAGTGAAGTGTGTGATGAGGGCAAAGTACCTAAACTAAACAAGCTGGAAAAGATAAACAACAATAATAACAAAAAGAGACGTCTACCCTAAGGTTCAATAATATAACAAAATGCTAACAAATAAGTAACACAAGCATAAGGGCAAAAACAAAATATAAAGCTAATAAAAACTTACACATTTAGTTAACCAGGCTTGACTCTCTTAATTTGTCCCCAGTGAAGTCGCCAGCTGTAGCGACCGAAAAATCCGGAGGATGGATTTTTCGAAGTTCTTGAAATGAAGCTGCCACCAAAGTTTAGTTTAAGGGCAAACATTGGAAAATCCCTATTGAGTGGATAAGGGGGTTTTGCGGACTAGGCTTAGACTCGGGAGTCGTTTATGCGTAGGGAAGGTATTAGCACCCTACGACATCCTTCCTAAGGAAGGTTACCTTTTAACTAAATGTGTAAACATTTATTAATTCAAAAATAATGTTTTTACCCTTATAATAATAATAATAATAAAGGACTTGATAAACAGTTATTTGTTTTTGTACTTTTTGAGAAAAATGAGAAAAGTGAATTAAAAGAGAAAAAAAAAGGTTTTTTATTAATGCAATTGACAGAGGTCGGCCGCCCTCTGGTCCTACGTATCTCCTGGCCATCAGAGAATTTCCATCTGGAGAGAGGATGGCCTTGTCGAAAATGTGGAAGGTGACCAAAGCTATTTCTTGGCTGAAGTTGACCATATCACCAAACATACTTTTGACAAACAATTGGCGAACATAGCATATGTCCCTCAAGACAATATATATACTTCACTTGATCTACACCCTACCCATGGCTTCATTTGCGAGAGGGAAGTGATTGAAGAATCAAGTCGTCCAAGAGGCTTCTGTAAGCCTACAGGATGGGACGGTCCATAGATGTTGATGATGTCTACACCCAACATATGGGATCGAATTACGGCCTATGTGGCCGAAAATAAGCAAAATGCGGCGTTGGAAGCCGAAATAGAACAAATGATGGTTAAACAAACCACTGAAGAACCAATGATGGTTAATTAAACCACTGAAGTTAACAATGAAGTTAACCTTGAAGATAATATGGTCGAAGGCCAAAGGCTTGACTGCATCTATGATGACGAGCGTTTAGGTTTTGAAAAGGACCCAATGGGTTCGACCAAGAGGATTCAAGCTCAAGATCCTTTAGAGGAAGTTGATTTAGGAGATGGCTCCATAAAAAGGCCAACATTTATCAGTGCCAAAATTGACAGAGGTTTGAGAGATCGAACCATTGAGCTTTTAAAAGAATACAAGGATTGCTTCGCCTGGGACTATAATGAAATGCTTGGACTGCGTCGAGAAGTGGTTGAATTGAGGTCTGCATAGATTTTAGAGATCTAAATAATGCTACACCCAAAGATCAATACCCTATGCCTGTGGCAGAGATGCTAATTGATTCGGCAGCAGGACTTGAATACCTAAGTATGTTAGAAGGATACTCAGGGTATAATCAAATTTTTATTGCCGAAGAAGATGTGTCGAAAACAGCATTCCGATGCCCGGGAGCCTTAGGTGTTTATGAATGGGTAGTAATGCCTTTTGGTTTAAAAAATGCTGGTGCAACATACCAAAGAGCAATGAATTCTATGTTTCATGATTTTATTGAAAATTTTATGCAAGTATACATAGATGACATTGTTGTTAAATCTTCGACAAAAAATGGTCATATAGACCATCTTCGACAGTCATTCGAAAGAATGAGAAAATATGGATTGAAAATGAATCCAATAAAATGTGCCTTCTGTCTACGTGCAGGTGATTTCTTGGGATTTGTTGTCCACAAAAAAGGCATCGAAATAAATCAAAACAAGACGAAGGCAATCATGGAAACGAAGGCTCCTTCGACCAAAAAAGAACTCCAGTCATTATTAGGAAAGATTAACTTCCTGAGAAGGTTCATCTCAAACCTAAGTGGCAAAACTCAAGTTTTCTCGCCATTGCTTCGACTGAAGAAAGAAGATGTGTTCAAATGGGATCCAGAACACCAGAAGGCCTTCGACGAGATTAAAGCTTATCTAGTTAAACCACCTATCTTGTTACCACCTATCAGAGATAAGGTGATGAAATTGTATATAGCAGCATTAGAGCTAACAATAGGTAGCATGTTGGCACAAGAGGATGATAATGGTGTTGAAAGAGCCATATATTACCTTAGTAGAGTTTTAAATGATGCTGAAACTAGATATCATCCAACGGAGAAATTGTGTCTTTGTTTTGTATTTCTCTTGTACTAAATTAAAGCAATATATAAAACCAATTGATGTGTATGTTTATTCTCATTTTGATATTATTAAACATATGCTATCGAAACCTATATTGCACAGTCGAATTGGTAAATGGGCTTTAGCCCTTTCCGAATATTCATTAACATATCAACCTTTGAAAGCTATCAAAGGGAAAATTGTTGCGGACTTTATTGTTGACCATTCATTGGTCGAAGTAACAATTAATCATATGAATATTCGACCTTGGACATTATATTTCGACGGGTCAAGCCATAAAAATGGTTCTGGAATTGGAATATTAAATAGGGTTAAAGGTATGTTTCGTCCCTGCAAATATCACAATAATCCAGTTTCGTCCCTGTAAAAAAACAAGTTTTAAAACAGCCCTTGCAATTACCAAACGCTTCTAGTTTCGTCCATGCTGTTAACTTTCCATCCAAAAAACTAACGGTTGCCACGTCATCAACCCTTGCCCAAAAAAAAGTTTTAAAACAACCCTTGCAATTACCAAACGCTTCTAGTTTCGTCCCTGCTATTAACTATTCATCATCTTCAACCTCTTGATTGTCTTCTTCAACAACACTCCTATTCTTTCGTAGACACCAAAAGGGCCGCAACTGGATGAAGGAAAATGGGTGGCCTATTTCACTCATTCAACTTTGTTGCTGTTCTTAAAACTAATTCAGCTGGACAAGGTTTGAAATGTTTTGATAGATTCACTCCTTTAACTTGAATCTCTCTTGGTAGATAAGTATATCTTATCAAATCAGTGAAGTGTTTACAACATTTACAGTGCTGTATCATCTCCAATTTTTGGTTCTGAGGATAATAATCTTCAAAGTAGTTAAAAGCAAGCTCAATAAAACTCAAACTGTTTTCATTATCTAAAAGCAATACCCTTGTGTGTAACTCTTCTAACAAAAACATAGGAAGCTGGTTTTCAAGTAACAATAAGTCCCTTTGAGTGGTTTTATAAACCCATGAAGTGATGAACATGTAATCATTCTTCTGTTCAGATTTATTAGCCTTTCTCAGAAACAACTCCATGATGAAAACTGAGTCTAAAAGCAACATTTCCAGAAACTGTTCCTCTTTGCAAAACTCTGGATTTGAATAACAGTTACCTATATTTACTTTGTTTTCTTCAAGGAAGGTTTTGTATTGAGCTAAAGCTAAAGCTTGTTTGTTTGATAAACGTTTCCAGAATGCATGAAAGTACATTTGTTTCTGTTTCTCTTCCTTTAGTTCTGAATTTTGAGTGTGAAAAGGACCTATTGAAATGAACTGTGGTGTATAGGCTTTTTCATTCAACTTGTGGAGATGATTAGGAACCTTGTAAATGCAACATTGTTCAGGCAATATAGGCTCAATTTGTTCTGGAATGTTGATTATGTGCTGGATCTGTGGTTTTGTTTCAGATAAACTAGTAGCTGAAGAATCCATTGAAGTTGAAACAACACAACTTTCTATTTCCCTATAACAGTAAAAATAGCCTGCAAAGGTAGAAAACAGGAAAAATAACAAATTATTTTTAAAAAACTACTTTGAAGGAGGAAATATCTGAAGATTGAAAAAAAATAAGGTGAAAACTCATAATGTAGAGTTACACAAACAATAAACAACAACAATTGAATGAATGAAATTGAAATGAAGGAGTGAATCTTATCTGAAGAATAGGAGTGTTGTTGAAGAAGACAATCAAGAGGTTGAAGATGATGAATAGTTAATAGCAGGGACGAAACTAGAAGCGTTTGGTAATTGCAAGGGTTGTTTTAAAACTTTTTTTTGGGCAAGGGTTGATGACGTGGCAACCGTTAGTTTTTTGGATGGAAAGTTAACAGCAGGGACGAAACTAGAAGCGTTTGGTAATTGCAATGGCTGTTTTAAAACTTTTTTTTTTACAGGGACGAAACTGGATTATCGTGATATTTGCAGGGACGAAACATACCTTTAACCCATATTAAATATATCACCAACAAAAATACCAACGAAATATAAATTTAAAATTAAAGAACTTTGCTCTAATAATGAGGCCGAGTATGAAGCCTTGATAACAGGTTTAGAAGTTTTGTTAGAGCTGGGGGCAAAGGCTGTCGAAATTAGAGGTGACTCTGAATTAGTGGTGAAGCAATTAACTAAGGAGTATAAATGCATTAAAGAGAATTTAATCATATACTTCGCCACTGCCAATGCTTTGTTGAAACGCTTCGACTACGTGAACATTGAGTGTAACACCCTAAAATAATTTAATTAAGTAATTGATTAAATTATTTAAAGTGTTGCACTAATTTTCTTTATTATATTATAATGTAGTATTTTTATTTAATTGAAGGGGATGGCGTTGGTAATACCGGTATTGCAAATGACGGCCCAAGAAGCCCAAGCCCGTTGGCTTAGGCGCTCCTTAGGCACTAGGGGTCTAGGTCGCGCCTCATTAGTGTCAAAAAGAAAGAAAGAAAGTCGAAGGAGAGAAGAAAAGAAAGAAAGTCGAAGGAGAGGAGAAGAGAAGGAAGGAGCGACTTCAAGCTTGGAGTTAGGGTTTGTGCATCTTGATCCTAGGTAAGGGTTCCTAATCTTTTATGATTCGATTTCCTTTCTCTATCAAGTGCTTAAGTTTCGTTTTCCCTAACCCTTCCTATTTTTGTTCAATTTGCGAATGGTCCAAGAGAAAGAGAGAGAGGGCGTATTCGTGAATAAGGGAAGAAGAAGGAGAAGAATTCTTGTTGCGGTAGTTTGTCGGTGCTTCGGTGAAAAGAGCTCTAGTTCGTCACAATCAAGGTTAGGGGAGTCTCACTCTATAATAGAGAGTATAATAGGTTGTATGTGAACCATAGGATTCCACTTGTTATTATGTTGTTAATTGTTAGATTGTTTAGGTTAGTTGAAATTGATAATTAGTGTGATTGATTCGATTCCCTATGCTAAGGTTAGATTACATGTGTTGATTTTATGCCTTGTTGTGTTCTTAATGCGTAAATGTGAGAATGAATGTTGTTGGTATGAGCATAATGTATTTTGTGATTTGTTGTTGTGAATTGTTTGGAAATTTGATGTTTGGTAAATGTTGGGTCGCATGGGGCGCCAAGTGCCTAGGGAAAATGGCGCCCTGTGTACTGTAGCAGTAGTTTGGTGTTGCGTTGCGTGTGTTGTTTTGCTGCCTGGGCGTGAGTGTGTTGCTGTCTGGGCGCCTGTGCTGCCCAGAATGGCGCCTGGGCGCCTGTGTCCCATGGAATGTGCGCCTAGGGGTGGTTTATGTGAAGCTCAATTTCTAAACAGTTTTTACCGAGCCAAATTTTGTATTCATCTGACCAAATGATATTTAAAGCACTTTGGCTAAAGAATTTCCAGATTTGCACTTGTGGTTTTGAAATTGTCCTGTTGGGCATTGTTTTGGCTTGTCTAAGGGGTGCCTTGTGTGCATCTCATTTTCTGAGCATATTTTCCCGAGCCAAATTTTGTATTCATCTGACCAAATGATATTTAAAGCACTTTGGCTAAAGAATTTCCAGATTTGCACTTGTGGTTTTGAAATTGTCCTGTTGGGCATTGTTTTGGCTTGTCTAAGGGGTGCCTTGTGTGCATCTCATTTTCTGAGCATATTTTCCCGAGCCAAATTTTGTATTCACCTGACCAAATCATATTTTAAGCACTTTGGCTAAAGAATTTCCAGATTTGCACTTGTGGTTTTGAAATTGTCCTGTTGGGCATTGTTTTGGCTTGTCTAAGGGGTGCCTTGTGTGCATCTCATTTTCTGAGCATATTTTCCCGAGCCAAATTTTGTATTCACCTGACCAAATCATATTTTAAGCACTTTGGCTAAAGAATTTCCAGATTTGCACTTGTGGTTTTGAAATTGTCCTGTTGGGCATTGTTTTGGCTTGTCTAAGGGGTGCCTTGTGTGCAAATCAATTTCTGAGCATAATTTACCGAGCCAAATTTTGTATTCACCTGACCAAATGATATTTATAACATTTTGGCTAAAGAATTTTCAGCTGTTCATGCACCGTTTTGAAATTGTCCTAGAAGGGTGCCGTTTTGACTATGTTGTGTTGCCTAGGGGTGAGCTGTGAGTTCTGGACATATTTTCCCTAGCCAAATTCTGTATTCACGTGACCAAATCCCATTTTGAACATTTTGGCTAGAGCGGTTTTAACTTTTCAGGTGGCCTAATATGTTTGTGCGCGTGGGTGTTGTGTTGGGCGCCAAGTGTGGCCGCCCAATGCGCCAAGAGGTGCGCCCGTGCCTTGTGTTTGGGTTCGGTCCTAATGGTGACAGATTGGTCCCTAAGTGCTAGCCTAGTCCTAGAGACGTGATTGTGATGAGAAAATAAATGAGTTGATTGATGAAGAGGCCGTGGGGGCTACAACAAAGAGTAATAAAAATGTGATATAGGATGTATGGATTGTGTTGCTAAGAGTTATGATTTTGGTTTCGTCATGGAGTCTCATGCATGCATAAGGCTGCGGTCTGAGTTTTAAATTATGATGATAAGGCTGCGGTCTGAGTTCTAAATCAAAATGATAAGGCTGCGGTCTGAGTTGATATTATGATGATAAGGCTGCGGTCTGGGAATATGGTACCACATGCATAACTGTATTGCATACATCCCCATGATAAGCATGCGAGTTGCTGATTTTATGAACTATTGCTACTGTGTGATTGTATGAGTGTGATACTATGATGAGATATACTTCTTATTATAGTCTTTATTATGCAGTTGAGACTCACCCTTCTGTTGTTGTTTACCACAGGTAGTCTTGAGTGAAGGCTTACTCCTTTCACTCCCGAGTCGGTCTGCTCTGATACGTGACACCTAGGGGGTGGGCGTAGGATTCTAGTGTTAATTATTTGATGTTGAATTTCTATATGCATTAATTTAATGATTTTGTTTCGATGAGGCTGTTGTTCGGCGCTTTTTGAGATTATGTTATTTTTCCGCTGCGAGACATCTAAATTATAATGTGTGGAATTTTATTGGTGAAGTTATGAGTACCCTAAATTATTTTATGGTGTTGCGTATTATAAAGGTGCAATGAAGGTTTATAATGATTTGATCGTTGTTAGATTAGGATCATGCGTAGCATTCCATTCAAAAAAAAAGAAATTTTGAAACTCTGATCTCTATGATAAATAGCCGGGTAGAATGGGGTGTTACATTAGTGGTATCAGAGCCAGGTTCGGTCTGTCCGACCAAGTGTGTCTGTCTGTCATATTGTGTATGACAATTAGGTGTTTTGTTTTAGTTCTAAATTGTCGTTTATGCTGCAGTGCTAGGTTGATATGGCTAGAAGGGATGATGCTGCTTTGGCTGCTGCTCTGCAGGCCATAGCCCAAGCTGTTGGAAATCAACACAATGCTGCTGATATGAATGCCCGTAACCTGGCAACGTTTCAGAGGGAAAACCCACCCACCTTCAAGGGTCGGTATGATCCCGATGGAGCCTTGTCGTGGTTGAATGAGATAGAGCGGATATTCCGTGTTATGGATTGCACTGCTGCCCAGCAAGTGAAGTTCGGGACGCACATGCTGGCGGAAGAGGCTGACAAGTGGTGGTTAGGGATGCTGCATAGGTTGAACACTGCTGGTGAAGAGGTTACTTGGGAGGTCTTCACAAGAGAGTTTAAAAGAAAGTATTACCCTGAAGACGTTCGGGCCAAGAAAGAGGTAGAATTCTTAGAACTGAAACAGGGAAATAAGACTGTGGCTGAGTATGCAGCCAAATTTGAAGAGCTGGCCCAATTTTGTCCTTACTACGCCAATGATGCTGATTCAGAGTTCTCTAAATGTGTGAAATTTGAAAGTGGCCTGCGACCTGACATTAAGAAGGCAATTGGGTATCATGAGATACGAGATTTTGCTAGATTAGTTGACAAGAGTAGAATTTATGAAGAGGACAGTTCTGCTGCCTACAAGATTGGGAAAGAAAAGAGGAATACTCAGTTTAGGGGCAAACCATATGATGTGTCTGGAGGTAAAAATAAGTGGAAGGCAGGTGCTGGTAAGAAATTTTCTGAGGGTAAGAAGCCTAGTGGGGGAGGTGCTCCCGCTGATATAGTGTGTTATACGTGTGGCAAGCCGGGTCACAAAAGTTTCGATTGCAAGACTGAGGTAATGTGCTACCGTTGTGGGAAGAAAGGTCATATGGCGTCTAACTGTGATCGTAAGGAATCAGTGTGTTTCAATTGTGGTGAAGCTGGTCACTTCAGTTCTAAATGCCCCAAACCAAAGAAAGAGAAATCCAATGGAAGAGTTTTCGCGCTAGCAGGCTCAGAGGGGCCCAATGAGATTCGAGGTACTTGTTTTATTTATGATTCCCCTTTAGTTGCTATAGTTGATACTGGTGCTACGCATTCTTTTATTGCTGCTGTTTGTGCTGAAAAGTTAAATCTAGTATTGTCTGATATGAAAAGGGAAATGGTTATCGACACTCCGGCTAAGGGTTCGGTGACTACTTCTCTATTGTGTGCTAAGTGTCCTCTGTCAGTCTTCGGCAGAGATTTTCTGGTTGACCTTATATGTTTGCCTTTGGGAGGGTTGGATGTTATTCTTGGTATGGACTGGTTAGTGGATAACCATGTGCACATCAACTGTTTCAGCAAGTCTGTGAGTTTCTTTCCTCCTGAGGAGGAAAAGTCTGTTTTGTTGTCTGGGGATCAGCTGCATAAGGTAATGAAGGATGGTGGTCAACTATTTGCTTTGATGGCGTCTATGTCTGCTGAAAACCAAGCTAGGGTTGAAGGGTTGCAGGTGGTGTGTGAGTTCCCTGAAGTGTTCCCTGACGAGATTCCTAGTGTGCCACCAGGGAGGGAGGTAGAGTTTGGGATTGACCTTGTGCCTGGTACTAGGCCGGTATCCATGGCACCGTACCGGATGTCAGCTTCTGAGTTATCTGAGTTGAAGAAGCAGTTGGAAGAGTTACTTGAAAAGAAATTTGTGAGACCTAGTGTGTCACCTTGGGGAGCTCCGGTTTTGTTAGTAAAGAAGAAAGATGGGAGTATGCGCCTGTGTGTGGACTATAGACAGTTGAACAAGGTAACTATTAAAAATAAGTACCCTCTTCCGAGAATTGATGATCTGATGGATCAGCTGGTGGGTGCTAAGGTTTTTAGTAAAATTGATTTGAGGTCAGGGTATCATCAGATTAAAGTAAAAGACGAAGACGTCCAGAAGACAGCATTTCGAACGAGATATGGACATTATGAGTACTCTGTGATGCCGTTTGGTGTCACCAATGCACCAGGGGTGTTTATGGAGTACATGAACCGTATCTTCCATAGTTACTTGGATCGGTTTGTGGTAGTTTTTATAGATGATATTCTGGTATACTCCAAGTCTGAAGAGGAGCATGCAGAGCACTTAAGATTGGTGCTTGAGGTATTGAAAGAGAAGAAGCTTTATGCTAAGTTGTCCAAATGCGAGTTCTGGCTGCGTGAGGTAAGCTTTTTGGGTCACATTATTTCTAGTGATGGCATAGCTGTAGACCCAGCTAAGGTTGATGCAGTGTTACAATGGGAGAGCCCAAAGTCTGCGACTGAGATCAGGAGTTTCTTGGGGTTGGCCGGTTACTACAGGAGGTTCATTGAGGGTTTCTCAAAGCTAGCCCTTCCGTTGACTCAATTGACGTGTAAAGGGAGAGTTTTTGTTTGGGATGCTAAGTGTGAAGAGAGTTTCCAAGAGTTGAAGAAAAGATTGACAACATCTCCGGTGTTAGTGTTGCCCGTGCCGGATCAACCGTTTGTGGTATATTGTGATGCTTCCAGAATGGGCTTAGGGGGCGTATTGATGCAGGATGGGAAGGTAGTCGCTTATGCGTCCAGACAGTTGCGGACTCATGAGAAGAACTATCCTACTCATGATTTGGAATTGGCTGCTATTGTGTTTGCGCTAAAGATTTGGAGGCACTATTTGTATGGCACTAGGTTCGAGGTATTCAGCGACCACAAGAGTTTGAAATATTTGTTTGATCAGAAGGAGCTGAATATGAGGCAGAGGCGTTGGTTAGAGCTGCTGAAAGACTATGATTTTGGCTTAAACTATCACCCCGGCAAAGCTAATGTCGTGGCTGATGCTTTGAGTCGAAAGACTTTGCATATGTCAGCAATGATGGTAAAAGAGTTGGAGTTGATTGAGCAATTCCGTGATATGAGTCTGGTTTGTGAAGTGACACCGCGGAGTGTTAAGCTGGGTATGCTGAGGATTGGTAATGACTTCTTGGTTAGTATCAGAGACGCACAGAAATTAGATGTGAAGCTGGTTGACTTGTTAGTTGCAGGTGATCAGAATGTGGATGGGGATTTCAGGTTGGATTCCCAGGGTGTGTTGAGATTTAGAGACAGGATCTGTGTTCCCGATGATATTGAGATGAAGAAGATGATCCTTGAGGAGAGTCATAGGAGCAGGCTGAGTATTCATCCAGGGGCTACAAAGATGTATCATGACTTGAAGAAATTATTCTGGTGGCCTGGTATGAAGAAAGATGTAGCACAGTTTGTGTATGCCTGTTTGACTTGCCAGAAGTCGAAGGTTGAGCACCAGAAGCCTGCGGGGTTGATGCAACCTTTGGATGTTCCGGAATGGAAATGGGATAGCATTTCCATGGATTTTGTGACAGGGTTACCAAGAACCGTTCGGGGATTTGATTCTATTTGGGTGATCGTGGATAGGTTGACGAAGTCTGCTCACTTCCTTCCTATCAACATCACGTATCCGGTAGCGAGATTGGCCGAGATATATATCCAGGTGATTGTGAAGTTGCATGGTGTCCCGAAGAGTATTGTATCTGACAGAGATCCGAGGTTTACTTCGGAGTTTTGGGGGAGCTTGCAGGAGGCATTGGGGTCCAGATTGAGGTTGAGTTCAGCCTATCATCCTCAGACTGATGGGCAGACAGAGAGAACCATTCAGTCATTGGAGGACTTGTTGAGATCGTGTGTTTTAGAGCAGGGAGGTGCGTGGGATACACACCTTTCGTTGATTGAGTTCACTTACAACAACAGCTACCATTCGAGTATAGGGATGGCTCCTTATGAGGCACTGTATGGGCGGAGGTGTAGAACTCCTTTGTGTTGGCATGAATCTGGCGAAAGTGTTGTTCTTGGACCTGAATTGGTGAGAGAGACTACAGAGAAGATAAAAATGATCAGGGAGAAAATGAAAGAGTCTCAAAGTCGGCAAAAGAGTTACCATGATAGAAGGAGAAAAGATTTGGAATTTCAGGCTGGTGAGCATGTTTTCTTAAGGGTCACGCCTATGGCTGGTGTTGGGGGTGCACTTAAAGCAAAGAAGTTGACTCCTAGATTTATTGGACCGTACCAGATCACTGAGAGGGTCGGAAAGGTTGCTTATAGGGTGGCCTTACCACCTAACCTTCCGAACTTGCACGACGTATTTCACGTGTCGCAACTTCGGAAGTACATTCCGGACCCGTCTCATGTGATCCATATGGATGATATTGAGGTGCGAGATAATCTCACTGTGGAGACTATGCCAGTGAGGATTGATGATAGAGAAGTGAAGGCGCTGAGAGGGAAAAGCATTGTTTTAGTGAAGGTAGTGTGGTTGGGAGCTACTGGCGAGAGCATGACGTGGGAGCTGGAGAGTAGGATGCGGGAGTCCTATCCAGAGCTATTTGACTCAGGTATGAATTTCGAGGACGAAATTTCCTAAGTGGGGGAGAGTTGTAACACCCTAAAATAATTTAATTAAGTAATTGATTAAATTATTTAAAGTGTTGCACTAATTTTCTTTATTATATTATAATGTAGTATTTTTATTTAATTGAAGGGGATGGCGTTGGTAATACCGGTATTGCAAATGACGGCCCAAGAAGCCCAAGCCCGTTGGCTTAGGCGCTCCTTAGGCACTAGGGGTCTAGGTCGCGCCTCATTAGTGTCAAAAAGAAAGAAAGAAAGTCGAAGGAGAGAAGAAAAGAAAGAAAGTCGAAGGAGAGGAGAAGAGAAGGAAGGAGCGACTTCAAGCTTGGAGTTAGGGTTTGTGCATCTTGATCCTAGGTAAGGGTTCCTAATCTTTTATGATTCGATTTCCTTTCTCTATCAAGTGCTTAAGTTTCGTTTTCCCTAACCCTTCCTATTTTTGTTCAATTTGCGAATGGTCCAAGAGAAAGAGAGAGAGGGCGTATTCGTGAATAAGGGAAGAAGAAGGAGAAGAATTCTTGTTGCGGTAGTTTGTCGGTGCTTCGGTGAAAAGAGCTCTAGTTCGTCACAATCAAGGTTAGGGGAGTCTCACTCTATAATAGAGAGTATAATAGGTTGTATGTGAACCATAGGATTCCACTTGTTATTATGTTGTTAATTGTTAGATTGTTTAGGTTAGTTGAAATTGATAATTAGTGTGATTGATTCGATTCCCTATGCTAAGGTTAGATTACATGTGTTGATTTTATGCCTTGTTGTGTTCTTAATGCGTAAATGTGAGAATGAATGTTGTTGGTATGAGCATAATGTATTTTGTGATTTGTTGTTGTGAATTGTTTGGAAATTTGATGTTTGGTAAATGTTGGGTCGCATGGGGCGCCAAGTGCCTAGGGAAAATGGCGCCCTGTGTACTGTAGCAGTAGTTTGGTGTTGCGTTGCGTGTGTTGTTTTGCTGCCTGGGCGTGAGTGTGTTGCTGTCTGGGCGCCTGTGCTGCCCAGAATGGCGCCTGGGCGCCTGTGTCCCATGGAATGTGCGCCTAGGGGTGGTTTATGTGAAGCTCAATTTCTAAACAGTTTTTACCGAGCCAAATTTTGTATTCATCTGACCAAATGATATTTAAAGCACTTTGGCTAAAGAATTTCCAGATTTGCACTTGTGGTTTTGAAATTGTCCTGTTGGGCATTGTTTTGGCTTGTCTAAGGGGTGCCTTGTGTGCATCTCATTTTCTGAGCATATTTTCCCGAGCCAAATTTTGTATTCATCTGACCAAATGATATTTAAAGCACTTTGGCTAAAGAATTTCCAGATTTGCACTTGTGGTTTTGAAATTGTCCTGTTGGGCATTGTTTTGGCTTGTCTAAGGGGTGCCTTGTGTGCATCTCATTTTCTGAGCATATTTTCCCGAGCCAAATTTTGTATTCACCTGACCAAATCATATTTTAAGCACTTTGGCTAAAGAATTTCCAGATTTGCACTTGTGGTTTTGAAATTGTCCTGTTGGGCATTGTTTTGGCTTGTCTAAGGGGTGCCTTGTGTGCATCTCATTTTCTGAGCATATTTTCCCGAGCCAAATTTTGTATTCACCTGACCAAATCATATTTTAAGCACTTTGGCTAAAGAATTTCCAGATTTGCACTTGTGGTTTTGAAATTGTCCTGTTGGGCATTGTTTTGGCTTGTCTAAGGGGTGCCTTGTGTGCAAATCAATTTCTGAGCATAATTTACCGAGCCAAATTTTGTATTCACCTGACCAAATGATATTTATAACATTTTGGCTAAAGAATTTTCAGCTGTTCATGCACCGTTTTGAAATTGTCCTAGAAGGGTGCCGTTTTGACTATGTTGTGTTGCCTAGGGGTGAGCTGTGAGTTCTGGACATATTTTCCCTAGCCAAATTCTGTATTCACGTGACCAAATCCCATTTTGAACATTTTGGCTAGAGCGGTTTTAACTTTTCAGGTGGCCTAATATGTTTGTGCGCGTGGGTGTTGTGTTGGGCGCCAAGTGTGGCCGCCCAGGGCGCCAAGAGGTGCGCCCGTGCCTTGTGTTTGGGTTCGGTCCTAATGGTGACAGATTGGTCCCTAAGTGCTAGCCTAGTCCTAGAGACGTGATTGTGATGAGAAAATAAATGAGTTGATTGATGAAGAGGCCGTGGGGGCTACAACAAAGAGTAATAAAAATGTGATATAGGATGTATGGATTGTGTTGCTAAGAGTTATGATTTTGGTTTCGTCATGGAGTCTCATGCATGCATAAGGCTGCGGTCTGAGTTTTAAATTATGATGATAAGGCTGCGGTCTGAGTTCTAAATCAAAATGATAAGGCTGCGGTCTGAGTTGATATTATGATGATAAGGCTGCGGTCTGGGAATATGGTACCACATGCATAACTGTATTGCATACATCCCCATGATAAGCATGCGAGTTGCTGATTTTATGAACTATTGCTACTGTGTGATTGTATGAGTGTGATACTATGATGAGATATACTTCTTATTATAGTCTTTATTATGCAGTTGAGACTCACCCTTCTGTTGTTGTTTACCACAGGTAGTCTTGAGTGAAGGCTTACTCCTTTCACTCCCGAGTCGGTCTGCTCTGATACGTGACACCTAGGGGGTGGGCGTAGGATTCTAGTGTTAATTATTTGATGTTGAATTTCTATATGCATTAATTTAATGATTTTGTTTCGATGAGGCTGTTGTTCGGCGCTTTTTGAGATTATGTTATTTTTCCGCTGCGAGACATCTAAATTATAATGTGTGGAATTTTATTGGTGAAGTTATGAGTACCCTAAATTATTTTATGGTGTTGCGTATTATAAAGGTGCAATGAAGGTTTATAATGATTTGATCGTTGTTAGATTAGGATCATGCGTAGCATTCCATTCAAAAAAAAAAGAAATTTTGAAACTCTGATCTCTATGATAAATAGCCGGGTAGAATGGGGTGTTACATTAGTGGTATCAGAGCCAGGTTCGGTCTGTCCGACCAAGTGTGTCTGTCTGTCATATTGTGTATGACAATTAGGTGTTTTGTTTTAGTTCTAAATTGTCGTTTATGCTGCAGTGCTAGGTTGATATGGCTAGAAGGGATGATGCTGCTTTGGCTGCTGCTCTGCAGGCCATAGCCCAAGCTGTTGGAAATCAACACAATGCTGCTGATATGAATGCCCGTAACCTGGCAACGTTTCAGAGGGAAAACCCACCCACCTTCAAGGGTCGGTATGATCCCGATGGAGCCTTGTCGTGGTTGAATGAGATAGAGCGGATATTCCGTGTTATGGATTGCACTGCTGCCCAGCAAGTGAAGTTCGGGACGCACATGCTGGCGGAAGAGGCTGACAAGTGGTGGTTAGGGATGCTGCATAGGTTGAACACTGCTGGTGAAGAGGTTACTTGGGAGGTCTTCACAAGAGAGTTTAAAAGAAAGTATTACCCTGAAGACGTTCGGGCCAAGAAAGAGGTAGAATTCTTAGAACTGAAACAGGGAAATAAGACTGTGGCTGAGTATGCAGCCAAATTTGAAGAGCTGGCCCAATTTTGTCCTTACTACGCCAATGATGCTGATTCAGAGTTCTCTAAATGTGTGAAATTTGAAAGTGGCCTGCGACCTGACATTAAGAAGGCAATTGGGTATCATGAGATACGAGATTTTGCTAGATTAGTTGACAAGAGTAGAATTTATGAAGAGGACAGTTCTGCTGCCTACAAGATTGGGAAAGAAAAGAGGAATACTCAGTTTAGGGGCAAACCATATGATGTGTCTGGAGGTAAAAATAAGTGGAAGGCAGGTGCTGGTAAGAAATTTTCTGAGGGTAAGAAGCCTAGTGGGGGAGGTGCTCCCGCTGATATAGTGTGTTATACGTGTGGCAAGCCGGGTCACAAAAGTTTCGATTGCAAGACTGAGGTAATGTGCTACCGTTGTGGGAAGAAAGGTCATATGGCGTCTAACTGTGATCGTAAGGAATCAGTGTGTTTCAATTGTGGTGAAGCTGGTCACTTCAGTTCTAAATGCCCCAAACCAAAGAAAGAGAAATCCAATGGAAGAGTTTTCGCGCTAGCAGGCTCAGAGGGGCCCAATGAGATTCGAGGTACTTGTTTTATTTATGATTCCCCTTTAGTTGCTATAGTTGATACTGGTGCTACGCATTCTTTTATTGCTGCTGTTTGTGCTGAAAAGTTAAATCTAGTATTGTCTGATATGAAAAGGGAAATGGTTATCGACACTCCGGCTAAGGGTTCGGTGACTACTTCTCTATTGTGTGCTAAGTGTCCTCTGTCAGTCTTCGGCAGAGATTTTCTGGTTGACCTTATATGTTTGCCTTTGGGAGGGTTGGATGTTATTCTTGGTATGGACTGGTTAGTGGATAACCATGTGCACATCAACTGTTTCAGCAAGTCTGTGAGTTTCTTTCCTCCTGAGGAGGAAAACTCTGTTTTGTTGTCTGGGGATCAGCTGCATAAGGTAATGAAGGATGGTGGTCAACTATTTGCTTTGATGGCGTCTATGTCTGCTGAAAACCAAGCTAGGGTTGAAGGGTTGCAGGTGGTGTGTGAGTTCCCTGAAGTGTTCCCTGACGAGATTCCTAGTGTGCCACCAGGGAGGGAGGTAGAGTTTGGGATTGACCTTGTGCCTGGTACTAGGCCGGTATCCATGGCACCGTACCGGATGTCAGCTTCTGAGTTATCTGAGTTGAAGAAGCAGTTGGAAGAGTTACTTGAAAAGAAATTTGTGAGACCTAGTGTGTCACCTTGGGGAGCTCCGGTTTTGTTAGTAAAGAAGAAAGATGGGAGTATGCGCCTGTGTGTGGACTATAG
This sequence comes from Astragalus membranaceus, assembly GCA_039519185.1. NCBI lineage: Eukaryota > Viridiplantae > Streptophyta > Magnoliopsida > Fabales > Fabaceae > Astragalus > Astragalus membranaceus. The sequence continues at coordinate 98,695,839 of CM076851.1, forward strand.
ACAGTTGAACAAGGTAACTATTAAAAATAAGTACCCTCTTCCGAGAATTGATGATCTGATGGATCAGCTGGTGGGTGCTAAGGTTTTTAGTAAAATTGATTTGAGGTCAGGGTATCATCAGATTAAAGTAAAATACGAAGACGTCCAGAAGACAGCATTTCGAACGAGATATGGACATTATGAGTACTCTGTGATGCCGTTTGGTGTCACCAATGCACCAGGGGTGTTTATGGAGTACATGAACCGTATCTTCCATAGTTACTTGGATCGGTTTGTGGTAGTTTTTATAGATGATATTCTGGTATACTCCAAGTCTGAAGAGGAGCATGCAGAGCACTTAAGATTGGTGCTTGAGGTATTGAAAGAGAAGAAGCTTTATGCTAAGTTGTCCAAATGCGAGTTCTGGCTGCGTGAGGTAAGCTTTTTGGGTCACATTATTTCTAGTGATGGCATAGCTGTAGACCCAGCTAAGGTTGATGCAGTGTTACAATGGGAGAGCCCAAAGTCTGCGACTGAGATCAGGAGTTTCTTGGGGTTGGCCGGTTACTACAGGAGGTTCATTGAGGGTTTCTCAAAGCTAGCCCTTCCGTTGACTCAATTGACGTGTAAAGGGAGAGTTTTTGTTTGGGATGCTAAGTGTGAAGAGAGTTTCCAAGAGTTGAAGAAAAGATTGACAACATCTCCGGTGTTAGTGTTGCCCGTGCCGGATCAACCGTTTGTGGTATATTGTGATGCTTCCAGAATGGGCTTAGGGGGCGTATTGATGCAGGATGGGAAGGTAGTCGCTTATGCGTCCAGACAGTTGCGGACTCATGAGAAGAACTATCCTACTCATGATTTGGAATTGGCTGCTATTGTGTTTGCGCTAAAGATTTGGAGGCACTATTTGTATGGCACTAGGTTCGAGGTATTCAGCGACCACAAGAGTTTGAAATATTTGTTTGATCAGAAGGAGCTGAATATGAGGCAGAGGCGTTGGTTAGAGCTGCTGAAAGACTATGATTTTGGCTTAAACTATCACCCCGGCAAAGCTAATGTCGTGGCTGATGCTTTGAGTCGAAAGACTTTGCATATGTCAGCAATGATGGTAAAAGAGTTGGAGTTGATTGAGCAACTCCGTGATATGAGTCTGGTTTGTGAAGTGACACCGCGGAGTGTTAAGCTGGGTATGCTGAGGATTGGTAATGACTTCTTGGTTAGTATCAGAGACGCCCAGAAATTAGATGTGAAGCTGGTTGACTTGTTAGTTGCAGGTGATCAGAATGTGGATGGGGATTTCAGGTTGGATTCCCAGGGTGTGTTGAGATTTAGAGACAGGATCTGTGTTCCCGATGATATTGAGATGAAGAAGATGATCCTTGAGGAGAGTCATAGGAGCAGGCTGAGTATTCATCCAGGGGCTACAAAGATGTATCATGACTTGAAGAAATTATTCTGGTGGCCTGGTATGAAGAAAGATGTAGCACAGTTTGTGTATGCCTGTTTGACTTGCCAGAAGTCGAAGGTTGAGCACCAGAAGCCTGCGGGGTTGATGCAACCTTTGGATGTTCCGGAATGGAAATGGGATAGCATTTCCATGGATTTTGTGACAGGGTTACCAAGAACCGTTCGGGGATTTGATTCTATTTGGGTGATCGTGGATAGGTTGACGAAGTCTGCTCACTTCCTTCCTATCAACATCACGTATCCGGTAGCGAGATTGGCCGAGATATATATCCAGGTGATTGTGAAGTTGCATGGTGTCCCGAAGAGTATTGTATCTGACAGAGATCCGAGGTTTACTTCGGAGTTTTGGGGGAGCTTGCAGGAGGCATTGGGGTCCAGATTGAGGTTGAGTTCAGCCTATCATCCTCAGACTGATGGGCAGACAGAGAGAACCATTCAGTCATTGGAGGACTTGTTGAGATCGTGTGTTTTAGAGCAGGGAGGTGCGTGGGATACACACCTTTCGTTGATTGAGTTCACTTACAACAACAGCTACCATTCGAGTATAGGGATGGCTCCTTATGAGGCACTGTATGGGCGGAGGTGTAGAACTCCTTTGTGTTGGCATGAATCTGGCGAAAGTGTTGTTCTTGGACCTGAATTGGTGAGAGAGACTACAGAGAAGATAAAAATGATCAGGGAGAAAATGAAAGAGTCTCAAAGTCGGCAAAAGAGTTACCATGATAGAAGGAGAAAAGATTTGGAATTTCAGGCTGGTGAGCATGTTTTCTTAAGGGTCACGCCTATGGCTGGTGTTGGGGGTGCACTTAAAGCAAAGAAGTTGACTCCTAGATTTATTGGACCGTACCAGATCACTGAGAGGGTCGGAAAGGTTGCTTATAGGGTGGCCTTACCACCTAACCTTCCGAACTTGCACGACGTATTTCACGTGTCGCAACTTCGGAAGTACATTCCGGACCCGTCTCATGTGATCCATATGGATGATATTGAGGTGCGAGATAATCTCACTGTGGAGACTATGCCAGTGAGGATTGATGATAGAGAAGTGAAGGCGCTGAGAGGGAAAAGCATTGTTTTAGTGAAGGTAGTGTGGTTGGGAGCTACTGGCGAGAGCATGACGTGGGAGCTGGAGAGTAGGATGCGGGAGTCCTATCCAGAGCTATTTGACTCAGGTATGAATTTCGAGGACGAAATTTCCTAAGTGGGGGAGAGTTGTAACACCCTAAAATAATTTAATTAAGTAATTGATTAAATTATTTAAAGTGTTGCACTAATTTTCTTTATTATATTATAATGTAGTATTTTTATTTAATTGAAGGGGATGGCGTTGGTAATACCGGTATTGCAAATGACGGCCCAAGAAGCCCAAGCCCGTTGGCTTAGGCGCTCCTTAGGCACTAGGGGTCTAGGTCGCGCCTCATTAGTGTCAAAAAGAAAGAAAGAAAGTCGAAGGAGAGAAGAAAAGAAAGAAAGTCGAAGGAGAGGAGAAGAGAAGGAAGGAGCGACTTCAAGCTTGGAGTTAGGGTTTGTGCATCTTGATCCTAGGTAAGGGTTCCTAATCTTTTATGATTCGATTTCCTTTCTCTATCAAGTGCTTAAGTTTCGTTTTCCCTAACCCTTCCTATTTTTGTTCAATTTGCGAATGGTCCAAGAGAAAGAGAGAGAGGGCGTATTCGTGAATAAGGGAAGAAGAAGGAGAAGAATTCTTGTTGCGGTAGTTTGTCGGTGCTTCGGTGAAAAGAGCTCTAGTTCGTCACAATCAAGGTTAGGGGAGTCTCACTCTATAATAGAGAGTATAATAGGTTGTATGTGAACCATAGGATTCCACTTGTTATTATGTTGTTAATTGTTAGATTGTTTAGGTTAGTTGAAATTGATAATTAGTGTGATTGATTCGATTCCCTATGCTAAGGTTAGATTACATGTGTTGATTTTATGCCTTGTTGTGTTCTTAATGCGTAAATGTGAGAATGAATGTTGTTGGTATGAGCATAATGTATTTTGTGATTTGTTGTTGTGAATTGTTTGGAAATTTGATGTTTGGTAAATGTTGGGTCGCATGGGGCGCCAAGTGCCTAGGGAAAATGGCGCCCTGTGTACTGTAGCAGTAGTTTGGTGTTGCGTTGCGTGTGTTGTTTTGCTGCCTGGGCGTGAGTGTGTTGCTGTCTGGGCGCCTGTGCTGCCCAGAATGGCGCCTGGGCGCCTGTGTCCCATGGAATGTGCGCCTAGGGGTGGTTTATGTGAAGCTCAATTTCTAAACAGTTTTTACCGAGCCAAATTTTGTATTCATCTGACCAAATGATATTTAAAGCACTTTGGCTAAAGAATTTCCAGATTTGCACTTGTGGTTTTGAAATTGTCCTGTTGGGCATTGTTTTGGCTTGTCTAAGGGGTGCCTTGTGTGCATCTCATTTTCTGAGCATATTTTCCCGAGCCAAATTTTGTATTCATCTGACCAAATGATATTTAAAGCACTTTGGCTAAAGAATTTCCAGATTTGCACTTGTGGTTTTGAAATTGTCCTGTTGGGCATTGTTTTGGCTTGTCTAAGGGGTGCCTTGTGTGCATCTCATTTTCTGAGCATATTTTCCCGAGCCAAATTTTGTATTCACCTGACCAAATCATATTTTAAGCACTTTGGCTAAAGAATTTCCAGATTTGCACTTGTGGTTTTGAAATTGTCCTGTTGGGCATTGTTTTGGCTTGTCTAAGGGGTGCCTTGTGTGCATCTCATTTTCTGAGCATATTTTCCCGAGCCAAATTTTGTATTCACCTGACCAAATCATATTTTAAGCACTTTGGCTAAAGAATTTCCAGATTTGCACTTGTGGTTTTGAAATTGTCCTGTTGGGCATTGTTTTGGCTTGTCTAAGGGGTGCCTTGTGTGCAAATCAATTTCTGAGCATAATTTACCGAGCCAAATTTTGTATTCACCTGACCAAATGATATTTATAACATTTTGGCTAAAGAATTTTCAGCTGTTCATGCACCGTTTTGAAATTGTCCTAGAAGGGTGCCGTTTTGACTATGTTGTGTTGCCTAGGGGTGAGCTGTGAGTTCTGGACATATTTTCCCTAGCCAAATTCTGTATTCACGTGACCAAATCCCATTTTGAACATTTTGGCTAGAGCGGTTTTAACTTTTCAGGTGGCCTAATATGTTTGTGCGCGTGGGTGTTGTGTTGGGCGCCAAGTGTGGCCGCCCAGGGCGCCAAGAGGTGCGCCCGTGCCTTGTGTTTGGGTTCGGTCCTAATGGTGACAGATTGGTCCCTAAGTGCTAGCCTAGTCCTAGAGACGTGATTGTGATGAGAAAATAAATGAGTTGATTGATGAAGAGGCCGTGGGGGCTACAACAAAGAGTAATAAAAATGTGATATAGGATGTATGGATTGTGTTGCTAAGAGTTATGATTTTGGTTTCGTCATGGAGTCTCATGCATGCATAAGGCTGCGGTCTGAGTTTTAAATTATGATGATAAGGCTGCGGTCTGAGTTCTAAATCAAAATGATAAGGCTGCGGTCTGAGTTGATATTATGATGATAAGGCTGCGGTCTGGGAATATGGTACCACATGCATAACTGTATTGCATACATCCCCATGATAAGCATGCGAGTTGCTGATTTTATGAACTATTGCTACTGTGTGATTGTATGAGTGTGATACTATGATGAGATATACTTCTTATTATAGTCTTTATTATGCAGTTGAGACTCACCCTTCTGTTGTTGTTTACCACAGGTAGTCTTGAGTGAAGGCTTACTCCTTTCACTCCCGAGTCGGTCTGCTCTGATACGTGACACCTAGGGGGTGGGCGTAGGATTCTAGTGTTAATTATTTGATGTTGAATTTCTATATGCATTAATTTAATGATTTTGTTTCGATGAGGCTGTTGTTCGGCGCTTTTTGAGATTATGTTATTTTTCCGCTGCGAGACATCTAAATTATAATGTGTGGAATTTTATTGGTGAAGTTATGAGTACCCTAAATTATTTTATGGTGTTGCGTATTATAAAGGTGCAATGAAGGTTTATAATGATTTGATCGTTGTTAGATTAGGATCATGCGTAGCATTCCATTCAAAAAAAAAAGAAATTTTGAAACTCTGATCTCTATGATAAATAGCCGGGTAGAATGGGGTGTTACATTGAGCATATACCTCGAATTGAAAATCACGAAGCAAATGACTTAGCACAAATTGCTTCAGGCTATAGAGTTTCTCCAACAAAACTCAGTGAATTAATCGAGATCAAGGAGAAATTAATTTCGACGGATTGTTCTGGAGATGAATTGTCAATGCCAAAACTTGGGGGGGCAGACAAGTCAGAATTATTATTTCCTCTAAGTGAAAATGGCGAAATTTTTGCCATTGACAATATGTCGAATGATGATTGGCGAAAACCAATTGTCGAATACTTGGAAAACCCAACAGGAACAACAAATCGAAAAACCAAGTATAGGGCATTAAACTACGTGATTATTGGAAACGAGTTGTTCAAGAAAACTCCTGAAGGAGTTTTGCTTAAATGCCTTAGTGAAAATGAGGCATACTTAGCAACATCCAATACTCATGGTGGAGCTTGTGGGTCTCACCAAGTAGGCCACAAGATGAAATGGCTCTTGTTTCGACAAGGAGTATACTGGCCAACTATGCTAAAAGATTGCATAGATTTTGCTAAAGGATGCCAAGAATGTCAAAAACACGCAGGAGTACAACACGTACCTGCAAGTGAATTACATTCAATAGTCAAACCTTGGCCGTTTAGAGGTTGGGCTTTAGACATAATTGGTGAAATTAAACCAACATCGTCGAAAGGCCACCGTTATATATTAGTGGGTATTGACTACTTCACTAAATGGGTCGAAGCTATTCCCTTAGCTAAGGTAGACCAAGAGGCAGTAATGGACTTTATTCAAAACCATATTTTATATAGGTTTGGGATACCAGAAACCATTACCACAGATCAAGGCTCAGTTTTTACTGGTCGAAAAATGGTAAATTTTGCCTCTGGAAATGGATTTAAGTTATTAAGTTCGACACCATATTATGCTCAAGCAAATGGTCAAGTCGAAGCAGCCAATAAAATTATCATTAATTTGATTAAAAAACATATTGGGCAAAAGCCTAAGAATTGGCACAAAACTCTTGATCAAGCATTATGGGCTTGTCGAAATTCTCCTAGAGAATCAATTAACACTACTCCATTCAAACTCACCTTTGGGCATGATGCAGTATTACCTGTCGAAATATATCTACAGTCAACCAGAATTCAAAGGCAATTCGAGATCCCATCAGATCATTATTGGGACATGATTTTAAACGAATTGGTTGATTTAGACGAAGAAAGGTTATTTGAATTAGATATCCTTACAAGGCAGAAAGAAAGAGTAGCTAAAGCCTACAACAAAAAGGTTAAATCAAAAACTTTTGTCATTGGGGACTTTGTGTGGAAAGTTATCCTACCTAGGGACAAAAAAGATAGAGCCTTAGGTAAATGGTCACCAAATTGGGAAGGGCCATTTAAAATTTTACGAGTTTTCTCAAACGGTGCTTATGAAGTCGAAGAGTTAAGCGCTGATAATCGAATTTTGCGTATAAATGGCAAGTACTTAAAAAGATATAAGTCAGTGTTGCAAGAAATTAAGATAACGCAAGATTAAGAGAACGGGAGAATATAAATATGGCACTCATGCCAAAGAATATTGTCGAAATACAAATTGAGTAAAATGCTGTCAGAATACAAATTGAAAATTAAATTACAAAATAAACTTTAAGCCTCTCAAAGGCTGCTCTGGCATGCCTCAATCTAGTATTTAAGAGGGATTCTTCCTCAGTTAGCCTCTTAACTGCCTCATCATGTCTCTGAACCCTCTCCAAGTGTTCGATAGCCAAGGTTGCCTCAGATCGAAGTGCATTCTCTAAAGGAATTGAAGATCTCTGCTGAACAGAAATTTTCTTCTTTTCTTCCGCTTCAATCTTCGACCGCAACTCCCTGATTTGAGCCTGGTATGCTGAAATGTTCGCATCACAGTCAGCTATCTCCTTAGAATTAGTTGCTGCTTGAATTTCCAGGGTCGAAATCTTGCTTTTTGAGGCTTCGACGGCGGCACTTTCTTCTCTCAGAAGCTCAAGCTCACGCTCCTTGTTCACAACAGTGCTCTTCCTTTTCTGTATATCTCTGGAAATCAGCTCCAGTAAAGGCTCAAATTCGACAATGAAGCATAAAAGAGAGTCACTGGAGCCAGAGTTATTAAGTTTGTTGAGCAAAGATTTGAGTTTGTAAGAGAGCATATGATCTGCTTCGATAGCCTTGAACAGATCTATCTCAAAGAGGGATGCTTGAAGTTCTCGAATCAGATCTTCTTTAGGACCTCCTGAGAAATCGCCAACAGAGGAAGTCGAAACACTTGGCTTACTTTCTGTTGAGGATAAACCACTCACCATCCGCTTGAAAGCCTCAAGAGGGTCTTTACGTTTTAGATCCAAAAGCTCTTGTTCTTGAGGGCTCAGAGTGGTGTCATGTGTCGAAGGCAGAGAGTGTGGAGGATTAGCTGCCTCAAGGGATTCACTTTTCCCTTCATTGTTACCGTCGCCTTCATTCTCCTCCTCGTTGTACTCTTGTTCTTCCATGTTTGGAGAAGAAGATATGCTAATCTCAGCTCCACTTTGGCCAGCATCAGGGCTTTCATCGACGTCCATAGCAGCATGCTCTGAGCCATGATCAGAAATTTCCTTTGCAGTTTCAGCAAGAGGAGTTGTTTTGACCAGCAGTGTAGCTTCGACAACAGGTGTTTGCTCTTTTTCTTCGACACCTTCTCCAGCAATAAGTATTTTTGAAGGGGAGTGAGTGGAGGTAGGCGTAACCTGTTTTGTTGGGATTTCAGGGTTAACAGTTTCAATTCCCTAAAAAATGAAGCAAAGTGAGTATTATCACAGATAAATAAAATTTTCGGAAAAGATATAAGCTTCAATCAATCACCTTAGCTTTGATGTTTTCGACTAAAGAGTGTGCACTCTTGATTTTCTTGATAAGCCTTCTTGGAGCTTTTTCTTCTTTTTGCTGTCTTTCGACAGAAGCTTGCTGAGAAACAGTTTTAGAGGCATCTTGAGAATGTTTTGTCTTTCTCTCTCTTTCTGCTTCAGGAACTTGAACCTTTACAGGCTTAGTCCTGAGTAGTGGTGTCTCATCAGACTGAAAAACGCAACAATCATATATGCATAAGCAGGAAAAAGAGAGTAAATAGAAATAGGCAAGATATTGAGAGTTTCGACCTCTGAATCGCTCACAACGCTTGGTTTAACCATTCTTGTTTTCTTTGGATTGGAAGTTAAGGAGCTACTTGTTCTTTTTCGACTCTGCAAAATAGATAACTGATCAGTCGAAGAGTATAAGGAGATGATGCAAAGAGTAAATAAAGAGGTACTCACTTTTTGTTTTTCTTCTTGGAGAGGTTGTTTTCTCGTTGACGAAGCTTCAACATCTTTTTTCTAATTCTTCGTTGCTGCGCCATCTGTCGAAGACGATGTGATAGGAACAGCTACAAATATTCGACAAACAAGTGTTAATACAAAATACACAAAGGAGAAATTTATTTTTCCCTAAGAAGTCTTGTGAATCACCTTCTCTAATGGAGGACAAGATTTGAATATGTTGAATATCTAAATGAAGATGACCATCAAAAGTGTATATGTCATGCTTAGTCGAAACTACTTTCTCAGCTGTTTTATTCGAAAAATCGAATAGCGCCTTAGTCGAACCACATACAAACCATTCTGGAATGGGTGACCAAAATGCCAAAGCCAGTTCATTGGTTGGTAAAGGTGGAAATTTAATTTTGTTTTGTGTTAAAGCAAAAAAATATTTATCGGGTACATAAGGTGGAAAAATCATAGTTGGAATTTTATCAAGGATTTTTTGTTTAAAAACCTTTGCAGCTTGAGAAACAGTTCGACGAAGATTAGTTGGATCATATACAGTTTCGAAGTATTGTTGAAATGCTCGAATTTCTTGAATATGTATACCTTTCGACTTGGTCTTCTTTTTCTGCGAAGAAGGAAAAGCAGATATTAGTTTGACCAATAGAGTAGCCTCTTCGACACCAGTGAACTTCCTGGTGAGATACTCTGTCCACCATTGAGAAAATTTGTGGGTACAGGAGAAAGTTGGCTCAAAAGGGAGGGGAGTAAGATGAAAATAATCATCAGAAAAATTGTTGAGGCGATTTATCCATTCCTCCTCATTCTCAGGAACCAACAATTCCTTCTTAGACCTGAAAAAAGGGCTAGGTCGAAGTTGACACAACCCAAATTGCCGTGCATGTAAACTAGGATGATATGGGAATACACCAAATTTGTTTGATGATTTCCCAGGAAAGATTCGGGATGATAACAATTGGGGAGTTAAAAATGCCTTCCAAATTTGGTTAGTCTCTTGCTCTTCATCAGGGTTATTAGCAGGGAATTCCCTAGTGAACCAAGGTGGTCCATAAGTTCTTCCAGCAAAAGGAGCCATGGAAGAAGAAAATTCGGTACAATTCAAAAACATGTCGAAAGCTTGTGAAAAGAGATCTTCGACAGACACTCCTATTTGTTTAGGTTTTAACAAAGCAAGTCGTACACCTACGACCCCTCTGTTAGAAATTACATCGAGATAATCATCAGGGATGTACATTGTTAATTTTGAATTGAAAGTGGCAATGAGCCACAATTGAAACAACCAAATTGGTCCAGAGACCAAATATTTTCCTTCTGGTTTAAGTCCTTTCAAATCAATAACCCCTTGTCTCAAGCTGTCGAAAAGAGACCCTAAAATAAGGGCGGCCAAGTTGATGTTTCGACATTGATGTAATTGAATGGCCAGGGGGATGTACATCTTAGCCACTTGAAGTGACGAAGAACAGAATACATAGAAGGATAACCAGAAAGTAAGAAAAGCTATGTGCTCTTCATCGGAAACATCTTTCGACCCGCTAATATGTTTCTCTTATACCCTTTAAAGCTGGCTTTCTTGAAGTCAAATTCACAATCAGTACGGGTAGCAGGGTCGAAAATTTGCCCTAACGGTTTCAAACCCGTTATAGCTCCCACATCAAGCAAAGTGGGGGAAAGCATGCCGCACTTTAAGTGAAGACTATTAGTAGTGATGTCCCAGAAATGTAGAGCAGAAAGAAGCATCGGGCTTTGATACTTAGGCCCATATCTTGAGATTTGAATCAGGTCGAAAATTCCCTGACTCTTCCAAATATCTCCTTTCTTCGACTCAATCTTGTTAAGCCAATCGATATAGAGTGTGTTTTTCTCAGTTGGTGGCGAAGATCGAAAAACCCTATTCGGGTTGCTCATGAAATCCATCACATGTGGACCCTCACTGAAGAGGAAGGGGGCCTAAAAATGCATGCTTTGAAGGTTTAGAGAAGGGGATAAGTACCTGAGACCGGTAAATTTGTGTTTCCTCCAAAGTGAGAGCAGGTTCAGAAATAAGGGTTTTCTTCTCAGAGGTTACAGTATGAGGTTTTATGGTGGAAGAAGACGCCATTGTTAGAAACAGAAAGCTAGTGGAGAAATAGAAGTACTTCGTAGTGTTTTTTTGTTTCGTGAAATGGAGAAGAAGAAGAAAACACAATAGTCGCGGAAGAAGGTTTAATGGAGGTTCGCAGAGAAGAAGAAGAAGAAGATGAAGATTCTGAAAAAGAGAAATGAAAGGGTACAGCTTCTTTTTATAGCCGTTTTACCACGTTTTAATAAAAAAAATATGTTGGTAATCGTGGGTTTAGTGGGAAACGTGGAATTGTGGAAAATATCAACAGTTAACTTTGCGTACGTGGCGCACTCTCGTTGGAGGAAGGCGCCAGCAAACTATACTTTTGCCCAGAAACGTCCCCTCATATTCTGAGAAAAGATATGAAATGATAACATAAGATTTCATGGGATAGTCGAAAGAAATTTCAAAAAGTCATTTTCTATCTTCATTCAAGAATTCAGTCGAAAACGTCTTTTTGGGGGGCAATTTGTTAGCCTGCATTTTCGAACAGGCTCAATTAAATGCAGTCAATAATGCTGACTTGTCATTTTAAAGAAGAGATGTTGATATTTGACATTGAGAAAGGTGTTGTGAAGAGTAATTTCGACTATGCCTAAGGCTAAATGAAACTGAGAGTTTAAAGACAAAGTTTTCGACGAGAAAGACGTTAAAGAGTTTAGTCGAAGACAGGGCAGTGTTGTTGTCGAAAGCGTGGGCATTTACATGTCAACAAGGTTTGACTTGTTGCATTCAGGAAGAAGGCTTGATATTTCGACAACGAGAAGTTGTGTACAGGAAGAATCAGCGTAGCACATAACTTAGCGAAAATTGGAAAGCTGAAGCTGGTAGCTTCGACAGGAAGTTGAACAATATTCAGATAACAGGTTAAGTCAAAGAGTGCTGGTAGAAAAGGATAGCAGCGATGTGGTCGAAAGATGGAGCAGTTATCTAGTCTTATCTAGTCGAAATAGCAGTTATTTTATTTAGAAAAACCGCTGAGCGGTTATTGTTTTTCTTTTATTATAAATAGGAGTTTTCTCGTAGAGTTAAAGGTCGCAATTCATTTTATACAAACGTTCAGAAAACACTCATACTTCCGCATAAGAGAAAAACGAGTTACTGAAGAACAATGTATGTGATCTGCGTACCAAACCTCTTACATTCAGCAATCTATTTACTATTTCTTTAAAGATTCCTGCAGTTTACTGGTTCTTCTTTACGAATTCCTGCAATTTATCGTCTTTCGATTTCGTTTCCTTTATTTACACTTTCTGCACTTTATTACAATTCATTGCATTTCTGTATTTCTTCTTAAAACACATGCTTTTCTTCATCGTTTTACTCCATTAAAACAGTTATCATCATAAACATCAATAACTTTAATAAAACTTTAATTCACAAATATTCTGAGATGTTTCTAGTTGATCTCGCGAGCAACACACACGTGTAACTAGCGGTGTTTACCAAAAATCACGGTAAACACCGGCTAAGATCAACGTTCACTATTGTGTGTGCGCCATGAAATCTAGGAGAGGCATTCCACAACGTACACTAGCACGGTGAGTGGGGTAAAATATCTTCAATCCTATTTTTACCGCACTTCTTCACGTTTTCTTCTCATAGGTATTTCTTACCTATGAGAAAGAGGTGAAAAAGTTTCATTCCCAAGAATGTGAACTCATATTTTAGAGTTAATATCATCTTCTGTCATCACTTTCTCTAAAAAATAAAAAATAAAAAATTAGTAAGTGGTATTTTAAGAATTGTAAATTATATTCCTGAGAATAAATATTATAATCCAAACATGTTTTAGTTATTCCAATGAATTTAAAATTAATATTTCTTAAGAATCTTAAATACTAACCAAACACTTTTTTAAAAACTACCTAGGAATCAAATTCCCACCTTTATGTTCTTGGCGCTTGGAGAAGTTTTATTCCTGGGAATAAATTTTTGCGTTGTGAAACAAACACCCCCTTAGACACAAAAGTGCCAATGAAGATATAAGAGAGGACAAAAAAAAATGGAAACAAAGATATGAGTAGAGATAGAAAAGTTGAAAAAAAAATCGATTGGAAACTAAAAATAAAAACTTTATGTTTATAACACCTAAAAACATATTTAACCAAATGAAATGTTAAAAGTTAATAAAATGAAAATTTAAATGACCATAACAAAGTGAAGAGTACATAAAAAACAAAAAAGAATATATAATTTTTTACGGTTTAGTTACCTTGTAGATTTCGATCTATTTGAAAAATTTTAAACATGAGTCTGAATTGTAGCGGATGGATTCCTTAAATTTTTAAATAATTTGTAATTTGGTTTTTTAATTTTTATCGTGTCAATTTGAACTTCAACACTTTATTATTTAGATAATTTTTGATTTTTCTTCCCTCAAACGAATAATGAAAAAAATAAATCTATTTTCTTTTACTTTTTTTATAACCAAACTGGATTTGAATAAAAAAAGAAAGTTGTTGTAATACTAACTACTAAGGTACGGTTTCACAAGTGGACAAATCATGTCCATACGAATAGGTGCTTCACAGTATTAGTATGTTTTGATAATTCTTAATCATTCATTCCAAATTTCATCTTCATGACTTCAAATTAAACAGATAAAAAGTAAAATAAAAGAAACGTGTACCATTACATTCTCATGAATCCTGTAACCTTCAATAACAGTCCTTTTGGTTCTAGTTTTTACAATTAATTTTTTATTTTTTTTACATGTATTCCTCCTAGTCTTTAAATTAGTCTATTTTTTATAAATAGAATAAATCTTCAATTTAGTCTTAAATTAGTATATTATATTCTAAGTCTATAACCAAAAAAAAGTTTAATATGTTTTAAGAAGTGCTAACAACACTCATTTTAACACTCTCTTACAAACATGGTCTCTATGAATGAGTGAAGTTAACGTGGTTCCCACTAATTTAGTGGGGGACCTATTTCTAAAGTAGTGAGACATACATAAATTCATCATATTAGTCTCTAAGATTTTACGAATAGTTTAAGGATCGAATAAGAGAAAAATCAGGCAAATAAGGTAGGAAGCACTCTGGTGGGAAAAATCAGGCAAAATAAGGTTTATGTCCCTAAGCCTCAGGATACTAATCAAATGCATCGGCAACAAGGGGAATCTTCTCCGAATGGGATTAGAGAAAAGGTTATGCAAACTGAATCATATGTCCATGCCTCGGTTGCTTTGGATGATGGTATGCAAATGTCTGTGATCCAAAAGTTGCCTAATGCTTCTACCCCTAGCACCTCTGAAGCTAGCCGGGTTGGTAGTGACTCCACTCAACCTCCCACCATTAGGCTAGACTCGCTATTTGCCTCAGTGTCTGATGCTAATCTAGTGGCAGCATCTGACATGAGAATTTCAAGGAAGCTTTGGGGAGATGTGTCAGACGACACTGATGATCCTATGACCCATGGAACTATTGATGATAAGTCCGAACTGGTGGAGTCCACGGTTCGAAAGTAAAAGCACAAAAAGAAATTGGTCCAGGAAAAAGCTGACTATAACACTCGCTCAAAGACAAATTATGTCTCTATTTCTTTCTGATCTGACTTTTGTTAGCAGGTCCTAGATTTTTCAGGAAGTATCAACTTTTTGCCAGAGTTTGGTTGTTTATAATTCCCGCTTCAAGGACATTTTCTATCTCTGTTTCTTTTATCTAACTTTTGTTAGTTTGCTTTTTTGTTCTAGTATCTAGAATGATGTGATTTAGGGATCTTTGTTAGGGGCTCACTATTATTGTGTTGACTTTAGTTTTTCTTTTGCCAAGGTTTTGGTCTGGTCCCCATTGTGCTCTTCTCTATCTTCCTCCTTTTATTTTTTTCTTAATAAATTCGGCACGATGCTTGTTTGATTAAAAAAAGAATAATAGAAAAATCATAATTTTGAATTTATTTATTTTTTGAAATTTTAATTATTAAACCATTTTTTGATATCACTTTCCTATAATTTTAATGTGCTTCAACAAATACTCGCGCCAAACCTCCCCCCTTAATATTTTAATATTTTTGTTTTTCTTAAGTAAAATTTATTTCTTTTTCTTTTCTTATTAGTGTGTATTATTAATTTACGATTAGCACATTTTTTCTTTATGACAGTTATTTGGGTCATGAGTTTTATCTCACTTCTTTTATTACCTCTTTAATTTTTATGCTTCTTTTCCTTATATTTTATAGAAACACTTTTTTCCGAACCTAAAATATCTATTGAATACATTTAGTTTGCCCACTACCAAATCATAACGAAAAGTTTAATTTAAATTTACATTTCTTCTTAAGTTTATTGTTTACAAAACAACATTTTCTTCATAAAATAAAAATCTAAACTTCTGCTTTAAATAGTACGCACGCTCAAAAAATATAAAATAAATCACTAATTTTAAAATACCAACAAGCAAAAAATTTCTACCTAAGAACAAATTAGTCATTCACCTATCAAAAAAAAGCTTAGTCATTCTCTTTTCCAAAACCTCCATGTCTTTTAATTTTACTTACGACCCCACTTGGGCCATGAGCTTTATCCCAATTCTTTTACTATTTTTACCACCTTAAACAAAAACTCAATTTTTGGCAAAACAAAAACTCAATCTATGTTGTAAAAAAGCAATTTACATTTACACTTTTTCTCTTTATATTTTTTAAAATCACATTTTTTTAACCAAAAACATCAATTCAATCCCTTTAAATATCGTTAGTAGTATTTTTGTTCCACGCAACCCACTCTCCTTTCTTATGATATTGTAACGTTAAATAATAGTAGTTCACGTTGATGGTATACCGGAACTTGATGAGAATGAAAATGACTTTATTTAATTGTTATTGACTTTATTGTAACACTCCCAAAGTGGTTGTCTAATTATTTGATTAGTAATTAATATTAATTATATGTTGTTAAGTGAATTAATTAATTATGGTTTGAATCGAATATTCACGATCTAAATTGCTTGAATGTGATGCTTGTATCCTTTGTGTGATTATATGATTAATTAAGTATGCACTTAAGTGAAGAATAGAGGCTAGGGCCGGGGTACGATGGAAATTTCACCACTCATTAAAATCACTTACCCTCCGCTGAACCCAACATTCACTCACTTCACTCCCCACTTTCACATTCCAAAAGAAAACAGACACACACACATTCAAGGAGAGAGAAAAGAAGAAGAGAGGAAGAGAGGGAGAGCTCGAAGTGAGGAGAGGAAGAGGGAAACCATGAGAAACCGTTGCATGTAAAGATTTTCACCTCCATTGGAACCATCAGAGTCGTCTCTTCCTACTACTTCACTTAGATTTTCGAAAATCAGCAACATTGAACCACATCCTCCATTTTTCTCTTCTCCACCCAAGAACCAATTGTTTGTGATAGGAGTGATTTTTGGGAAGCTTTGGAGGGCATTGCTCTTTTGGGACCTAGACTAAGGGTTTTGAAGCTCATTTGCTGGATGGTGGTGTCTAGTTAAAGGGTTGGGTTGTCATGGGGTCGAATTTGAAGATTGTGGGTGACTAGAAGTCAATTTTGTGGACTTTTTGAGCTCCTTTTTGCTGTCAAAGTTTCAATTCTACTTGATATATGTGAGTTCTTAACCCACTTTTGTTGTTGTTTCTTTAATTACTTGGTCCATGCATGTTGTTGTTCTGAGATTTTGGTGATGCATGTGCTAGATGGGTGTTGAAGTTGTGAATGGTTGAGTAAATATCACCTTGCATGTTTCAATGTGTTAAGCAAAACCAATGTTAATTAATTTGTGTACATTTTGAGTGAATTGATGATTGGATTAATGTTTTGGATTGTTATTGGTGTCATTGTTTATGGTTTAAGGTTCTGTTGTTGACTTAAATTGAGTTAAGGACTGATTGGGAAAGATATCGGATCGAACGGAAAAGCGGATTCTGTGTAAAAAATAAAGTTTTGCAAAACTGCAGTAGGGGCTCGGTCGATGCGCCCTAGAGGCCCGGTCCGTGTGCCTAGGCCTGGTCCATGCACCCTAGAGGCCCGGCCCGTGGGCCCCCTTTTGCCACCCCCTTTTAAAATGCACGATCCCGCTTTCTTTTCGACGTGAATTCGTTCCCAATCCTTTCCCTAATTCAACCTAAGTTATCCTAACCGTATTTGAACTTAATTGAAGTATATTTGATGGAGAAGTAACGAGGTTTGATTATGTAATAAGTGTTAAGTTGAATGAAGTATCATTAAATGAATTATCGAGTGAGAACACAACTATGGCTAAGTATAAAACACTATGGGATGACGATCCAGAGGTTAAGTAGCATACTTGGAATGGGAGGTCATGTCTCCTGAGTTCAAGGCCCATATTGGTTATCCGGCCAAGGCCGGGTTGGGTTATCCGCTGTGGTTGACGTTGTTCAACTACTTTTGGATTACACTAAGTTAAGACAAGTGATCACTACAAAAAAATTGATCATTAGCAAGGGATTTTTCCCTCGCAAATGGTCCCAAATCCATTAGGAGGGAATTAGCGACGGAATTAGCGACGGAATCAGTCCCTCGCTAAATTGCTCCTCGCTAATGGGATTAGCGAGGGAATTTGAATCCCTCACTAATTAGCGAGGGAATATTTCGTCGCTAATTCCCTCTCTAATTAGCGAGGGATTCAAATTCCCTCGCTAAGTCTGACTGTTTTAAACCTGTTGTTTTAAATCTACTTTTTTCTATATTTATTATTATATTATTTTAATTATTATTATTATTATTATTATTATTATTATTATTATTAATATCATCATCGTCAAGCTTTCCAAAGAGAGACAGAGGAGTGAGAGTGGTGGTGGTGGTGGTGAAGGTGGCGTGGTGATGATGTGTGGATTAGGGTAGAGAGAGAAGGAGAAGAGTAAGGGAGAAAGAGAGAGAGAGAGAGAGAGAGAGAGAGAGAGAGAGAGAGAGAGAGAGAGGGGGAGAGAGGGAGGGAGGGAGAGAGAGGAGTGAGAGTGGTGGCGGTGGTGGTGGTGGCGTGGTGGTGGTGGTGATGGGTGGATTAGGGTAGAGAGAGAAGGAGAAGATTAAGGGAGAAAGAGAGAGAGAGAGAGAGAGAGAGAGAGAGAGAGAGAGAGAGAGAGAGGGAGAGAGAAGAGTGAGAGTGGTGGTGGTGGCGTGGTGGTGGGTGGTGGTGGTGATAGGTGGATTAGGGTAGAGAGAGGAGGTGATGGTGGTAGTGTGGTGGCGAAGAGTAAGAGAGAAAGAGAGAGTGAGTGAGGGTGGTAGGAGGTATGTGGTGGTGGTGGTGGTGGTGGTGAAGACGTTCGGATAGAGAGAGGGAGAGAGAAGAGTTGGGGAGAAAAAATGAAGTGAAATGGAAATGAGAGTAATTTGGTGGGGAGATTTGAATAAAAACCCTTTAGCGACGGATTTTAAGGCTATAGCGACAGATTTAAGGCTACAGCGACGGACAGTGGAGTCTTATCAAGTCAGAAAAGTGCACTGACATCCAGCGACGGATTTAAGGGTTTTTAGCGACGGAAAGTGTTGTCTTATCAAGTCAGAAAAGTGCACTGACATTTAGCGACGGGTTTAAGGGTTTTTAGCGACGAAAAGTGTTGTCTTATCAAGTAAGAAAAGTGCACTAACATTTAGCGACGGACTGTTTTTTTTTTAAAAAAAAAGTGCCTGGCCTTTAGCGACGGCTCTGTCCGTCGCTAATTCCCTGTCTAATGTTTTGAGCGACGGATTTTAAGGTCTTTAGCAACAGATTCTGTTTCTTTTTTTAAAAAAAAAACACTTAGCCTTTAGCGACGGCTCTGTCCGTCGCTAATTCCATCTCTAATGTTTTTTTTGCAAGGGATTCCTTTTTCCTCTCTAATATCCGCCGCTAATACTCATTTTTTTTGTAGTGGATAAGATAAGAAAAATACCGAGAGGTTAAGGGTGAGGGGTCCCGAAAGAACTCACAGAGATTGTAAATCTCACTGTTTATGTTGTTATGTTTTCAGATTGACAAGATAAGTTCAAGCGAGGCGAGGAGAAGTAGCAGTTGTTGTGGCTACTTGGTTTATGGGATCCTTAGAGATCTAAGTTATTTATTTGTATCACCCTAGTTAGTTGTTTAGTAAGGTTATTGTACTAGGACTAAACCGCTATTTTGGATTTGAACTACGTTTTTATAATAATTTATGTAACTATTTTTCAGTATGTCATTAAGTATCCTTTTCGGTCTTTAGACCCAATCGGATCGGGATGGATTATTCTGTCTAGCTATGTTTTATTCAAATCTCGAATCGATTTAGTACTCTGATTTGTTAAGTGTTTCGATTTCCTTTTATTTCTTCCAAGGTTGAAATAATAGGGACGTTACATTTATTGTCTATTTAAATTGTTAATCCTTTAAGATTTAAATTTATCTTTTCATATATGTACGAATTTCTTTAGTCAAACCCAAAATATGTGTTCAATCTATTTTTATTTCGGACAAAGTTTATGGCTAGAGCAGATCCACTTTTGATTTAGTGGTCACAAATGTTTTTCTCAATAGCATTTAATTTTAAAATAATTAAATATAATAATAATATATTATCATATCATCTAACAATACAATAAAAAATATATTTAACTTAATTAATAATTCAAATACACATAAGGCAAACACAGTGTTGGTGTCAAACACTTTGCTCCTAGCCATGGGATCGGCCAGAGGTATGAAACACTTTTGATTCCTCTATTTCTTCAAGTAATTGCACTGAAGAATGAACTATGTTCCTCGACTATGGGTTCCCTAACTCCACCAAAGAGTGTTAGGTTAGGTGTGAGAGACGTGTGGCTTGGATTATCTAAAGACTACGAAAACATAAAGAAAAACTGTCAAGGATAAAGTAAATTGATGTGTATTCTGAATTGTACAAATTCTACTATATATATATACATGAGCCTTCGTTGTCCACTATCTGAGCCTACATCTGCTCACCACTGGATTAAGTAAGATCAACGACTACAATTAATCCTAATCCCTAGAAACTCGGAGTCATTTCTCCACGACCTCAACAGCACGGGTTAGTGGGGTAAACCCTAGTCACTCCTATTTCCACGGCGTCTTATGTTCGTTGACCTTAACCACTCCAACGTTGTGTCCACATGCATTAAATACTTGCGCTCCAAGCAAGCATTCCTTGCCTCGCCCACAGCCTTCTTCGGCCATGTTTCATTCTCGGCCATCGGCCGTTGGTGCCTTAGCCGAGTCATTATGTGGTCGAGGCACCCTCCAACCGAGTCTCACTATACCTCGGTGATCCTTATCATTCCCTTGGGGACTTCGTTTTTCTGGATATGCCTCCTCATGCTCCCAAATTGGGCTCTCCCTGTAATCTGGCAAGTATTGAATTGTTCAAGCCCCCTCCTCATAGCTTGCCTCGGCCTTACTCTAGCCTTGGACCCTTCATTTTTCCTCGGCCAACAACTTAATTTATTTTGGGTGTTTTTTTTTGTCAAGACCAGGGTATCCACTGCCGAACGCAGTAACTAATCCACTCGCTGGATTGGAGGTACCTCAAAGGGTGGGACAGCTGGCCCAAAGATTTAAAGTTGCGCCAGCTGTCTCACCCCTCGAGTTGTCTCACCCTTCGAGTTGCATCCATTAATTTATTTTGGGTGTTAACACACACATTAAAAGAAAATATGAAAATATGGTATATCTATTTAGTGGAGCAATAATTCCAAACTGGTTTGAGAAAAATATGAGTCTTTTGGGGGTGATTGATTGCGATTTGATTCTATATCAAAAGGAACAATGATGAACAATGTTGATTAGACAGTACTCGACGTCCATGAAGAACCAGACCTTGATGAATATGAAGATGATTTTAATGATATATATATATATATATATATATATATATATATATATATAGAGAGAGAGAGAGAGAGAGAGGGAGAGAGAGAGAGTATTATAGATGGGAGTAGGACGTGGAAGTAGGTGGGATTTGTTTTAGTCATCAGCTTCATTTGGGATCAAGTTAAACGCTCATATTGAAATAAAATATTAACGCTGATGTATGTTTATAGAGTTGATCGCCAAACTCTAAGTTTCGGCGTAATTGATTAATACACTTCATCTAAAGGAAAGGACTTGAGTAGTACCCGAATTTGATTTCGGTGATGAAATAATTTGAAGTCAGACTTTATTTACCTTCTGATCGAATTCTAAATTTAGGGCTCTTTTCCTAGACGTCGGAGTGAGGTCAAGACCCTAAAAAACAAAATTGCTTCCCAAATGTCACTAAATATGATTGTGTTGGGATTTAATTTGTTCTTCTTCGAATTAAAATAAATATACATGAAGTAACAATAATTTGTCTTGTCATGGAGATTTTTTTTGGTTACATCTTGTCATGGAGATTGATTGTTAATCTAATCAAATCAAATAAAATAACTATTTATACAAAATATTGCCATTATGAAATTAGACATCATACAAATTTATCAATTGATTTTTAACCATGTTCTCCCATCTCCATAACCTATTTAATCCCCAAAATACCCCTAAAAAATTTAAAACTTTATAGAATTACCTCAAAAGAGGATAATTTTGGAAACCAATTTTTAAAACTTTCCGGAATCACCTCAAAAGATGTATTTTCGGAAGTCAAATTTGACTTCTGGAAATATCTCTTTTGAGGTGATTCCGGAAAGTTTTAAACTAAAGTTTTTCGGAATTATCCTCTTTTGAGATAATTCCGGAACACATTTTTTTAAAGATTTCCGTATTTACCCAAAACGACATAATTCCGGAAGTTAAAAAATGTGTTCCGGATTTATGTGTTTTGGCGTAATTCCGAAAGTCAAAAAATGTGTTCCAGAATTATCTGTTTCCAGGATTTTTTTGAAGAATCAAGGGTAAAATTATCTGTTCTGTGAATTATGGGGCTACAGGGGTATAATAGGGGATAAAAAAAAGCCTCCAAATAATTGAGGGTGCGTGTATATTCTCCTAACAACATATACTTGACAAGTCTATTCATTAAAAAAGCTATTACACGTCAACTCTTTGTATGGTTGCAAGAGAAGCTTACTAAACAAAACTTTGTATAGACTAAAAATTGAGCAGACAGATAATGGTTCTTCATAACAGAAGGATTGTCATTTGTCACCCGCTCCGCATAGGAGCGAACCATAGGGACTAACCTCGATCACACAAGACAAAGAAATGTGGTTTAAGACTTACCTCTTACAAAAGGATCATAAAACACTAGTCAAGGTATGCATAATGTTTCATTCTCTTAGCCCTACAAAACACTTAAACTGACCTTGGGCGTCATAGTGCCTTTGCAAGTCCCCACCCTCACCACTCTCAACCATATTATATCAAGGAAACTCTAGTATAGACCATTAGAGGAGACCTCATTTCACTCAATGGCCCTTTCAGAAAATGGAACAATCGATTGACATCGTCTATGCGAAAAGATGAATATATTTCCAAAATATTTACTAGATTAAGAACGGGATAATGGTGCAAATTTGTCAGCAACAGCACGTGCAACATTGCATGACGACTAGGCGGGGGGGGGGGGGGGGGGACTTCTGAGGGCATGTTAAAACTCTGAGTGACGAGACTGTCAAATGTAACACCCATGTCTTATTGGAAGTTGTACCTTTGTCTCTTAGTCTTTAGTTTGTTTTAGTATGACCTCAATTTGATAAGTACAGCTCTAAGTATGTTGTCTAGAAGCAACACAACACAAGTGAAAAATGTTGAATGTTAGAGGCAACTTCGAATGGACTTTTCACCATGTTATAGGACGTTAATAGATCAATAAGCCTAAAATAGGACTCGTATATCTTTCCTTTTTTTAAAACCACCATCCTCTATCTCTTACCCTATGTTTGGATGAAGTATCGTGGGGGTAATGTAATTTTTGAGGAAAATTGAAACATTTTAGCTTAAAATTTTAAACTAAAAGATTTCAATTCCCCTCTAAAATTACATTATCCCAAAAAATACTCTATCGAAACACATCATTAGGGTTTTGTTTTCATCCCTATCAAAATTCGTCAAGAAATCACCATTTCTCGCCAAAAAAGCATCACTATTGCTTATGTTAGGGATTCAGTTTCCAGCATGTGTCGTGTTAAAATGTTCTCATCTTTAAACACGACATAAACCCTCTTATGCTAATGAGTCATGACCACTGTTCATCTTATTTACAAAAAGTAAACATTTTATACTATAATTTGCTAAATCTTTTAAATCGATTTTGTAAATATTATTTTGCCATTTAGCTAAAAACAACATAAATCCCTCACTATTTTTTATACATAAATCCGTTGTTGAAGGAGACGAAATAACCACCATCACATAATTAGTTTATGCTAAGTATATTATGTCTCAACCCTTCATATAAAATATTATTAATTGAGGGTAAAGGGCATCAATATTTTTACCTTCAAATATTAAAAAGACTATATTAACAAAGAAAAAGAATTGGATAGTAAGTGTGGTTTGTTATGAGATAATGTCCAACACACTCCAGTCTAAATCCAAACTAAATTATATCAATATAAGAAAACAACAAAAGGGAAAAAAATATACACAAACAAGCACAAATTAAATTAGTAGTTTGCTTTTTATATGCCGTAGCTAAGGCCCGAAACAGCAACGGTGAGAAGAACCTGCAAAACAAGAAACGATAGAAAAATCAACCGGAGGGGTCTGACGACGCGCCCTTAAGGATTTATCCGCCTCAATAGCGCAAATCTCCCGAAGGTACAACCGGTCTCGTCTCGAGTCACAATAGCGATTGAGGTTTCCGAACTGGCAAGATTTAGTGTTTAATTTCAAGAGATGGAACCCAGGAAGATGAAGAGAAGAAGAGGAAGCGTATTTTGTTGTTATTTTTGCGTAGGAAGTCAGTCAAAGAAGAACCTATATCCACTCAGTTTGTTACGCTAAAATTGTGGAATGTTGAGAGTGCTCCCTAAGTAATGTACCTAGACGCTTTTAATTAAAATGAATTTAGACAATACTTGGAGCTCAAGTAAATAGTTATTAGGAAAATATTAAACAGTAATATTAAATAAAAATAATTTTGATTAATCAAACTTGCTTAAAATAGACATTCTAAGATAGGCTCATGTGAGTCCAAATATATATATATATATATATATATATATATATATATATATATATATATATATATATATATATAAAATATATAGTAAATACAGACTTTGGTATGTCCAAAGCCAAGCAAGGGACTTCCCAACTTTTGAAATATCTCTTAAAATCAAAAAAGTCACAACATTATATACAAAAAAAAAAGTCTACACCTCAGAATGTGGATAAGTGGAAAAGATGTGATGCTGAACGTGGTCTAAACATTCACTAATTTATTGTGAACTCTTTGGTATGAACCATGCAAATCAAATGAGCTACCAAAGCCCCCCACACATCAAATCACTCTTTGATCGATAATGCAATATTCTTAACCCTTTCCATCTCTCACTGCAAGAGTTAAGAAACCCTCAAAAGAAAACTACGTTATATTTCACCTTTAGCTAATTTCCAAAATGCAGATTTTGGTGACATTTTGGTGTATTTTACTAAGCATTTCACTTTCTCATTCTGCATCAATCATCAACATCCCACTATATCACAGGGGAATGCTCAATGACACTGTAATGGCATTTAGAGGAGCCACAACAGATATATACTCCATAGAGGATGCCTATGCAATATTCTTATGGATAGGTACTCCGGTGCAAATTATATTTGTTGCACTTGACATAGGGAGCCCCATCACATGGTCTCAATGTGATCCTTGTAACAATTGTTACCCGATGCAGCGCGCTCCTTTCAATCCTTGGGCATCAAGCACATTCAGAGAACTTGGTTGTTACTCTGACACATGCTTGATCCCAATGATGAGGGAAGCTTTCGGAAACTGCACCAGATCATGGACCTGCAGATATAACGTGAAACATGGAAGAGAATCATCTCACTCCTTTGGTGTGATAGTGACGGATACACTCAATTTTGAGAGTTCCAACACTGTGGTTAAGAATTTCGTCATTGGATGTGGAGATTCATATGAAGGTTCCTTTAAGACTCAATTCGCGGGCGTTTTAGGTCTAGGACGCGGTCAACTTTCAGTACAAAGTCAACTCAATGCAAAGGCATTTTCTTTTTGTCTTGTAAGTCAAGGATCCGAGAAACCCTCATCTCTTGAATTTTATGACACCCCACCTTCAATACATCAAAAGGGTGTTGATAAAAATAATTCAATTATGGTCCCCTTAATAGAAAACAGTGGATACCCTTACTATTATTTTTTGCAATTTGTGGGTATAGGGATTAATGGTTTTATGTTAGATATTCAATCTAGAGTTTGGGGTTATGGTTTGAACTATGATGGTGGTGTTATTATAGATATAGGAACAATTCTAACATATTTACCAAGTGATGCATTTAGCGTTTTCAGATCAGAGATACGAAGAACAGATCATAACCTTACAAAGAAACCAGGATATGAAGGGTTGGAATTTTGTTACGAAGATGAGTCTTCTAATGTCTATCCAAGTGTTGAACTTTACTTTGAAAATGGAGATATTAGAGGTGAAAATTTTGTGTCCTACAAGTTGAACAAAAACCAGTTGCTCTTCAAACCAGAAGAAGGGGCGATTTGCTTATCATTTGCAGAAGGGAAAAGTTCTGCTCTTACTGTGATTGGCAGTAACCAGCTCCTAGGAACTCAGTTGATGTATGATCTTGTAGATGAGATCCTTATTCTAAAATATAATAAGTGTTAGGAGATTGACACCATGATTGGTTGTTTAATAAAAGAATTATTTTTTATGCTTAAACCTTATTTGGGAATCTGATAATAACACTGCCAGTGCCACCTCTTTAAGATGTTTGGTATTGTTTATAACCTTAACTATTATCAGAAGGATCAATGTGGCTCAATTGACAATTGCTATTGCCTTTCAGAAGGTGCATTTTCAGTTTAATGATAGAACTTACAACCAAAAAATATTCTTACAAATTATAAATGTAGGATGGGAAACAAATAATCATTTGGAACAATGTTGCAGTTCAAAAATAAGCATATCGCATTTCTGCTGAGAACTTTTAATCCGTTTAATAACTTAATGTTGGACAAAGTTACAAAATCCATTTCACTATGTAAAAGGGGAATCCTACCAAAACTTTATAGAGGGGGCATGTAGAAGGGAGAAGATGGGAATCCCATCCACTGAACAGTGGCATGTCTTCTGCTAAAAATGCTTCACAAAGCAGCTTAGCATATGCATTTTTCTTCCTATAAGGATTGCTGTCGCTGAATCAATGTCTTCTTCCTTCTACTTTGCGTACTTTCTTCTTATGCTTTGCAGCACTGCTGTCTATGTTGAGATTTATCTTTGGCGGGTTTGAAAAACAGAAGGAAGTAGCAACAGCCTGCGCAAGTAAAGTAACGTATATTATCATATTGTAATTGTAGTCAATATCATACAAATCGAAACTGATTTCTAGCTACCGGTAACTCTTCACAAGTGGCATGGTAGGTAGCAGTTAATAAGCCAGAATAATACTGAATGTACAAGAGCACAAAATTTTACTGATGAAACCCATGAGTTACAAGAATTTAATAATTGCTCCTACTAAATAAAGAAAATTATTGAGTTTTGCAAAAATGCAAACTAGTGCTAATATATAGATCAAACGGAGGCTTGAGAGCTTAAAGTAGCCATGAGCAAAGATAGAAAAAGGTCGAGAGAATTATGCATGGTAGCGTAGGAAAGAAAGGAGACATTCACTATATTTGACAGTGTTGGGGATGAATGGAACTGAGTTATGAGAAAGAATGAGGAGAGAAAGAAAGACGAATGGTGGGGGGGGGGGGGGGGGGAACGGGTGGTTATTAATGACTTGTCACCACTCTCTTTGTATTTATCTTCTATCGTTGAATTTACAACTTTATCCACGTAACTACGATGCCTAACATACAATGAACTTTTTAACAAAGAATTCAAACACAAAATATCCCTATGCTGCCATCTTAATTATTTTGGTGTCAGTAATTTATTCTTATATCATTACTTATATCCAATCGTTACAGCCTACCCTTATTCTGGAGTATGATATTAAAATGAAAGGAAAATGCGAGAATTCCGAGTGGCAGTTGATTTATGCCGGGTTAGTATAAATGTGTCTGTGCGCACTCACACGTCAGACTTAGATCAATTTAGACTTATATCTGTCTATTTCACAGTTATTGATATCCATACAGTTCATGAAATCATGAAAATATCGTTAAAGTAAAAATGTATTGAGGAAATTGTACCTGTAAATCAAGGCGGTGAACATTGAATATTTCTTTCATAGAATGTGAATTATATGACAATATATATGATCTATAAGCATCTTTAGCCAAAGAGTTCAAATGATAAATGCCAGCCACCAACTTCTCCTGCACAATCCAGATGATGCGTAAGATGAGCTGCAAATGGTTCTGTATTAAATAATCTTTTAATTACCACTTGAGGAAGGAGGAATATACCAGTTGAGATTGTACGTTTGCAAGCTTCTTATTATCAAATTGATACTCTTTTACAGGAATTTTGGCTGCCTGAAACGAAGTTTAAAAATAAAATATAATGTTTCAAGATAGTTAAAGAATAACCTTTCAACCAATAATACATTATGCTTTCATTTCACCGCCTAATATCATACACTTCCACCAGGACCACAATGACTGCCTTACCATTTACAGACAAATGCATGACAAGCACAAGGTTTCCTCAAGTAATCGATATTGGAACTTTTAAGCTAAACCAAGTGTTTACATTAGAAGCATTTAGTTAACTATGTCCCTTCTATAAAGAAGAGAAAAAATCTGACCTTCAAATAGCGAAGAAATTGCAATTCTTCAGGAATCAGGAAAAGTAAAGCATTTCCTTTTCCACCTTCCCCTCGAGCGGTTCTACCAACCCTATGGATATATTCCTGGAAGTAGTACAATAGCACATGTTATACTGTGTATTGACTATTGATGTATAAGAATGTAAAGAAACAAATTGACAACGATAGTGACCAACAATAAAGAATAGGACGCACCTTTGGTTCATCAGGTGGATCAAACTGCACAATCCAGTCCTACAAAGCAGAAAAGGAGAAAAGTGACAAAATGTTTTGCATGATCTTCAATGATATCAAATCAGTGTTGTTAAACAGCAGTGATGGCGGCAGAGTGGTGTGGCAAATTTTGTGCCGGCCGAATAGGCAATTTGTAAAGCACCACCCACCTTGGCAGTGCCAAGGTCACAATCCCATGTTTATATGGAAGAATTCTGGCCATCCATCATAAACCACCCTCCGGATTGAAGCATAAATACGACCCCAACTTTTTTCTAGCTAACAACTTTTGGACAAACAAAGCCCATTTTAGCAGGTTTGCTGATTAATAAAAATTCACTCATCTAAACACCTGAAGACTAGTGGCCATTCGATTAGACTGCCAAGCTGCTAGCTATTCACAGTGTAAGCTAGTAACTTTGGGGAATGCTTGAAGTAGATATGTCCAAGAGGTAGGAGCACTTTCACATACAACATTTCTGGTTGAGAGGAGAAAACTGCGCAAGACTCTAATCCCTGTTAATGATGTAGCTCAATAGGGGGGTCTTGAGATCCAACGTTTATTATAGGACTACTATGTCCATATCAGTAGTCAATAAGGGATCCACATGTACAGGTAGACACTAGACGCTTTAGGTTGTAGCCTTGAATCTAATGTGCGTTCGAACATATACCCACAGTGAAAACAAACATGTGCTTGAGAGGAGGGGCGGAGAGGCTAACATTGGGAATAGCCCCCCACTAAGGGAAATGAACAGGAAGAGCGGAGAGGTAAGAAAGGCCTGCAACCAATTGGGCGCAGAACTGTTATTTATTGATACTTACGGGTAACTGACATAGGAAGGTATGGGGAAATTTTCCCCCTAACGTAACTGTCAGAAGAATATAAGGAGGGAATAAGGACCATTCGGTTGTAATGCATTGAGTGGGTAAGAGAGGTGAGGCTCACAAATTCTTGAAGAGTTACTCTACTTTGTTCATTTCTTCCCTACCCAAACCAGGGTTCCCATTGATCTTAATAAAAAAAATTATAGCATCAGGTGCTGCATTATCCTAGAGTGCTGCAGAAAAAATCACTAGTTACCAAAGCTCTGGAGTACTGCAGAACAGAATTCCCCTTCTCTCATTCTGTTTATAAAATTTATTCTATATCACCCTACTAATTTTTTATCTTTCAAAAAAGAGATTGTATAGATGCAAGTTTCAACTGTCGAAAGCATTCACAGTCTGACGCAACTGAACTACTGAATCACATTACAGGTAAAAAATATTCATGTATCTTAATAAGAAAAATTAACATACCACATCAGGTATGTCAAGTCCACGAGCAGCAACATCAGTACATAGCAAGATCCCCTTCTCTGCTTTGCAGAAGCTGAAGAAGGTAGTTGTCCTGGCACTCTGCTTTTGTTTTCCATGAATATTGAAGCATTCCAATCCAGCACACTTGAGAAGATCTGTATGGAATTTGACAGAGTTGCATGAAGAGAAAAACACCATCACTTTTTTTGATTGATATCTCCTCAAGAATGAATAGAGAACAACAAAACGCTTGGCACACGGAACAACAACATAGCCCTGCTGCAATCCTTCAACTGTGACCTACAACAATGAGGATCTTGTCAGATACTATGATAGTGCTAGAAAACAAATCTCAAAGATCGTGATAGAAGTGGGCAGGTAGTCACCTTTTTCCTTCCATCGTCTACATCAACATAGATAGGAGTTGTCTGAAAAGATAAGCGGGCAAGATCCTCGACCTGTAATTGAGCAGGGAAAAAGTATTCAAAAGAATAGACAACAAGTAAGCAATTTGCTTGCATTCCCCAGATTTCTCACTTTCAGACATGGCATGCATTATCAAGCATTAGCTTTAAGTATATCCAGGGGAAAAAGTAGACAACTTAAAATTGAGTGGGGAGAACAAATTAGGATTTGTTTCAGGGGAAGGAGCATGCTGAAAGATACAAATTAACAAACCTTCTTCGTTTGTGTCGCTGAAAACAAAGCTGTTTGCCTGTTCTGTTAAATGAGAAACAGATTCATTAGCCATAGTCATAAAATTAGCTAAAACCAAAAACTAGATATAAACTAAAGGCTACAATTAGTATGCACTCAGAAGAAGATGGGAAAGCTTATATGGGAGGTACAGCAACAATGTCCAAGCCTAAAAAGGTCTGCACCAAACCTTAAACCTATATGATATACTTGTTTAAGTATTGTTCATGGCGATTACCAGTTATATAATCTCATCCAGACACGGGAAAAGTGGTTAGAGATGACGCAATCTCATGACTTCATTAAAATTCCATAACCACATTGCATACTAAAATGGGAGAGAGGAAGGAGAACAGAGAACAACATTCCAAGAGTCCCAATACCTTTGGAAGTATACTAATTATCTGCTTCATTTCATCCTCAAAGTTTGCTTCCAATATCCTGTCCGCTTCATCAATCATGAGACACTGTCAAATCACGCAAGAGCTTGAAATAAGGACAGATAGAACATTGACTTACATATGCATGTAATAATATGAGATGAGATATCTAAAAGCAGTAAAATGAAGAACCACTCCAAAATGGAAAAAAGAAAAGCCTTTGATACCATAAGTTATAATATTACAGTATTGAATTCAGATGCTTGCTTAGAAGGTGGTCAAGAAAACGACCATATTATAAAGAAGTAAATCCACAACATACCTTCAAGTTCTTATATATGAATCCTTTTGTGTTCTGAAGGTGGTCAAGAAGACGACCAGGCGTTGCAACCAACAGATTTACCCCTTTAACTATGCGCTCAGCTTCTCCCTTTCTACCCGAACCCCCAATAACCAATCCAAGAGTTTGTGAATGATACTTGAGTAGCTCCTTTGCCACAGCATGTGTCTGAAAAAGGAAGTTGCAAAATCAATCAATAATGGGAACCAAGTAATAAAAAAACAAAACAGTGCAATAAGTAAATAAAACAAAAAGTAGAGAGCCATTTCCATCCTTGGATGTGTGAGACACTGTTACTATAGTTGTTAATGTATCAAAATTGTAGAATCGTCCCTGAATGTGCCTTCCATTAATCAATTTGGCCCTAAGTCGGGTCCTCAAACTGCCAAATCTTCCATTAATCAGTTTAATCCGTTCCGGTATTTTTTTTTGAAATTTCAACACATTTGGGGACTATAGTGACAACATCTCACACATTTAGGGCTAAACTGACTACTAGTTACCCTAAAGTAAAAGACGGAAATATACATGAGGAACAACATTTGTATACCTGAATGGCAAGTTCTCTAGTAGGGCATATGACAACAACACCAGTTCCATTCCGAGGTGTGAATTGAACGTTGTACAACAATTCCACAGCTGGAATTAAAAAAGCAAGAGTTTTTCCAGCACCAGTCCTTGCAGCGCCAAGAACATCTTTTCCCATCAAAAGCGGTGGAATCGCTCTAGCTTGAATCTGCATTTTTCACCATTCATCACTTAAATTATAAACTCCACTCACAATTTTTATAATTATTAAAACAGAAAAAGAGCAAAAATATGTTACCTGAGTCATGCGATTGAAACCCATATCCATAATAGACTTAGAAGTAGGTTGAGATAATCCCAAAGACGTAAAAGACTCACTGCTCATAATTCCAGAAGCGGCGCTCTCCACCTTCTCTTCTCCTTCTTCTGCTTCTGCTTCTTCTTCTCGCTCTTCTCCATCATCAACATCTTCTTCTTGTTCGGTTTGTTCATCGTGTTTCTCCTCTTGTTGTTTTTCTACTTCGTTCTCTGTCTTACGAGATCTTTTCCTCTTGCGGAGCTTCTTCTTCTTGTTGTTGATTTGGTCGTCGAACTCCGGCGAGGTGTGGAGGTCGTGTTCTTCTTCGGCCATAACTATTGTGGTTGCTGCTGCGGTTTTTTTGTTCCTTCAATCCAAAGAGCAACGAAACTGCCTTCTCTGCGTGTGAGTTGTTGAGTTAGCAGTATTTAGCCGCTCGCTCGCTCGTTAAACCCTAGTCCCCCACTTCAGCTTTTGGATGTCACCCGTTCTTTTTAAACATGATTTCAACTGTTTTTCCTTTTAAACTATTTTATTTTAGTAGGGTTCTTTTAGTGTGCACTCATTTTTTTTATTTTAATGGTAATTTAGGATTTGATAAAAAAAAGGATAAAAAAAAATTCTTAGGTGTTCAAATATGCGAAGTTCGTTCCTCAATAATTCGTGATAAAATGTGTAAAGTGTGACCCTAATCAGTGTGTTTTTGGTACTTAACTATTTGAAAAAAAATTAGTTACTCAAATACGTGAAGCTCGATCCTCAATAACCGATTTATGCCAAAAAAACAAATAAATTGTGATAATATATATATATATATATATATATATA
Organism: Astragalus membranaceus; assembly: GCA_039519185.1. NCBI lineage: Eukaryota > Viridiplantae > Streptophyta > Magnoliopsida > Fabales > Fabaceae > Astragalus > Astragalus membranaceus. The sequence goes on from CM076851.1 coordinate 98,728,270, forward strand.
TATATATATATATATATATATATGTAAATTCAGATCTAATTACGTATGAAAATTGAAAAAATACTTTGTCAAAAAAAACTGAGAAAATAAAACTAGTAAATTTTTTGTTAATTTTTCTCCAACAAATTAAACATAATTCATGGTGGCTATGATGTCCTCCAATTCTGCATCGAGGAGGTTTTCTATTCCATTGTGGTTGTTGGCGGTGCCTCAAAAATCGTGTAGGAGGCAGTGTTGGCTGAGGTGTTAACTCTAGTCCACTTGCTGCCAAAGAAGTAGAACCACCACGCTACCATACAGATGTTGAACCGAGAGGGGGTATATGGCTGGGCAAATAAGGGCATTGCATACATCTTTTCAAACTCACGAGTCCTCGATTCAAGAGTTCTAACATGTGTGTTAAATAAGTTATCCAATAACTCCTCATCGCTTAAAGCGAGAGACTATGGACAATTCTTTTCTTGTTGGTACTGGCCAAAGTCATAGGATTCCCCAAGCGTGAAGTTGAAAGAATGCTTGTGAAGTTCAAAGTCATCCGCCTATAGTGGGTAACCAAACGAATGTGTCGATGTGTACCAAAACATTTTGTCATGAGGTTTATCATCACTTGCATTCGCTCTTTTGTGAACCAGCGGGCTAGATTGTGGTTGCGTCATACGACGTCCTCAATTTTGTTGTGGTATAGTGTGGGCAACAATTTGTTGTTGTGGTGGTGGTTGTACACGTGTAGGAGGGTCGACCAATTGTAAGTCAATCGATAAGTATGCTTTGTAATTATTGTGAAAACAGACCATGTACTCATATGAGAGCTTTACTTCACCCTTGAAAGGTTCTTAATGTAACACGGCTGTTTGTTGTCCTCTCCAAAGCATTATTGATTCAGCGTGCACCTCAGACCATGATGCATGGTTATTGGATGTCAAATCTATGTTGTGATAGTACTCCATATTGACCTGTGGGGTTTGGTATACCTTGTGGTAGACCAAATTTGAGCCTTACTCTATCCATCTGGTGCCATTCTATAGTTGAAACGAAAATCAAAATGGTTGATGCATTCCACTTGTCACTATCGTTGAGGTCACATTACGAAACTCGATAAGACCTCCAAATAAACACCGCAAATAAACATTATTGGTGTTTGTAATAGATAATTTATGAAATTCAAAGATAATATGAAAGTTTAGACAAAGTACGATTATATTACATCATCCTTCCGCCGGTCCACCTGGGAAAATATATTTCACCGTTAAAGAGCTATTCTTATAGTTACATCAAATAAACTTCAAATACAGTTAGAGATTTACCATTTTGCCGATGGAAACTCAAGCAGACACTCTATAGGTGGTTGTTGTGTAAAAATGTGTGCAAGTATACACAGTCAAAACAAGTAATAAAGTGATAAGTAGAGACCGTTCCCACGAGGATTGATTATGGTTAGTTTTACAAACTCCCAATTTAGCTAATATAGCTGGTCAGACAACAAAGTAACAAGTAACACATTTAATTAAGATGATTAAGACAGCAAAATTAAAGGGCAAATGACAATAAAAGACAATAACAGTGTTGTTGAATCAGAGGGATGGGTATATAGCCAAGACTAGGATCATTAATTACTCAATAAATGACTTAGTGTTGTGATAGCATTCAATATGGATTTTCCAATCACTATGAAACATAATGTTGTCAATGTTTCCTTGTTCCTAAGCTCCCATTAGGTTCATTTTATAGGTTGAAAAGCACGTTTCAGCTCATACTATGGTCTTAGCTTCATATTCCTATCATTCACTAAGAAAAGCAATATTCCAATTACTTTTTAACCATATTAACTTATGAAATCAACACTAGTTCTTTCCAGAAATTAAAGCACACTACCCCAATTAAAGTGATCAAGTTTAAAAAGACTGTATGGCATTAAATCGCATAATTCAATGAAGCATCAAGCATTAATCACAACATTCATCATAAATTCATAATTACAACACCATAGTCTTGACTATAAAAGGATCTAGCTCATAATGAGTTTAGACATGAATAAGCAGTACCTAAATACCATAAATGAAATCATGATAATCACAATTACAGCTAGATCAGATTTACACAAACAGGGAGTGAATTACGAACAAATTGGAGCTCAAAAGAAGCTCCTAATGCTGCAAATCTGCTCCACAGACTTTGTGCTGTGCTGATGAAGAACTGTGTTGCAGAATGTGAACTCTCAGCTCCAAAAATGGAGTTTCAGCACCAAAAAAAATGGTGATGGAGGTGGAATGGATGAGGACGAGGTGATGGTGGCTGCTAGGGTTTCATGGGATGGAAATTGGAAGGTATGGATGAGTGATGTGTGTGCTTTTTAGGTTAAGTCTTGCCTTTTATACTAATTTCTCTCTCTAAGTACCATTTGGGCCAAGGCAAGTTCTGAAAAGTGCTGCCAACCCTAAAAGCAATGACATTTTGTTTTGTAGTGCCTCATTAATAAAGCAGATTCATTTTGCACACCTCCACATAAGACAAAACATTATTTTTCTTCATTTAAACACTTGGGCCACTTCAGATAATTCTTTATGCGCAAGCCAGCTACGCTCGTGCTATCACAACACTACGAACAACATCTGGACTAAATTTCCAGCACAACTAAATACAATGTGAAATCCGACAAAATGACACTAAAAGTGCCCAAAATACATTTTAAACACTACGAACACATTTATATTAAATTATAAACAAAGACTCTATGTATTTACACTAATTATCACTGAACAAGCTTAATTCTCATTTGTAGCATAAATAACTGTTATTTCTAAAAGTTATCACACCCCCAATCTTGAACCATTGCTTGTTCTCGAGTGATGACACTCAAACAGCAACAAGCACAGCACAACAACATTTACAACATTAAGACAGATTTCAGCATAGTTCCATTTTTCTCAAGATTTTCCCCTCAAACATAACACAATAAGAACCCTTAGCAATTCATGAAATCATAGTTTTTTCCCTCTAGCTTGAGGGTTTGTGTGCTCTCTTGTACTCCTTCCATAGGCTCCAACAATTACTAGGCTTGGTTTTGGATCCTACTTAGAACTTTCTACATTGCCCTTCCTTCTCAATAGCCACAAGCAAAGCTGATCACACAAGGGTAGCCTTTCCTAATTTGGCACAATGAATAACTCAGGCGATACAATTTTTGTTTCCTATTTGATGACTAGCGTAGGGCACACCTCTTTATATATATATATATATATATATATATATATATATATATATATATATATATATATATAGGCCGGCCACTTTTCGACTGAAACCGTAATGGTGTCGCCACAAAACAGCCTCCATACTCAGCAGTCAACTGTTGTGGTAAAAAGGAGTATTGTGCATTGTGCAAGTGTACACAGTCTTTAACAAGTAATATAGTACAAATATGAGATCGTACCCACAGAGATTGTAATTAATTCTCAAAGCTTAAGTTGATAGTTGGATTAGTGAGGTGTAACCAGGTAACAAACAATAATATTGGATGAAGACAGAAAGTAAATAAGTTAAGTAAGATGAGTTTGAAATCAAGTGAAAAAGATAATTGGAATGCTCTTTACTAAGTAAATCACTTTTGACAGCATTGTGTTATATACGATGCTGGAGCAATGGATGCTGGAGCAATTGATGCGTGTCTTTCGGTCACTAATGTCAGGGTTTCATTACAAGTCTTATGTCTAAGCTCTAAATAAGTTCACCCTTGTATATGAAGTACTCACAGTATCACCCTATGGACTATGCTATCATATGTCTAGGTTTTAGCATGGAATAACAAAGTTTCCTTTATTAAACGCTTACCCATATTAGTTCTTGAGTTCTATTCATAAACCATGTCTGTATTTATGACTCTATTTATTCTAGTTGATCAATCCCAAAATAAGTTTGAAAGAAGTATAACACAAGAGTGAAAATGCAAACATCAATATATAACACAATAACTAATCAAAAGATCATTACAAAGTTAAAGCATCCCAACTAAAGAAGTTTAGCTCATACTAGGCATTACTAAGAACATACAAACAAAGATAATCATGTTCATATATCTGATAATACAAAGGAGAGAAAATAAAGTAAGAATTACACGGTTGAAGTTCCCTTGCATAAATCAGCCTAGCAATGCTGTAGCATTCACTTCACAGCATTCAATTCGCACTATGTGAGTGTGTAGAAGTAAAGAGAGAAGTTGTCAATTTCTTTCTTCCCTCCGCACAAGTGATTCTAATTTTCTAAGTCGGCGTGTCCTTGAATGAGAAGGTGAAGGTGTTTATATAGGCTCTTTGAGTGAAGTAGTCTTGGTCATCAAGTTTACTTAAGGATGAAGTTAGGGTTACTTTATTTCCAATTGTCTCCAAAAGTTGATTTGATCTTTCACCCGTTAAAGAGAGGAGGTCCTATAGTGAATGGACAAGTGTCCCTAAAGAGGTTCAACTTGTAAGCTATGAAGTCTTCAAAGGAGGCGCCGAAATCTTCCACATGGGCCACTTGCTTTGCTTTTGACGCATTATGACGCCATCAATAGAATGTTGTGGCATTTAGTTTGCCAAGAATACCACAAGACATACAAAACTGCCAAGTTGTTTGCAAAACCTTTTTTAACCTTTAATGCTATGATTATTTTGTATCTCCATATTTACTAAATATTATTACTGAGAATTTTGCAATTATTTAGGTTTAGAAGCGTAAATAACTCTATATAAAATAGAGTTATCACCAACCTTGTCACAATTGTGACTTATTCAATTTTTTTATTTATTTCTTTTGCAAGTGTGCACCCTCTTTTTCAACACTCTTGTTCAATTAGTTTCGGCCTCTGTTGTGGATTTTACAAACAGATGCGCAAGTATACGCAATTGCAACAAGTAATACAGTAGAAATACAGGTCGAACTCACAAGGATTGTATTTAATTTACAGTTGTCATAACTTAGCAAATCAGCGTGTAAAATAAAAAACACTATTTGAGGGTAGTAAAATAAAGGTTTGGTTTGCAAGGAAATAAAAAGGAAACTATATGGTGAAGACTTAGTTGGATTGCTTTTACTAAGTAATTTCTCTTCTGTGTTAGTGCTATAGCATTAGATGCTATAGCATTGAGTGCTGTAGCATATGTTGCGTGCCTCTCGGTCACTTTCACCAAGGTTTCGTGACAAGATCCTATGTCTAGGCTTCAAGTAAGTTCACCTTTGTATATTAAAGACCCCACAGTATTCACTCTAAGCCCTCCTATGTCTAAGTTTGGGCAAGGATTGTTCTAAGTGCCCTTAAAACAACCACTCGCTCACATCAATCTTTGAGATCGAATCATGAACCATTTCTGAACCCATGAATGCACTTGTTCTAGTTAGCTAATCCCAAAACAAGTTTGAAGCATTAAAACACAAAGATTGAAATGCATACATCATAATATTATATTACTAACACATAAAGAGTCATTACTAAGCTTAAGCAATCCACCTACAAGATATTTAGCTCATGTTTAGCAATATCAACAACTTACAAATAATGGAGTTCATGTCACCAAAACAGAAAGTAGAAGAAGAATGCGCAAAAGATACACTCCTCCAACTCCTACGCATGAACTGGTGTGCTGACAGTGCTATAGCATGAACCGAACACGATCTTCTAGTGGATTTCTATGGTGGATCTTCAACGGAACTAAGAGGACAGCTTATCACTGTATTTTTCCTCTAGAACCAGAGAAGTTTAAGTGCTGGAAGTTCATTGTATGACAACTTTTGGAGTGTGGAGTCTAGGCTTGCTATTATAGTTGAGTTTTCCCTCCTTTCTTGCAAGTGGATGAAGCAAGTGGGTCTTCTTTTCACCGACTAAAGGTATGTTGTCCCCCCATGGTAGACAAGTGGTGAAGTGCAAGTGGTAGGAGGGTGGCTGCATAAGCATGGATTGTGGCAATAGGGAGGCGCTGACCGGACAGGTTGGGATTCACTGCAGATCTGCTTTCTGCTGCTGTCTTCAAGTGGTCCCAGCTCTGCTGCGCACAGTGATGCTATAGCACTTAGACAGAAAACATTAGAAATTTCACAAGGGTACCATTTGTGCCAAATATATTCCAATTCAGTTCTTGATTCCCTTTTCCCTAATTAAACACAAATATTTACATAATTAATTCCTAGCCTAAGCATGCAAATTCACAATGATTTACAAATAGAAATGCATAAATAACTCTACAAATGGAGAGTTATCAGCCTCACCACTATTAGGCTACCCCTAACTTATTTTTCTACCCGACTTGCAGTTTCTATCAAAATCCAGAAAATTTTTACCTTGCTAAGCACTTATCTAACTTCCACCTAAGCAATTCCTTACACCTACTTCCAAAGTACAAGAGTTAAGTGTATACTAGAGGGCTATGCTATTTCAATCAGAATTCCATGTCTACACCAATTCTGGCTATCCTCATTGGGTTCTACCTTGATATTCAACTTAAAATATTTTATTCATTATGCATTAACAGCTGTTGTGACAGCTTTATAGATAGCATAGACAAGAAACTTTAAAAAAAGACAACAATAGAACAGAACAGCAATAGAAAAACATACTACAAACTAAACAAGACAACCCTAACAAAGTAGAATGGAAATGACAAAAACAGCTAACAAAGCGTGAGATTATTTGCCTGAATCTAGCCTGACGCTCCTTCGGGATTCAAAAATGGTCCTAGACTTCTTTGCCACAGTCTCCCACATGATTTCCAATTTTGGATTGGCTTTTTCGCCTTCTCCAGCAGCTTGTGCAGCACCACTGTGCTGAGTATTGGTACTGTAAATTGAAGTGACTAAGTTACACAAGAAGGGGGGTTGAATTGTGTGCCCTTATAAAATTTTAGACCTGAAACCTTCTTAACAGAATGTTCTCAAGAGTATCTTGAATATGAGAAGGTTAGTAACACTAGATAATCAATATAGAACACTAACTTCTCAATGATGAGGAATAGTTATGAATAATAGCATGTAAGAGATATGTTGGTTTTAACTTGAGTTTAGATCATAGATTATAAGTTCTTAGTTAAAACCGTGTTTGATAAGGTTGAATAAATTAACCTTCTCTTAGTTTGAAAAACAGCAAGTAGTGTATAACAAGTTAGCAAATAGTAAGGAAAGCTAGTAAATAACCCAGTAGAGTTATAGAGGTTCACCCAAACTTGGCTACGTCCTCTCCCCACTTCCTTGTGAGTATTTCCACTATTTTCCAAATAGCTTTTACAGTTGCTTTTGATCAACACACAAAAGACTTAACCAACACTAGCTTTGATCACACACAACAGCCTAGTGTACTCTTACACAGCTACGCCTAGCTGTTTCCACCCTCTTAGAAACTCTCTACTAGCTAGTTTCTTAAGAGTCACCTAATCAAGTAGAATCACCACCAACCCTCACCTCGCTCTAGGTGGTTTTGAGATGTTTACAAGATAGTGTTTACAATAAGGGGTTTGCGTTTTGGGATGGTTAAGAGCTTGAACACAGATAAATACAATGTATACAATTTTACTTATCAAGCTAACACACACTCAAGAAAGATATCCCAGAATGTAAACTATAGAAGTTTTGAGTGTGGGATGAGAAGGTTGTTTGATTTGAGAAGCTTGAACTTGTGTAGGATCCAATTCAATCTCATACTTTGAAAGTTCGAAGTGAATTCTTTAAATAGCCTTGGAGGATGGATATAGCCGTTAGAAGGTTGAAGAGACCCGTTTGAAATAGCCCAACGGTCAATACGAGTGATAAGATGGAAGCCACAAAGGTTGGAAGCTTTTGAAGCTTCTCAAGCCGAGCTTTATGCTTTATCTGACTTATTCAACCTTCTCATGCTGACACTGTACTCTCCTTTGCACATGCTGATCCTCTATGACTTGACATTGTACTTTAGGCCAAGCTGTTCCAACTGGTGCGAAGCTTCTCAAGTTTCATGGTTATGAACAAACACCTTTTGTTGATACTAGGAATAATCAATGAGTATCTCTCTTGGTGTTTGAAACATTCCAACACATTTATTGCTTGAATGAACATTTAATGCGTTGATGTTCATATGAGAAGAGATTAATGTGTTTGCCTTGAGTAGGTTGTTGTTTGCATTAGTCCAAGGTAGAGCCATATTTTGCTATATAGAAAACCTGTTCTATTCACTTGACAAGCATGTTAGATCACACTTAATTAAAAAACTTAAATCTTACTTAGTTTGTGTCATCAAAACATAGAAAGAGATTTTTATTCCAACAATCTCCCCCTTTTTGGTGATGACAAACTTGTAGTAAGTTTTGAGTTTTGTTTTTCAAAGATAGACAATTAAGTATGTTGAACAGATTTTTGCAAAGAGATTTAAGCATTAATATTAATCATATAGCAAAAGGATAATTATCATAGATCATGTTAACCATAGGAGTTTGATAATTATCATACATAAACCAAAAGAGAAATATAAAAACAACATGTGGTGTGACAAACATATGTGTTGTAACACCCCTTTTCTACCCGTTAATTTAATTGTAAAATCAGAGTTTTCAAAACTTCTTTTCATCGCAAGGAATGTTACACACATGTTGTACCCCGAAAAATCCCGTTTAGGGTTCTTCAATGTACAACGTAAAAAATTGTGAAGCCGCCACTAATATTTTAGTTTTTAGACCAAAACATTAGAAAAAAGTCTTTTACAAAAGGCGGGTGGTCTTTTGAAAAATAGAGATATGGGTTCGGGGGTCGGTTAGGAATGGGGAAGGTATTAGCACCCCATTCCTCCTTTCTACTGAAAGGGAACCTCTAATTAAATTGTGTGGTTTTAATGTTTGATTTGAAGAACACCTAGATTTGCCTATTTTATTCTTATTTGAAGATGGATGGGAAATTAATGGAAAACTTATAAAGAGGGGGAAAAAGAGAGTTTTTTAGAAAAGAGCTCGACGGGGGTAACGACCCGCTCCTACGTATCTCCCGGTACAATGGAGAACTCAGAGCTACGTAGTTCTGCCTTGGTTTTTGTTTTTTAACTTTTTAGGTGAGTTTTCGAAATAGGACGAGTACTAGCGAGTGATAAACTAGCTAAGGCTATGGGTAATCACCGCTAAGTACTCAAAAGGAGTTGCTACCGCTAGTCAAACGAACTAAGGTTCTGGGTGCCGTTGGTAACAACTTGTTTTTATTCTCTTTTTGAAAGCTTTTTTTGAAAAGGATTGATTTGTTTGATGACCAAACTAGCAAAGGCTATGGGTGGTCATCACTTATTGTTCTTTTTGGAGAAAGGACATCGATGTCAATAGCTAGACGAACTACGGTTCTGATTAGCTACTAACGACAATGGGTTGAAAACATTTTTTGTTTGTTTTGAAAATAGGTTTTTTATTGTTGTGAAAGTGAAGATTTTTTTTGATGTGCTTGACGAGAACAAGTCTCGCTCCTACGTATCCCAAGTGGGAATCAAAGCAACGTAGTTCTTGGAGCGAGAAAAAGAAGCCTTGAAGAAGGTGTTTGAAAAAGGGAGGAGCTTTCATGATCAAACTAGCTATGGCTATGGGTGATCATTACTTGTTCACATGGTTTTGAGAAAAGGGAAAGCTTTCATGATCAAACTAGCTAGGGCTATGGGTGATCATTACTTGCCCCATTATTTTTTATGATTTTGAAATTGATTGAATGCGAATGCAAAGATTGATTTTGAAAATGAATGCAAAAAAGTCTTGGTAAATGAAGAAGAATGATTTCAATCAAAGCCAAGTCCATAACCAAATGCAAAGTGTAATGATTAAAATGCATGTAATGACAAGCATCGATCAAACAACATACTAACATGCTAATCACCAACAAAGATTAAACATACCAATACAATCAAGAGACTCGATTACTAGTGATGCGAAATAATGTTCTCAAAGCAATTATGCGTGAGTGAGTATGTGTGTGAGGATTGTTACGGGACGGGCAACAACCTCAAAGGAGTGTGACTGATCTTAGGACTCTATGCTACTGTGAGT
>CM076851.1:101633773-101636273 GCA_039519185.1 Astragalus membranaceus
AAGAGGAAGAAACTCTATCTTTTTTGTTGTTTTACAGAGGCTATATTTTTTTGGAAAGAAAATTCTATGTTTGATTATGTGTGTTTTTAGTTTATTATTTTGGCAATTAGTAATTGTGTTGTCAAAACCATAGGAAGAAATTCTGGATAATCAAAACTGCTATTATTTTAACATATGCACTTTTTCAACACCTGGATTTAAAAATGTTTATGATATTAATGGATACTATGGGCTTAATATTTTTCATGCCAATATTGTTATTCCCCATTCTCAGTCCTCATCAAAGTCTTTCCCGATTAGGATAATACTTTTCGTATTAATATACAAAGTTATAATATAAAGAAACTGAATAAATTGATACTGATTTTCTCTTTTAGGATAAAGATGAATAGTAAGAAATTTTTTGCGTTAAATTTAACGACAGTAATAAAATTACGTTAATTTCACTCACTATTCCTTCGGCAAATTTGTAAAAAAAAAGTCATTTGACAATTTTTATTAATTAGGATATAAAAATGTCAAGAGAGATCAGATATATTTTATCTCATCATGTAGATCAGATGTAGTAATGAACCCGCCACCACAGATATTTTCCTCACAGCTCCCTATTTTGCACCAGCCGGGAATCGAACCCGGGTCTGTACCGTGGCAGGGTACTATTCTACCACTAGACCATTGGTGCTGTATGATTTCAACAACATAAGTGTTTAATATATTTTAATATGACTTGGAAGGAAGGAAAATCGTAATAGGAAAAAACTATATAAGCTAAATGATTTTTGCAAGATATGGAAGAAGCGTGAAATACTTTATAAGTGATATTTTAGTAGCAATGACATTTATGTCAAAAAGAAAATGTGACCTTGTAGTTACTTTTTATTTTGAAATAAATATTTTAAAACATGCATTTTACGATGTTCATCATCCTTAAAATCTAATTTATATTCACCGTCGATGTAAAAAAACTAAAGACGTCAAGAACTCATAGATTGTCATGCCTTTCTAAATTGTGAGTCTTCTCCTTACTCCGTCAAAAGTCATCTATATCACAATTTGTGATTGTTTGTCAGTGTGAAATGTTTTACAGTGACAGTGCATGCTAGTTAAACTCTTAACATTTTGTGTATAACTACGCTTCTATATTTTACAGGACGGGAACTCTTTCATAATGAAAAATGACTACTTCATTTCATTAATTATAAGAGCAACTACACTGTCTGAAATTGATATTAAAAGAGGAAGAAAGACTATTGTATTGATTTTGTTTGTTCTTGGAGATTATGATGTTATAACAAGAGGAAGAAACTCTATATTTTTTGTTGTTTTAAAGAGGCAATATTTTTTTGGAAAAAAATTCTATGTTTGATTATGTGTGTTTTTAGTTTATTATTTTGGCAATTAGTAATTGTGTTGTCAAAACCATAGGAAGAAATTTTGGATAATCAAAACTGATATTATTTTAACATATGCACTTTTTTAACATCTGGATTTAAAAATGTTTATGATATTAATGGATACTATGGGCTTAATATTTTTCATGACAATATTGTTATTCCCCATTCTCGATCCTCATCAAAGTGTTTCCCGATTTGGATAATACTTTTCATATTAATATACAAAGTTATAATATATAGACGACTGAATAAATTGAAACTGATTTTCTCTTTTAGGATAAAGATGAATAGTAAGAAATCTTTTGCATGAAATGTAACGACGGTAATAAAATTACGTTATTTTCACTCACAATTCCTTCACCAACTTAGTAAAAAAAAGTCATTTGACAATTTTTATTAATTAGGATATAAAAATGTCAAGAGAGCTCAGATTTATTTTATATCATCATGTAGATCAGATGTAGTGATGAACCGGCCACCACAGATATTTTCATCACAGCTCCCTATTTTGCACCAGCCGGGAATCGAACCGGGTCTGTACCGTGGCATGGTTCTATTCTACCACTAGACCACTGGTGCTGTATGACTTCAACAACATAAGTGTTTAATTTATTTTAATATGATTTGGAAGGAAGGGAAATCGTAATAGGAAAAAACTAATTTATATTCACCGTCGGTGTAAAAACCCTAAAGACGTCATGAAGTCAAAGATTGTCATGCCTTTCTAAATTGTGAGTCTTCTCCTTACTCCCTCAAAAGTCATCTATATCACAATTTGTGATTGTTTGTCAGTGTAAAATGTTTTGCAGTGACAGTGCATGCTAGTTAAACTCTTAACAGTTGGTGATAACTACGCTTCTATATTTTACAGGACGGGAACTCTTTCATAATGAAAAATGACTACTTTATTTCATTAATTATAAGAGCAACCACACTGTCTGAAATTGATATAAAAAGAGGAAAAAAGACTATTGTATTAAAATTGTTTGTTCTTGGAGACAATGATGTTATAACAAGAGGAAGAAACTCTATCTTTTTTATTGTTTTACAGAGGCTATATTTTTTTGGAAAGACAATTCTGTGTTTGATTATGTGTGATTTTAGTT